>JBBMFX010000080.1:7479847-7499119 GCA_037832545.1 Rhabdalestes septentrionalis | reverse complement strand
TGATGTACCCTAAAATCAAAATCTCGATTAATGGAACATTTTAACTCGATTACGATTAACGAACGATTAATTTGATTACTTAATTTTTTTGCCTTCATAGTTCACTGGCACGTTTTGTTCAGTAAATATGCTGACATGAGAGATTTTCAAATGAAGGGTGCATTACTCGATTTTAAAATAATTGAAGGAAACACACTATCTACTGTCTATGATTATTTATTGAACATCAGTGTTGAACAACTGAAATTAAAGCACACATTGCCTAAAACGAACAGTCACTTTGTAAAAATAAATAACTTGGACTTTTGGAAACAAAACAAATTATCTGCAATGTTTTTCTAATTAAAAATAGTAAATCCACACGCGGTAGAGTTTTTAAAAGGAAAGTAACTGAAATAATCGATCTGGAAAATTAACCGATTATAGGTTCTGATTGTCGATTTCGATTACTTTTCGATGAATTGCCCAGCCTTAATATCTAGCATTAAGAACGGTCATCTGGTTCGAAAACTGTCCTAAAGCTTCCTCACAAGTCACTTGGGACAAAATAATCTACTGTCTTGTTGACTGAACAAAATGGGTTTGAATTCCAGGACTGCTAGTTGCACCACTGACGAAACCTTGAGCAAGGCACCATCCCCACACACTGCTCCCAGGGTGCGACTGTTGTCTGCCCACTGCTTCACTTGGTGAATGGGTTAGAGAACAATTTTATAGTGTTCACACTGTGTGCTGTGCTCATGCATGATAAAAATGACCACTCTACTTTTAATCTGGTTTATGTATGGCCTCTGTAGTTTGAGTGCAGAAATGCTAATGCTGCTCCTCCCCTTGTGAAATAAGATCCTTTACTGTGCCTCACCCTTGACCTACCCAGACTGTTCTCGCTGCTGGTGGGCCAGGAGGCAATGCGCTCCCTGAGCTTCCTCTTGTCTGAGTCGCTGGACAGGGGGGAAAGCAAGCCCTCCTCTTTGCGGATTTCACTGACCAGCTGCATTCGGCAGCGCGTGAAGTCCTCAAACGAAATCCTCCCCAGTTCATCTGCTCCCAGCTGGCACATGATCTCAGCCACAGAGTCCTCCATGTTCAGCTGCCTGCACACCATCAATAGGTCATTCCTGAGGGAGAGGGAGGTGTCAGACATGCACTGTTACAGATTGTTTTCCATGTTATAAAGGAAACTTGATTCATTTGAATGCAATTTATGCTTTTATAATTCAATTAATAAACAAAGGGAATGCATCATGACATTTCATAATGATTTAATCTCATTGTTTGGGCTTAAACATGGATTTTTTTTTTAAGCAGACTAAGAGACTGTAGAGCCAACAAACACAACAATCTGTCTTTTTTTAATAAATAAATTTCATTTTGGCATTGACAAGTTTGAAATGTCTCTAGTTGAAGGTCACCTTTGTGACTACATTTAAATGTGGAAACTGTAGGAACTTGATCCAGTGCGACACAGTGTGAAGTGCTGCATTCACAGCTCTATTCTGTGTGGAATTCTCAGCGTCTGTGCTGTGATGGACTGGTGACCTGTCCTGGGTGTTTCACTGCCTTTTACCTTGACCCCCAGATGGGTGGGCTAGATGGTATAGTACAATATCCCATAGGTTTACTGTAGGATTCTAAATGCAATGAAATTAATAAAATGCTGCTATTTTAGCATTGATAAGATCATTCTTTATTAGTCCCACAGGTGGGAAACTTGAACCGTTGCCGCAGCAAAGTGAAGTACAGGCAACAGATTAAAATAACCAATAGAATAAAACCATTTTAATATAAAACGTACACTATGCAAATATTACCAAAATATAAATATATTCATATTATAGTATATCCTCAAGTGCCTGGTGCGTCATCAATTATATAAACATCACAGTTGTTCGATGCATTTGCAGCACAGTTTGGAAAATTCTGCCACTTCTTCCCCCTCAAAGCAACTAAAGCACACCAGGAATGTTTTACTGCTGTGAATTCTTACAGCTAAAGCTAAAGCCTGTTAAACCATTCTCTCACCTCGGCGTCAGGACAAGGCAAATATTTACTCAGAGTCAATTAGAACAGCTCTGCTTTGATGCTAAAACAGCACTTAGCCCCATAAACAACTCTCAGTTGAGAGGAGATCAGGTCAGGGCCAGGAATAAAAAGTGTTGTTCTTCAGTTGACTTGCCTTTGAATAACTGTGTGGATGCAGCAGGTTTTAACCAGCTGGAAATCATGCACACCCTTAAATCAAGTAAAATCAAGGTGGAGCAGAAGTATTTTGGTCTGACATCCCTTGGTATTCAATCAGAAGAATAAATAGACCATGTAGAAGATGCAGACATAGCTTCAATCTTAACACTGCTGCCGTCTTTTAAACATCAGGCCTAGCAGTAGTAAGTTTCAGCTTGTCAGTCAATTTCTGCATGATTTCTGAAGATCTGTATTGTCAGATCAGAATCAAATGCATTGACTGGTCCCAGAGAAAACTGCTTATACTACTAGGCAATACAAGAATGCAAAAAAGTGTCTTCTTGGTTCAATTATTCATCCATATGTATATTTGTTGTGTTTTCACAGTTTTTTTCCCAGTATTTCCAGTTTTCATATGTTTGTTGTGGGTTTTTACCTGATTTTTATTTTTAACACTAAAGATTAGAGTTTGATAAACCAGAGCTTGTGCTGAGTCACAGGATATGTAGTAATCCCCAGCTTCTCGCAGGGGTTCCAAGAGCACCCGCGTATAGTGAACCATTGTTGTGTTGTGGTAAAAACAAATGTGTAAAATGGCTATTTAATTTCAGTATAAACTTTTAGTACATTACCCTTAACGAAAATCTAAAGGTAAACCTGTGTTTGTATTGTAAAGTTTAGAATGAACTCCTACAGTGCTAGAATGTAAATACAAATGTTACCCCTGTATAGACTGTTCTGTAATTAATGCACATGCGTTTTCTTTGGTATTCGTTGTCATTTTCTTATATATAAGAAGATAAATACAGTAATAAGTTAATGTAATTTTTTGTACATGTAAAATATAAGAGTGATCACCAATAATTTTTCAGACAGCGCATCTTATTCAGACACTTCAGGAGGAGTCCTATTGTAGTGACCTGCCGGTTAAAGCACTGATAGCGACAGAGCTCACCAGCCTCTTTTAATTTAATTTACAGAAATAAAAATACAGGGCTTTAAGAAGAACAAAACGAAAAACAAGAGAAACACTTGAGATGCTCCACAGGGGAAATTCTGGCCTGCCGCTGTCACAGCAGCGACAAACAGCAGCAGCAAGTAGAAATAAATAACATTCTTGGATCGGCTACTTTCAAACATCCTGCCTCTGAGCACAGTGGCTTTTAACCATCCGAACACGTGTTTTCTGTGTGTTTCACTGGACAGTACAAAACCATTTATACAGTTATATTTTAAATGGAAATGTGGCTGAATTTACGTTAATATTTGTTACAAAATTAGTTAATTGTATTTTTCTTAATAATTTTGAAGTAAAATGCTAAAACTGCCACGAAAAAAGCAAAAGCCACGTTATTGTGGGGATTTCTGCGTACAATTATCAGTAAGGTTCTCCGAAAAAAAATCAACATAAGACTGATTCCCCGATTCCTGATCCTCATAAATGTGGGGGAATTACTGTAGATTACTTGACAACAATGTGGCCAAGGTACAATCCAAATTTTTAAATATGCCCAACCAGCCAAGTTTTAATGCTGCCATTGACCATCTCAACACAAAAATAATACCAATACTGTTCATCAATAAGACGCACTAGCACCAGAATGAAAAGCATTAATGCTGCAATACATACCAAAGTGTATCCTCAATTAAACACTACGCTACAGATAGCAGACCTCCCCACTTGTGTGGCCCTTCACATTAAAAAAGCTTCCAACTGGAGATGTTCAGTTCCAACCCTGGAGGGTCCAGTACTGTAACATTAAGTGTTTTTCAGTTCAGACACAACTCCTAATCGAATTAATGAATACCCCCCGAGATGTAATACTGTAGTCCTCCTGTGTCCCGACTGGCTGCCTCGATAAACGCATTTCTAAAATGAAATGAAAAAGTTCAGCATCCCAACACTGGCCTAATTTCAGTGGTTCCACCACAGAAGGTACAGGACTCACAAGCTGTGGATTTGAGTATAAGTGCAAATAGGAGGCAAACATAAAGAACAGTTCTCAGCTCAGTCTGAGCAGGCTAATACCTTTTAATGCCTTCAGCATTTTCAGACCATTAGTCTGCTGGAGTTCACATAAGCTCAGGTAATTAGAGGGTTTGCCAGTGATTAAATGTTGTGCTAAGCTGTAACTTTTCAACTTTCCCTTAAGCAGCCTCGCGAGACCGGTGCTCAGGCTTTTAGCCATTTCCTGTGTCTCGTCTCTGAGGCCGCTTTTGGGGGCGACGTCACTGGCGTGTTTGATGTTCCTCCGTGCATGCAGTGCAAGACTTTGATCATGCTTTGATCACATAGAGGTGTGAACACTGTGGTGGTGGTGTGGAGCACAGCAAAGCAAAACCCACAGAGCTAAATTTACTCCTGTAGGGTTCACTGGTCTCAAATGGGAATTCACCTTCTTTCAAAATCAGTAAAGACAAACAGTCATTCAGAGTAGTGTAATGAGATGCTTGTTAGGATTGTTCACAGTGGTAGTGATAGGAACCAGACAGGCAATATGTTTAATGGAACTAAATTTCACTTCACTTCACAGAACGCTTTCATGTTAAATGGTTAACAATACACGGTTTGTTGATGGTTTTATAATGACAACGGTTTGGCCTAAAGTGTATTTTGGAAAACTCATTCACTGCATTGGGGAATATACATACCTACATTATATAAATACATTATATAAATACATACACACACACATTATGTATATGTATAGCTTAATTAATCACAGAAAAAAATTACGCGTTAATATTTTTGACGCAATTAACACTTTACGTCATCTTCCCGTTCAAAGTTTGAGTAACAGCAGGAGAACCGAGTCCAAGATCACTGCTGGGTGAGCAGCCAGAGAGCGCAGTTCAATTCAGTGAGATTAGTAAGAAAAAAAACGCCAAAATGCCTTATAAATAATGTCTTGTGAATGTTTTTGACAATTCTGACTCTGAAGGGGAATATTTTCCTTTTTGAAAAGATGCTCACGCGTCTCCCGGTTCAACTTTGGAGCGCAGCTGCACGGCCATGCAAGGAGAGAGTGATCACGGAGCACAAACATGTTTATTTAAACACTTTGCCAATCGGGAAAGTTTGTGGCAGTGGTAAATTTGGGCGTAGTGTCTGTAGGAGAGATGTTGGTCAAGCTAGAGGCAGCAGGAGAGGGAAAATTGTGCTAGTAGCCGTAGCATTAGCTTTCTCCATCCAGACCTCCAGAGGGGCGGAGTCTCAGCGCTGTGACTGTAGTGTGTGAGAGAGAGCTGGGAGACGTAGTGTATCAAAACTTACAACTGTCATAGACTGTAACTTAATTTATAGGTTTGGTTCAGTCAGTATTAAAAATGTCATGACCATTGAAGCCTAAGTTATAGGCTTGTATTCAATAATAAATGGTAAAAAAAAAACTGCTTCTTGTAAGTCTGTATGTATCTGCGATTAAATGCGATTAATTTGATTAATTAATCGCCACACCATGTAATTAAGCTGTATTATGCTCAAGTTGTCGGTTTGGCCCTCCAACAAAGTTCAGGTGTTTCAGGTGGGCCCCTGTAGAAATAAATTGCCCAGCCCTGCTCTAGACTCTACTATATGCCCACACACAAATACACATACACACTAGTATAGTCTGACAAGACAACGGAGGTTATATAATAAGAACACTGTGTAAAAATAGCACAGTGTGCAATCGTCTATAGTACAATAATCACTACTATTCCTGGTACTGATCATGACTTTAAGGTGCAGTCTTGAATAATACACATACTAAAATAACGAGTCAAAGCTACTTCAGTATTTGTTTCATTTAAGACTGTTGTCTAAGACTTGCCCTACTGCTGGGTTCTGAGTGTTCAAATCCTCATTTATCAAAAAACAATGCTGTATTATCAGCAGTAGTTCTAGCAATACTGATAAATTCATGGGCTTATTGTTATGTTGGTAGAGCTCTACAACTGTAAGTTAGACCACACAACAGATTTGGGTAGTTTCAAGTCTGTTTCCTGTGTAATCAGCCTTCTATGATATGGTAGCTGGCCTACTAATAATTTTTACCTTGGTCACTTAACCCCCTGACCCCATGCTTTTTGCTAACTGTGTATTATACTCTGACTTTTGACTCTGCTTTTTGACAGGGTGTGTAAATTAGCTTGCAGGAATTGTTTAAAAAGCTTTACAGGTATGAAATACAGATGTGGACTACTTAAGCACTGCCATAAGTAGTCATTCTGGAACTGAAAATGGCCTTACCAAATGGTCCACGAAGTTGAAAGCATGCTGTTGCCCAAAATGCTTTGCTATAGCATTAAACATGGGTTAAATAATGATGAGGTGTGTGCCAATTTTGTTCATACAGATCTTCTCCACAACACTTACAAAGTATCTTTCATGTGAGCTTGAGTGACAAAAGTAGGATTTAAGCTTGAGTGACAAAAGTAGGATTTAACCTAAACTACAAATTAGAGATGATAAGCTTCATACATTTAATGTCCTGTTATAGTTCGTTTACTAGGAAGTCAGACTGAAGTTTATCTGACACCTCTGTACAGAGCCTACAGGGATATATTCAAGTTACTTCCCAACATATTGTTAACTGAACCGTCTCTGAGACATCCCAGCCGGTACTATAGGTAGTATAAAGTACATTATTATTCTTACTTATTTTTGTTTAAGTATCTTTTTTTATTACAAATATATTTTAAGTATCCCTTTTTATGGCTAGCCCCTAGCCATCCCATTCAAGAGAACAGTCTCGACTTCAGTCACATACTTTAAAAGTATTTTATGTTCCTGTACACCGTTTTCCGGCTGCATTTCGACTTCGGTTTTGGCAACAAACGGGTTACAAGCTTGTCTATGAGGATTAGCAATTAACACAACAACCAAGAAGTATAAAAATAAAAGTTGAAGCCCCAGGTTGTTGACTTTCAGTCTCAAATTTCTAAAAGAGTAAACACGAAGCTAAGTTACGGTTAGCCGGTAGGACGGATGTATGTATACAAATATATTTTTAAATATACATATAAAGTGGTCAGAAAGTGTTAAGTGCTATGTGTAAACGTTTTCGGAGTGTTTTACCTGTTAATGTAACCGTCCCCGTCTCCGTCGCAGGTCTGAAACAGGCTACGGATCCGTTCCTCTTCAGCGGTGCTGGACGAGTCGCTGCTGCCGCTGCAGGCGCTCTCCCGAGCCGCCGCCGCCATCAGCCTTTCCCCTCTCCTGGGGGAGACACAAACAGGGCTCCAGACCCTCCGTCTACATCCAAATCACGAGCTTAGAGGTGAGTTTACATATAAAACCTGAATACGGCCACACTCTTATCGTGAAACCCCTAGTTAACTGTCATTTCGACCTGAGAAAAAAGAAAGTTGTTCAATTTTTGAGGTGTATATCCACAGTGAAGGCTGGTGGGCTGGTCCTTTCGACTGAAGGCTTTCACATGGTCACATCCTTCCACGGCATGAATACTGAACTTAAAAAGGAGGATAAAATTGGACTTAAATAATAATTATTATTTGAATGGGAAGGTTTGAACAAATTGACAGCACACCACGTGGTCTGCGATTCAGGAGCCTCAGTTAGACCATCTGGACACAAGTATTGGGACACATAATAAGTACTAAATCTAGGTTGCCCCTTTAGCATACCAAGATATTTTGGACAAATTTGTGGACAGAGATCCATGAAGACATGGATGAGTTTGAAGTGGAAGAACTTCACTGGCCCGCACAGAGCCCAGACCTCGACCCCATTCAGCACATTTGAGATGAACTGGTATGGAGATTGCGAGCCAAGTCTTCTCATCCATCATCAGTGCCTTACCTCATACATGCTCTACAGAATGAATGGGAACAAATTCCCACAGAAATACTCCAAAATCTTGCGTAAATCTGTCCAAGAAGAGTGGATGCTGTTGTAGATGATAATGGGGGACCAACTCCATATTAGAATCAATTTATTTGAAGTCCCAATTGGTATAATGGTCAGGCTTCTCAATGCTTTTGCACGTATTTTGTATTAGCTTATCAAAATTACTGTATCATCATTTTAATCATTGCTGCTATCACTAGCTACTATTTTTTTAACCTTTTTAACTGGCTAATTAATTCTGAACACAGAACTGATGTGTGTTTCAGGAATGAGAGAGTGAGAAAGAAGAGGGAAGAGAGAGGGAAAAAGTGTGGATGTTTAAGGAACAAGTAAGCAAGAAAGGAGATTCTGACCCTTGGGAAAGAAGAGGAGCTTTACATAAAGAACAGTAATAAGAAACAGTCAAAGATGAGAGAAAGAAGGAAAGCCAGGATTCATAAAACTAAGGAAAATGTAAAGAAATGTGGGGGACGTACACATTGAAACTACAAAAATAGAGAAAATAAGAGATAAGAATAAAGTGTGTACGAAAGATTGTAGGGGGCACTTTGCAGAAGTGAGCATAGGAGGAAGAGAAAGGAGGAAAGTTGGAAGTGCTAAAAAGAGAAATCAGAAAGAGAACGGAAGAGAAAGTGAAAGCAACTGAAGAGAAAAAGAGGAAAGGACAAGAGGGATTGTAGGCAAAAAAAGGGGGGGGGCTTGTTTTGGGCCATGTGAAGAATAGAAAATGAGAGAAAAAGCAATAAAGCAAATGAAGATGGAGGAGTGGGAGAGGAGGAAGCAAGGAGAATAAAAAAACAGTCACTGTGTTAGGAGCTTCTTCAGCATCTCATGGAATCTTACACTTCCATCTCTGAGAAGAACATCTAATGGCAAATACCCTGATAATTTTGCTTCACCAACCAGGTACAGCAGTCGGTTGGATTTCTAAACAGTCATTCAGTTGTGAACCACAACTGACACAAAGGTGGATGGTCCTTTGAAGGTCTGGACAAGGTACTTCAGCAAACAATTACTCATTTACTTTTTAGTTTTACATTCAGTGCACATATCCACTTCAATTGTGCAAATATATTATTTGGTATGACGATTGCAGAAATTGCAGGAGGGTATGATTTCAGTGACATTTTGTGGTCTTTTGTGTTTTAGTGAGAGTGTTTTTGTGTGTTAATGTCTGTGGGAATATTTGACTGATTTAAAGTCAAAATGTCATCCTCCAACATATTTCCAGTGACTGCTGGCTTCACTCTTACCTTCCTTATCATTCACCTGAATTAAATATTCAGTGTTGTACAAGTCCATACAATAACGATTTCATAAAAAACTAAACATAAAATAATGGTTTCACTTGCAATCTAGAGCCATTTATCTTTTTCCATTCAAGATGTTGTTGACTGCTACGTCCCAACCAGTGGCAAATACTGCAATATACATGTGATTATAATTTGTAACATTACAAATTTACACATTTATACTAATACATCAAGATTTTATAAATCACAGACAGACATGATGAAAATCTTCATATATATTCATACTGAATTTTTAGATTTTTGTTCTCTGTTATCAAGTGACTATTTGGAAAAGGCATTCCAACATTCATGCATTCATGTACTTGCCCCAGAGTGTGGATTTGCTTCTCTCTTATTATTGAATATTGACGTGTTTATTCTGACTCCAATTCTAGAAAGCAGCTAAAACAGTCTCAGAGTGAGGAGAAGAGAGAGGCTGAGGAGGCCCAGCTGGAGAAAGAGCTGCTGTATAGGAAATGTCCAGCAGCAAGACATTTAGTGAATTTCAGGAAGAATATTTAGAGAACTGTAGCCTGCAATGTACAGTACATGTAGAAGCCCTACCAGCAGCTGAAGAAGTCAAGACAGCCCTGAGCAGGAGAAGGTGAGAGAAGAAGCTGCTGAAGAGACGGCTGAGAAATTCTAAGCAGCCTGGAGAAGCAAAAAACTGCAGCCTTAACAAGAAATGAGATTTTAGTGTTCACATGATGTAATAGTTGGGTGTTTTTACATGTGATAAGTAATTTCTCTGTTCCTGTTTCATGTGGCACAGTGGTGCAGAGGGTAGCACAGGGTTCAGAGGGTAGGAGGGTTCAGATCCTGGATGGAATTTGCAAGTTCCCCCCTTGTCTTCCTGTGTTTCCACTGGGTACATCAGTTTCCTCCCATAATCAGAAGGAAGATGCTAAATTGCCCCTTGATTCGTTTGTGTGAGTGTCTCTTCCCCCCTGTGGCCTGTGATCAGGGTGTTTAATTGCCTTTCATCCCGTGACAACCTGGTACACGTGTCAAAGCGCCCCCCTACCCAACTCCTCCCAAACCCACAACCCTGGTTAAGAGGGAGCAGTTCAGAAAAGAAAAAGCAGTTCACCTCTGTTATATTTTTTCAGCTCAAAATAAAAATGAAAACCTTAAAAAACCTCACTTGCGTGTCACTACTATAATCATTACTACTTTTGTTACTAATATTAAAGTGCTCTCAAGTATACAGCAATGGATAAATGTAAGAGACAACTTTTCCCTTTTTTTACTGTTCCTCGCTTGTGCAATTTGCAGCAGTGTGTGTGTTAAATGTGAAGGTTGCCATTTTTTATTGAAGTATTGCAATGTGAAATGTGTAAATAAAAAAAGCCTCCATTTGTGTTGAGTGCAGTGGTGTTTGTAGAGCAGCTTCAATCCTGATTCATACACACACTGTACTCTACATGCTCTAAAATCACTATTTTAATTGTTGCAGTTGTAAAATAATTTGAGAGCTGTGTAGTTGAACATTTCCAACTTAAATTATTTGTAAGTGTTTAAAAAATTTCTCCAAACACTTTTTTTTACGAGTTTGGTCAATAGTGTATAAAACCATACTGACATGCTCATTTTACACAGACACAACCAGAAGTAAACAATGATGCGGTCTCTTAGTTTTTTCCTTGGCTGTACAACTGTTTTGTATCTGTTGCATCAGGAACTTCTGCAGCTGGCAGTTTTGAGAACTGAAACATCGTCTCTCAGCTCTCAGCCAGGTCGCAGTTTCAGTCATGTTTGATGAAGATTTAATATTCAGATACATTTGGCATTATTTTACTCATCGGTTGATAGATCACTTGCAGTAATCAGTCAGTTTGGAGTCCAAATATTTCCTATTTAGTTTAGAACTGGAGTGACTAACAATCAAACAAGGACAGGCAGTGTGTGAAAGATATCGATTAGTGCAACCTTTGATTACAAGACATGATGACAAAGGCAAAAAAATTCAGTTTCTCAGGTTTGATCTTTTTTAAGTACAAGTATTGAGGTTAACTTAAGCCAATATGTTTCCTAAATTCCAAAGAAAACGTTATTTAAAGCATCATTTTAAAGATGACAAAACATCAGAATAAGAGAAATGATGCAGTGTTTACAGAACTCAAATAATTCAAAGAAGGACTAGTTAATTCTTTAACAAAACAGCAGTAATTACTTTTGACATAGGTCTAGTAGAGTGTTGATTACAGCTGTTTTAATAATTTTCCGCATTAAATAAGAAGTGATTCAGGGGATCACTAATCAGTAAATCATAAAGCAGAATGAGGTGCTTGTGTAGGAATTTCACAGACACCAACATGGAACAGTCGTCTTTCTTGTAGCTCCTGATTTTTAAATGACTTGCAGTGGACTTTTTTTCCCCCATAATTGTATATTAATAATAGAACCTCACAGTTCCACTTAAACCAGTATCAATAAGGAATTTCCCTAAACTAACAGATGAAACGTAAGCCCAAAACATGATGCTGCCACCGTTTCATGGTAGGCATGGCACTGGGTAGCAGGGGTGTTGTAGTTGGGTGAAAAGTGGGACTAAATTACCAGGGCCCCCAGTGGGGGGAGGGCCCCTGAGGTTGTAGGTAGTTGTAAACCTCGAGCTTACGGGGGCCCAGAACTTGGTGCTACGCCCCTGCTGGGCAGTAATAATTTTACCCCACACCTACCTATTCGAAATCCTACCAAAACATTGTTCGGGTGTCCAAAAATCTTTATCATGCTTTTATGTAGATTTTGTTAGGAAATGGCTTCTTTCTTGCTTCTCTCTCAGAGGTCGGTGTAATGGAGAGCTCTAAGAATTGTGGACCTCATGTAAGTGGCCAGCCAAAAAGCATTGCAGACATTTGCGAGAGCAAGTTGGATTTTTAGCAAGCTGACCTCTTACTGAGGGACAGCCTCCTGTACCAATAAGGGTCTGGGTGCTAGAGTGAATCTTCCACTCTCTGATGATGGATCCAGGAGTGCTTAACGTGACATTCGGATTCTGCATTTCAATTCTTTTGTTTGGCTCTTTGACTTTTACAAGGGTGCTTTTTATCCATAATTCAGGACTCACAAGTATCTGTTTTAATTATAATTGCACAATTGTCACCTTTGTGTCGGTTGTGGTTATATGTGTAAACCTGGAACTTCCAAAGCACAAGGGGTTTCACACTTCTGCAAACAGCATTAAAAAAATTTTTTAAAGATTAGTAGACAATCGGTTTTGGCTTTGAAAATATACTGAAGCAAAAGAATTCTCACCATATGTTTCATATTTTAAAAACGTACGACTTTCACAAAGCTGAACACATTTGCAAGCCACAGGATGAGCTAGAGTGTGATATTGTCTAGTATTGTGTAGTGTCATGTGATCGTGTGGTGTTGTGTCAAAGGTCAGTCAATGTTTTATTAGTTTTTTGAGGTATTTCCAACAAAACTGTACACATTTTTATTTAAAAAGAATTTAACAGAAACTGAAGAAAACAAAAAAAACTAAAATGGAAGAAACGCAATACAAAATCCTTCCGTTTTAAGGAACATTATGAAGTATCGCTGGTCTTTATTTGAGACTTTTGCTGATGTTGCTGTAACCCACTCCAACACAGGTCATCAAGACTTTTTCTCCTCCTTTGTGTTCGTCCTCGTCTGCGTTCTGCGTCTCGATTTTAAACATGATCTGGAAAAAGTCTCTAATGTGCCGGAGGAACTCAATCCTGCAAGACACAAGATTCCCTTATTTTAACAATACAAAAACAACGTGCTCTTTCTTGGACACTTACAAAGCACACATGAGATGACAGAATAGAAAGAAGGCAAACAGCCATGCCGTTGTAAGCCTGGGGGTCAGACAGCAGGTCAGAGAATGCTTTGGTGTTGCTGAGCTTTTTGCGTCAGGACTGACCGTGACCTGAGCCAACCTGGGCCTCCCTCAAAGGCTACAGATGGTAGGCAAAAGCTAGGATGCTAAAGTGTGATGCTAGGGCTTGTTAATCATTAGAATCTAGGCTTGATATCAATGAAAGGCTAAAACACACAAATGACCATCTTCTAGCCTGACCATTTTTTTTTTTTTTTTTTTTTGCCATGTCCTTTAACCATCGGTAGGAATTTTAATGAATTAATAGTCATGTGATCCAAGGAAAAGGATTTTTAACAGAAAAGCTAATCACAAAAAGAGAAACAAATCACAAACACAGCATAACAACGTACTCTGTCAATATTTTGCAGTCCTGTTATACAAATTTGGGTGGTGCTGAGGAGTAAAACCCAGCATTCATGTCAGCAGTTACACATTCCTAAAATGTCCATAAAATAAATGATTGGCCGCTGTCGACTAACGGACCACATGCGAGTCTAAACCCGCCCATTAGCATTGGTTGAAGAAGAGCTTTGTGTTGGCACTGCCAATCTTCAGTTATCATAGTACTGTACTTGATCAGGACACAGCACCGGTACCATGATAACTGAAAATGGACAGTTCACGGTCCATGAGTTAGGGCGCGTCGGCTTCAAGAAGACCACTGAAGTGTCTCATGGTTCAATTATACAAATGAAAACATTTTATTAATTCAACAACCACATGAAGCACCTTTCCTTTTGAAAACCTGAGAGCACTTCGCAAAAAAGGCACACAACAAACATTCAGAAACTAGAGGGACATAAAACTGAGCACATTAAGCAGAGAGAAAGAGATTTAACAGTCTTAAAATGGTCTTGTCTATGCAACAATTAAATTAAATAAATCCAAAGAAAGAGTTAACACAATAAATCTACCACAATGAATCATATACAAATAATGGACAATGAAAATTAGGAGTTGCTCAAAACAGTGGTGATAGGAACCAGAGCACCTGAGGCCTTTAAAAGCTATCTCACAGAATATTATCACATTACATAATAATGAATAATGAGGCCTGTCAAGGTGGTACGATATATGATGTGTTCCATTCAGTGCAGTATATGGACTTTAAAAGGCTATCAATGGACTGACACTCATCTCTTTCTAAACTCAATACTCCACTTATAGTACCAAGTGATTGGTCGATTACATGACTACATGGTTAAATCAAATCTAACGTCATGTACTGATATGATAGATAGTGGCAGCCTCAATGGATGTGGTTTGAATTTTAGTGTAATCGGTTTCAGGTCAGGATGCAAAGCACTGCACCAAGAAAATGTATTTTCAAGGACAGATACCTATGTACCAGCAATAGAAAACCGCTTAACTCTCGCTGGCTAGTAGAAATTGCTAGTGGACAAAGGTCAATGGGAAATGCCAGATTTTGTCCAAGTACGGTGATGTTTACACCAGCGTTTCCTCAGATCACTGACCTTTAGCTGGGACACTATGACATGGAGAGGAATACAGAGTAGGAGAGAAACGTGGGAAGGATGAAGGGGGTCTGACTCACGTGTATGGGGAGAGGGGTCCTAAAAGAGTTTTGGACACATCTTGCTGGCCTAGGGTCATGTACAGGAGAGCCAGGCTCTGATTGGTGGAGTCCACACAGCCACCCTGCAGGTAGAGAGATCAGGTTACTCATGGTTAATACATTATTAGTAAACATATGAATTATTTCTCACTTTTATCATAAAGTCAGAAGCCTGCAAGAGGAGGGTCCTGCAAGAACATGCACTGAAAAAGCTCTATTCTTATTCTTTATACACAAAAATAAACTTCCATTAAAAGTTCACAAATTCAGGCAGTTAGTTTAACACATACAGAAAGTTTTTTTTTTTTATTACCACTAGGGGTGCACTGAAAATTATCGGACCAAAACGCAATCATGACGCAGATGGCGCCACCATGGCCTCCCCGCGCCAGATAGGATTAGAGTCAGGGTCTCTGGAGTGTCCGAGCATTTCTTTATTTCTAAGAAAGACACGCGGGAAATTATTATTTAATAATTTTATTTGGTTTTCAGTTTCGGGTTTCGGCCAGGGTTTTGCTCGGCCCAAAAAAATCCTTTCGGTGCATCCCTAATTACCACAACTATTACAATACAGTAAAATGTATACATTCAGAAGTGAGACGAATTGGCAAAATACTATTAACTGAATTCATTGAATGAATCAGAAATCTGAAAAAAATATATAATTACCCTTTAAATACACAAAGCATACTTAAAAAGCCACCATGAATTCAAAGGTAGATCATTCTCAGTTTCTCAAACACACACACACAAAACCATTTTTATTGCTCTGTTTGTGCTCTCCTGCCTTTAAAACGAATATGTAAATTAGCGCTGTTCTGATTTGCTGTCCTATATTATTCCCCATTCAAAAACAAGTCCAGGTTGAAAAGCTCCCATATGAATGGGCACGGCATGTAAATGAGCTGATGTTTTTGTGACATCACAAAAGAAATGAAAACACAGACCCTATAGATTAGGGAGTAAACACTACATTTAGAAACATTTAATACAACTATTGATTTACAACATAAACATCTTATGGAGGAAAGTTTGGTTGTCCCTTATAAAGACCATTTAAAGCAACACTGCACTTATTCTGCAAGTCACCCTTTCTGTGGCAGGCAGAAGTGAAGCTCTAGGTTCGGCCTACTCAGTGACATACGAGTCATGTTTTCCTCCTCGAGGACGTCCTAATAGGTGGAGGAATGTCGGATGGCTTGGCAGCAGCATTTTCCCATTACTGCACGTACGTATACAAGCCTTGTGCTGGGACAGAGGGGCCAGTCTGGGCAGGACCACTCACATGCCCCGTTTAGTGCTCCTGCAGAACATCTGCTCAGCACTCATATGATTCAATCACATAATCCTATAAAGGAACTGAGGCTTCGTTGTTGATATAAGCTCACACCTGATGACGGGACACTGAGGAGAGCTGTTTTGACAAGGTCATGAAGGCAACCAGCAAACAAAAATAAAACAACTTCTAGAAATGACATGAAAGAAAGTTGTATAACTCATGAATATTCATGCTGGCTCCTCCCTTTCCCTGCTGTCCACAGATGATGGCAAAATAAATCAATAATACTTTAGCGTGAGTGTATGTATATAAATAATATATAATATTAGACACAGACACACACACATACACACACACATACGTACACACATACGTACACACATACGTACACACACTTTAAGCAATCCCTCAATATTAACACTTAAAACAATGTGTATATAGTCAGGAATGATTTACATGTAGGCTAAAGGATATGGGTCTTCTGACACAAACCTGTCGATACAGAACGCGATTAGAAGCAAAATGTAAATACATTTTTTTACATGTATTCATGTAAGTACGTTTAATCAGTAAAATCAATTTCAGGTCAAGAGTCCTAGTCCATTCAGAGCAGAAGAAATGGAGTTTAATTTTGTTTACCTTCCAATGATGAATATCCATAATGTGAGCAAGGCCCACGTTACAATCATGTCAGTTCAAACCTCCACTTCGAACCTCTTCTTTTGCAACGAGGTCTGCACTGAGCGTAAGATCCAGTAACGGCTTGATGCTAACACAGCAAATCAGGCTGTCTTAGCCAAACAGGTTGGAAAAGTCCCAAAAGATCCAGAGCCACAAGACACCTCCCCACCACACAGACACACACACACACACACCCTCACATGGGTTATACTGATAAAAACCCACAACCCTATCAACTGATATTTAAATGTAAATGATTACATATACCAAGAACAAAAAAGAAAACTGAAGTTTCTCACCATTTCACACCAAACCACTCTGAATGACACCGTAACCACTGAGTTATGCAGAATTTTTGTTTTTGTCTTTGATTGCAGTTCTCCTTTTTTATATCAAAAGGGGTAGTCCATGTCAGCCAGAGTAAAATCAGTATTTGGAGAATATGAAAATAATATAAAAGGAGCTCTATGTTGAACGGTCCGCAATTCACCTCGCTATGGAAACACTTCTCAATGATTTGTTTCATCCGATTAAAGATCTCAGTACATATTAGATTTAAGTTTTAAGTATATGTTTCTTGGTGCCGCATGTTATTAGAATAGTGGAGTAGTTTCATGAGTATGAAAAAAATCAATTCTGTATATTGATCAACCAAACAAAAATGTTTTATAAAAAGTCACACAATATCAATACAGACTACACACCCCCACCCACCACCGCTGCCACAGATGTAAAATATTCTGGAAGCCCCCAAGACGCTGACCTCTGACCGTAAACCTCAACCTTGTGACCTCCTCTTACTTCGTGTTGGCCGTCATATTCGTCATTTATTGGTGTAGCAGCAACGCTCAAATTCAATTAGCCTGTCCTCACACTGAGCTCCATTGTTTTGTCCGCGTAACGCGGCATCCCAAGTTAAGATGCCATGAGACTGGCTGATAGGTTCAGCGAATAAAAAAGAAAAAAGTGAATAAAGAAAGGATTCAAATGAATAGTCAGGGAAGTGTGAAAACAAATGTGCTGGACAGCACAAGGTACGCAAGTCCAGTAGTAAGAATGGAAAGACAAACAGGACACAGATAAGATCTCACTCTCACACACACACACACATACACACACACACAAAATCGCAAAGTTAGAGAAACACCAGCCAACAAGTTGACAAAAACACACAGGGCAAACATTAGCCTGCGTCAGAAAAGCTTGGCCCATATTCAGATAAAGAGAACACCCCACGTCTGCAGGGGCAAATCAACCAATACCCATCGATCGATACCTTAATCGATGCTTTTGATCTATCCACAGAGGCAAAACACATCCTCACATACCTTTTGTTCATTTTTGTTCCATCTGCTCATTTGTGCGCAGTTTTTATGAATTAGCTAAGTTTAAAACAAACAAAAGGTGTCATGACTTTTTAACTAGCACAGGCCATTTAACTGGCAAGTATTAAGTGTGTAAAATTCAGCAAACAAACAGTACCTGCGCAAAATATCAGAACTTTCTCAGTGGAAGACGTGGGCCTTTGGATCAGGAGCGCCAATACTTTTGCACACCCGCTCAAGCCCTATTGTTCTTCTATTCCCCCGTTCTTCTATTACTGATGTGATTTTCTGTGTTTATTCTCTTACTTTTACTCACAATCAAAATGGATCGTCTGTTTTGTTAAAAATGTGTAATTCCAAGTGACCAAAATACTGGATTTATCTGACAATCAGATTTTAGCCATATGGATTGACTGCTTTGAAAAAAAATATGGGCTCAGGCCAGCTCAGAGAACATCTGGGCCAAAGAAAACTTTACATTTCCCTTTACTAGTCCAACAAGTGAGACATTTGCATGAATGTATATAACAAAATAATCATATATTACACATAATTAAATTTGTGTTATTGTACATTCCAATGACATCCACATTTACACTGTTTCTATTGGGTCTATTAAACAAGAAAAAGGGAGGTTTGATATGACATGAACCTCAAATTGTCTCAATTCAATACACGATATGACGGTCTGCTGTAGCCCTTATTGTGTGAAGAAAGAATTGCATTACATCAGTCTGTCTTGACCCCATAAGAGGTATTTCGGGACATTCCTTAAGAACCATCAGTTCAGTTCAGATCAGTTCAAAGCCACAGAGAAGAAAAATGTGAACTTACATTTAAGTCTCAGAGTTTATCCCATCTGCTCCCATTAATGGTGAAGTGTGTGTCCGAGCCCAGAAGCTGTTTACTACAGGGACCGACCACAGGCCACTGATTAACCACAAAGCAAACACGTACCGACACTCACACGCGCAAGGCTGGTGGTCCCGAAGCATGTCAGAGAACATGCTGCTTCAAATATTAACCTCCATCCCGCAGTCTCCCTGCCTCCCTGTTCAGCCAATCAGAGGCCCTGCGTGTTTTCAAGAATATTCAGCTTTCAAAAAAATAGAAAATTCACCTCACTAACTCAACTCACATGTCCCAAAGAACTGTAGAGATAGAGAGAGAGAGAGAGAGAGAGAGAGAGAGAGAGAGAGAGAGAGAGAGAGAGAGAGAGAGAGAGAGAGAG
>JBBMFX010000080.1:7446819-7459990 GCA_037832545.1 Rhabdalestes septentrionalis | reverse complement strand
TGAGTGTGTGTGGGCGTGCGCGAGAGAGTTGTCTCGTGGTGTGTGTGTGCGTGCGCGAGAGAGTTGTCTCGTGGTGTGTGTCTGCGTGCGCGAGAGAGTTGTGTGTGTGTGCGGGAGTTTATCCATACTTCTGTCTTTTATATTTAGGTGATAAAGTACCGGGTTCGGTACCCGTCCCTAGTCCTACCGCATTGACGTCATCAATTGTGATTGGTTCCTAAGATCGGCAAGTTTAACGACTCCCGATCGAGTCATAAAGTCTGATTATCGCCCATCGATCGGAGCATCACTAGTAATCACCAAACTGTTCAATGTACAACTGGACACTTGTTTAAGGGTATTCCAATTTTCAGATTATAATGGACATGAACGAACAGATTTCCTCACACAACCTGTGAAATCGATGTCAAGTAAATATGTTCCAATTTTATAGGTCCATCGCTGTTACAGTGGCACACTGATTCCTTCTACCCATTCAAACAGTAAAAAGCAGGCATGGTTTGACTGGTCAAAATATTCTAAGAGAAGTGTTTGAAAAACCAGACTTTCTAAAGAGACAAAAGCAGTTGTCTTTTTTGCATATAAGGCTGCCCACCACAATCTCAGAGAGTAAATGCCCATGGCTGCCTTCAGAACAGGGCCGGGCAATATGTCAATATTTACTGGTTTCATAATAAATGACATCACGTATATTACAATATACTTTTCTTGAATACTGTGGACATCAGTTTTTAAAGAACACTAACAGCAGCTCGCCTTTTCTGCTCCAACTTAAACATCAAGCTTTATATATTTTAATATTAGATTGTGATGCATATCATGTATTGAGAATTTATTTGCCATACTGCCCACCCCTACTTCAGAAGACACATTTTCAAGTGAAAGCAAAATGCAAAATACTGTGTTTGGTTGTTGGAAATTGACACTATGTAAGGTAGCCAACAGGTGTGCAATGATGTGATCATATTCATTCAGCTCTCTGTAATCTGACCTGCCCTGCCACTGAATGACCTACACTTTAGCTCCATGTACAAAACATAGCCCCACTTCAAGGAACAGCTTGTTCTGTCTGAATAGCCTGGCTTTGATTTGGCTGGTGTTGCACTTTAGTTCATATGTGTTATGTTGGTAGATCACGGCTTGAGTAGAAATCTGCTCTACAGCTGAATTCAGACAGTCCCTGAATGGCAGGGCAGAGACAGGTCAGTTTACATTGTAAAACAGACAAAGTCATACATGACTACCATGTCTTCCAAAGAGAATTAGTCTTATGAATTAGTATATAATGAATTTATATACATATATTGAATTGTTGCGGATTAATTAATACCTGTGTATGATTCTGAAGCTGAGCTTCCACTTCTATCAAAAACGATTGGTGATATCCCTCTAGCGTGCTTCTTCTCTTTTCTTTCCTCATCTGAACAGTAAACGGGAGAACATGCCCCTTTTGTTAGAGTGGCCATCTAAAATATATGTGTATGAAGGACCACGCTACATGGTTTCTGACTCTGTGCTTTCTGTTTCTGTCCTTTAAGGGAACACATCCAGGTAGCAACCCATAGTGAAAACTTCTGACAACACAGGATTACGCATTTACAGTGAAATCATTAAAGCAAGGTTCCACTTCCTATTGCAGGTTTTTTATTGTATGCACCTTACCGAAGGCATGTAAATCTGACCGAGATACGGATAATGGTACCTATTCAAACTAATGCTTTATGCTGTATCATGTGAAAACGTCAGGTTGCTTACAGGGTCAGTACTATGTACTTCCCCATTTGTGCTTGATATTGTTTCACCATCTGTAGTTGCTTTACACCAAACCCAGTGCCAACTTCAGTCATAAGAACCTGGAGATAAATGCTCTCTTTAAATGAACTGGTAACCATACAGACCTACGGCTGGTGATGTTTTAAAATACACACACTTTGTAAGGGGCAGTTTTTATATTTACTTGCTGAGAATCCCGGGCAAAAATAAATAAATCACGGATCAAAACAAAACGTTCATTTATTTAGTGTAAAATCGTCTATGATAATGCATTTATGTTTTCTTTTAGAATTGCAAGTCTGTGTTTTGCAATGTACATTTCTTTTAACCCAAATTTTCTCCCTAGTTCAATTCCACCCACTAGCCAATTATCCCTCCCTCACACAGTGCTACTGAGCTGGAAGGATGAAGCCTAGCTTGTACTTTATATGAAGCACAACTTCACTTCTTTTATCCACACACTCACTTCGTTTCATGACATTCTTGTGCCAATGTGGACAAAAGCTGAAAACGTTGCGTTAGTCTATTACTAAAATTAGAGATGGAAAGTGAGAAAACTAGTGCATGCTGATCTTGGGCTGGGCTGCTCAGAAATTCAGCGTGCTCGGACACTTACATCTCTCTGCATTGGTGAACATCACTCCAAGTGCAATCTTACACATCCAGAGAGAGTGAGGAAACTATACTTTTTTTGGATCCCCAAGCACAGGTGGCTCTTGCATTGCCGATATCCAACTCACACTTCCTCAACAAAAGGGTCAAAGCATAGATGGCTGCGTTTACATTATGCTTACCCAAAATGTTACATACAGTCCTCAGAATAAGTTAAATGTCAGCCATGGAACTGTAAACAACATAGCACTTACTAGTATAGGAAATAATGCTAGAGGATTTGTTGCCACTGTACACCGTGCGATTCAGGGGGAAAAACCCTGAAATGGTAAGCATTTTTGCTTTTGCATTTTTACATTGGTTGATAAATTGGTAGGCTGGAATTTACCACCTCACTCACAGGTTGTACACAGTTAGAGTCAAAAAGGACAAACAGTTTACCTGAGGCATCGGAGCCTGAGGCAGAATGTACAGACTCTCCATCTGAGAAAGAGAGTGACTCAGACTGTGAGTCGCTGGCTTCGCTGCGTGTGTCGTAGTCATTTTGCTCGTTCCCTTCCCGCTGGTCTCCGTCCTCCAGTTCATACTCCTCCTCTTCCTCTACTTCCTCTTCTTCCACCTCCTCCTCCTCCTCTTCTTCGTCCTCTTCATCCTTCTCTCCTTCCTCTTCCTCCATTACCTCCTCTTCCTCAACGTCAGAGCGATTGCCCTCAGAGGATCCCACAGAGCTGCCGGTCTCCTGTTCCGAGGCATATTCCTCTGATCTGGCATCTTCCTCTTCTTCTTTTGAGGAGTGACTAGCTCTGCCAATGCTACCTTCACTGGTCCTCCGCAACTTCTGAAAGCAAAGGCACTATCTTATGAATATTAAGTCTAATATACACAATTTGCTTCTTAGAAATAGACAATCTTTACCATTTGCCTCTCAGACATGGCTAATCTTTCCAGTTATGTTTGGTGTCTGAAGCATTTTCATTTATGCACTGAAGCTATAGGTAATACAGGGATATAGGCAACTAGCAGATACACAGATATGAAGAAAATGAGAACCCATCTTGAAGCCTGCATTTATACTATTCACTTGTCTACTGCTACAGTTAAGAGAACATTAAACACTTATTTATACAATATAGTGATTAACCTTTTGATTATTTTATTAATACATTGATCTAAATCCTTTAGAACAAAAAACACAATAAAAAAACAAGTCCACCTAAATGTCTTTTTTCCACAACAAATGAGTTTGTATTTTCCCTAAACAAGTAATATCCCCTGTAAAACAAAGCCAATACTAATAAATAAATTTAGCTTGCATGTTCCTGACTAGAATTGCAAGCCTACTCTTATTTAAGCAGGGTTCTCTGTGAAGTTGAGACATTAAACCTGCCACGTAGAAACAGTTTACCTGACAAAGTTAGGGTGAACATTAAGAGGCTCACCAAGCAGTGCTCAAATTGGGATCAGGTTCTTTGACAAATTTTAGTCACAGTACAATGAACTGTATGCCTTCTAGGGACAAAAAAACTGGTATGCTTGTGCCAATTTAGTGTAGTGGAAGTGCCCATTCGGTCAGACGTGAACAAACCACAGCGCACAGTGTGACCTTTGCAAAATTCATCCTCTGCATTTAACCCATTCACCAAGTGAAGCAGCAGGCAGCTAGGAACAGCGCCTGGGGAAGCAGTGTGTGGATACATTGCTCATGGTGCCACAGAGATGCTTAGCAGTCTTGGGAATTGAACTCACAACTTCCTGATTGCAGGGCGGATGCCCCAACCACTAGACTACCAGCTGCCCCATTTCTTATACTGCCCGTTGTTCGCACATCTCACTGTGTTAACAGTAGAAATTCGTTCTCTGCATTTAACACACTCAGTGGGCAGCAGTATGTGGGGCTAGTACTTTGCTTGAGGGTACCTCAGTGGTGTCACTGGCAGTCCTGGGATCCAAACCAAAACCTGATTGCAGGCAGGGGCAACTCCCTATTCACCAGATGCCGCAAAAAGATATGCAGTTTGTAAGATGCGATAGTGGAATAAAAGTCTCTACCACCAGATCCTCCTTGCCACTCTCTCCAACCATGGGATCTCAGGCACAGCCTGGCAATGTTTTACTGCCAACTCGATGACCAGAGGTACCAGGTATTATGGCAAGGCACCCAGTCTGCTCCACAAAGACTATCCACTGGTGTTCCACAGGGTTCGGTCCAAGGACCACTTCTCTTTTCTATATCCTCTGGAACATGCAGATATCTTCTCTTCAACAACAGAAGAATACGACCCTTTCTCACCATGAAAGCTAAACAGATACTCATCCAGTCTTTGGTCATCTCCAAACTGGACTACTGCAACTGTCTACTGGCTGGACTAAAACCACTTCAGCTGATTCAGAATTCAGCCACAAGGTTAGTCTTCAACATTCGAAGTTTACTCACACCACACCCTTATTAAGGAACCTTCACTAGCTCCCTGTAGCTGCTCACATTAAACTCAAATTCCCTTGCTTTCAAAGCCATGAATGGACTTGCACCCCCATACATAACAGCATTGGTCAAGCAACGCATCTCTTCAAGCATGGCTCGTCTTGAGCCTCCGCTGCTCAAAATAAGAGCGAAACATACGTCAAAACTCTTCTCAGACTCTGCCCCACAGTGGTGGAAAGAATTCCCTCTTCCGATCAGATCTGTGGAGTCCCTTGCGATCTTCAAGCATTACCTGAAGACCCACCTCTTCAAGGAGCACCTTGGTGACTAATGATAACTCATTTCTCTCACTTCACTTGCTTACTACTTCATTCATTTTTAAAAATCCCTTCCTAACTCCTACTTTGTGACTTGACTCTCTTTGACAGGTGTTGTTTAGATGTAGTAAGTGTGCAGTATCTTGGTTGAATTGTGGATGTTGACTTAAGTTTAGCTTTACAGGCCAGACATGGGCTACTTGAGCACTGATGTACACATTTGCCATACTTGTCAGCAACATTAATTTGGTAGTTCCAGCTCAAAACACCAAAGCAAAATGAAGGCCAAACATACCTTACTACAAATCAACTACACGTGGGCAAAGCAGCAAATAAAAATCACACACCTCATTCAGTCCTGGCATCAGTGGTTTGATCCTCCTCTGCTGGTCTCTACTGCGGCTCAGAGGTTTGTCATTGTGCCCTTTAGACAGATCAGCCCTGGACGCTGCTCCCCGGCCAGAGTGGTTTTTCCGGTCATCGTAGAAGTCATCAGGTGGGTGTCTTCCTCTCAGATTGGTCACCTTTTTTCCATTGGATCCCACTGAAGGGGCAGACCTTTTAACTGGTTGCCTGGTTGAATGGCCTGTAGACCTAAGTCTCTTCACATCATGACTATCCCCACGTTCATTTTTTCTTTTGGACCCTTAGAGATTGAAGAAGAACAAAAGTAATCTCACACACCAAACTACCTTCATACTCTTTTCCATCCCTTCAAACTAAAGCACATACCTTTCTTGTCAGTGACATCATGCTCGCTTTCTGGGTTGTAAAGCTCATCATCTTGGTCTGGAGCATCAGTCAGTATGTCTTCAAGCACATTTAGCTCTCCATCTGTAGAGAACATTTTCAGAAAGTGTAAGAACTCTGTGTGTGCATCAACTACAACCAAATACGTTAGATTTAGGGCCAAACCATGCATAAACCTGCCTAACGAATATAAATCAGCAAAACAACAAATCATGAAACCACTTAAACAAAACTTAATATACACTTCTACAGACATAATTATTGATCTATAACAGCTTCCGCCCAGCTTTTCACTAGATTCTGGACCGTTTCTATAGAAATTACTGCCACATTCATTTTTTTCTGCCATGATGTTGGACGAGAAGGCCTGGCTCGCAATCTATATTCCAGTTTATCCCAAAGGTGTTGGATGGGTTTGAGGTCAGGACTCTGTGCGGGCCAGTCACGTTTTTCCACACTCAACTCATTCAACCATGTCTTTACGGAGCTTGCTTTATGCACTGGGGCACAGTCATCCTAGAATAGAAACGGTTCTTCCTCGAACTGTGTCCCAAAAGTGGAAGTTCGGCGTTGTCTAAATGGTCTTGCTACGCTGAATCATTAAGACCGTAATTCATTGACGTCAGGGGCCTACTAAATTCAATAATTAAGAGTTGAGCCCCCAGTAGGTTTGTACAGGTTTTTGTATGTTAACATCAACATGAGCATCAAAACCTTAAATATTTGTTGACTTTCTAAAGGACAGTGAGGGCATCAATTAGTTTAACAAAGTAGTGCAAGTTACACAACCTGATCCGCACAGCCAAAGGCTGTGTGAACGGCTACCTGTTTACCCTGACGTACTATCTAGTTTTAAACATTTATCAAGTTAACCAATATAATTAACATCAGTATCTACAATAGGTTGGACCTGGCATGGTGGTAAGGTTACAGTCAGCAAGGGCACACTAATGTTATTAGCCAGACACCCAGGTCACTCAGCACTGCCCTAGTTTTTATGCTAAAAGAAAACACTAGCTTTATCCATTAAAATAAACAGATTCGAAACAACGATTATACATTAATTTCATAGCCCCTACAACAAACATTTGTGATAAATGAGAGCAAAATATTTGACAAACTGTCAACATTGTGACTACAGTTAATAACTGTATTAATAAAAATATCCAACGGAAGACAAAGGTGCAGGCTAAGAGCTAACTGTGCTAACATTAGCTTAGCCGAGTTTCTTTACCTTTGTCGTCTCGTCTGTCCAGGGCCATTTTCGGCACCTTTGTCTGTTTAACCCAGACTCTGAGATGCCACCTTTAGTCTCCTCTTCCAATGGTTTTATTTTCTCGACGAGTAGAGAGCCGTATTCAAGAAAAAAAAAAAACAAATAAAATACTCCAGAGACGGAGCTCTGTGTTTTTGTCTCTACTTCTCTAAAATGGCTCCTGCTGCAGTCTGGGGCAGGGTTGCCAGATGATCGGTGAACCAGCAAGCGTCAAAATGTTACATTATATAAGTAAATACATATTTTTAATACATATGTATAATAGTATTGTTTTAATAAATGTTCATTTTAACGTATATGTAAATAAATGAATACAGTTTATTTGACTGTTTTAAATAACACGTCTTTAGAAATATATTCATTTAATTATATATTTTAATAAATCCATAATAAAATGTAATAAAAATTTAATAAAAAAAATATTAAATGATTCCATAATTAAATTTTTACATTTACTATTATATTTGACAACCCACGTCTAAGTAAGGAAGGTCACAGATCCTGACTTAAGACCTGCACCCTAAGGTTCTGAAATGAAAAAAAACAGGCTTGAGATAAAAGTAAAATAAAATAAAAATAATTAAAAAAACATAATAAAAATATAAAAATACTATATCGAGAGAGAGAGAGAGAGAGAGAGAGAGAGAGAGAGAGAGAGAGAGAGAGATACTGCAAAATTTTCAAGACAACTGATTAAAGCTATTTTTGTAAACGGAGGATAAATAAACACAATAGGGATGAACATAATAAGTTATAAAATATAAAAAAAAATTAATAATCATTGCATTGGTAAAGTATGAAATTTGATTTAAAAAATACTGATATTTTGAAAGACGATTTAGTTATTGTTCTATACGTTGTATTTACATGATGATAGACAAAATGTAAGTAAACCCATCCATCCATCCATCCATCCAATTTCTACCCCTTTATCCTGGGGGGGTACACCCTGGACAGTTGCCAGCATGTCACAGGGCCACACGCTCAAACACCTTCATACTCACAGTCACACCTAGGGCCAATTTAGTGTGCTCAATCAACCTAACTCCCAATCATGCAAACTCCACACAGAAAGACCTTGCGCCCAACCCGGGAGTCCCCCAGGACCTTCATGTAAGTAAATAAAAAAATGAAATTAAGATATTGCTAAAAGTAAATGACCTCAAAAATTGATTATCAGCGCATTGATAAAGTTACACCTCCAGGTGTTTGATGTGTACTTGGCTAGATATAAACTTTAAATTCCCAATTGTTCGCGGTCTGTGTCTGATGTTGTTCCACATGTCTATTAGAGCTTGAGTACGTAGAGGAGCACAGAGAAACAGCTCAATAAACAATAAATAAATGATTTATTTGTTACCCTGATGGTCACAGGGAAACAAGATCATTCTGCTTTTTAACTATCGTAAACACACCTCTGTTCACTAATGCTGCCATTTCAAGTAGGCCTGTGGTGTGGGTTTCCCTCCTCTTGCTAGCAAAACATTATGGTTCAGGGAAGATGTCTCATTGCCATGTCTATTAATGTATTGCTTCAAATTTACATTCCATTTACACTACTGTCACATTGCTACATTGTCTGTTTATTGAAGAGTTTCAGATTTACATCTTATTCACACCACATTCACTTTATTTTATCTCTTTATTGAATAGTTTCAGATTTACACCCCATTCACACTACAGTCACATTTCTATATTGTCTGGTTTCAGATTTACACCCCATATACACATTATACTCCTTATTTTATGTTTCTGTCATCCCTGAACTTTTCTCAATGCTGCTAACTGCCTCTTGTGCATCATTCTGGAAGTCCCTATATTGTCACCCCGTTGCAGTTGTTGTGTCTATTTATTGTGTTGTCTACTGTCTCTGTTGCACAATCCCCTCAGTTGAATGTGGTTCTGTGGTGCAGCGTGGTCCTTGAAGAAACGTATCATGCACATGTTCAACACCGCTCCCTCTTGTAAAATAACCTTGAACCTTGAAGTTGAGCTCAAAGCATCAGGGAGGGTCTGTCAGTTGGTGAGAGACTTCGTTTGATAATAAGCAGGGGGGTATAGGAAGGAAGAGCTGAATTTTTCCTCACCCACTGGTGCACAGTGACATAATCAAAAATCAGAATCTGTTTTGTTATAATCTAATTTCAAAAGAAGACAATAGGAATACAAAGATTTTGTATTTAAATTACACAGTCTAATCTGATGAAGTGTGATTAATATAATCAGGGACATCAAATAACAAGTTTGAAAAAGTTGATTTGTTTGACGCAGACAATGAGCCACAGTGTCATTAGATTTAGGTCTGTAATGTTTTAATGCAACCAGTTTAAAATTTCCTTGATCAAACATTGTGTTAAAAAATGTGTTCTATTAAAAAAATGTGCAATTTAAAAACTAGTTTGTGGTCATATGTTCTATTTTGTCTATTTTCTGGATCCACCATCATTCAAGTTACAACAGCATCATTCAAGTTACAACAACATCATGGAACATAATGTTACATGCTACAGTGAAATCAGTGAAAACCAGCATATTTATAGTGCAGAATCAATTCTAAATTAATTCTTTACTTTTTATTTACAGTTGGAATCCCAAATCCCTCAAAACAAAACATATAACTGTTACTGAGAATAGTGAAAGTAATTCTTAAAATTCATACGGTGCTGGAAGCACTTAAAATCACCGGAACATACTGTGACAAAGACAGCGAAAAATATGCAGAGATGGATAATCTGGCTTTCACTCAAATCAATAGAATCCCAGCAGCTGGAATGAAATCAGGGAAGGATTTTTATTTGGACTGGACCTGAAATGCCCACCTGTGAAAATGTGGAATGTGAAATGTACAATTCCAGTGCAGTACAGAATTGTAGTCCTTAAACTCGTGTCAAACAGTAATTCTTAACAGAGTTATCTGCACCAGTTACTTCACTCTTTTTTGCTCTTTGCTGAGCTCCTCCTGCAACATTTACGGAAGAGCCAAGTGCATGTTTTCACAAAGATGAACACGACTAGAGCCACTATGGAGAGCAAAAAGGCAGCGACGTCCAGGCAGTGGTACTGGTACCAAGTCAGATTATGGGATTCCACCCTCAGATGCTTGGCCCCCTTGTTACGCATCACAAACTCGATCCAGAAGACAGCTTGGTCCAGTGGCTTCATTGGCTGATCGTGGTGGATACGAGACAGCCTCATGATGCTCTCCTTGTACCTGGTAGAAAAAATACAAATGACAGAGTCTTGATTAAATCTCAATATAAGACATGGATACATCATGTAATATCCATGGTTAAATTATCCTTTTTTTACATGTGAAGCTGGGTGCCTTAACATGTGAAGTAAAGGCACCCATCTTCACATGTTATATTATCTTATAGAAAACACTATCAACTTACGATGGATTGTTGACAATATCAATCAGAGCTTCCTTTAGGTCTTTGGTTTCCATTTGGTTGATGTCAAGAATAATAGCGGCTCCTTTGGTTTTCATGTGCATCAGATTATCTGGCTGGTCCGCAAACAGTGGAAGACCCACCATTGGGACTCCATGGTAAATAGCTTCATAAAGTCCATTAGTTCCACCATGCGTGATGAAGGCTTTGGTTTTAGGATGTCCTATTAAACACAAATCAGAGAGGCATGTTGGAGAACATTCTCTACAACAAAGTGGTATGGTACACACTAGGGCCTAAGCACTATTTCCAGTGTGGCTTCAGTGAATTATAAAGGTTTCAGTGAATTAAAAAAATGGGCACAAGAATTTCTTAAAATATTATCTAAGAAAGTAATATTCAAGACTATGCTGTCTTTTGAACTACCAAACATACTGGCAAATGCGAAAGGAATGTGTTTGAGGGCTAAACACTGAGAGCTGAAGTTATTTACCTGTTAAGATATTTGTAAGTGTCTCTTTTCATATTTGTACTATTTGATTTTTGCATTAATTTGCTGATGTTTTGAAAATTCTGACAGTTGGAAACTTACAACGCTACTTGGCAAAGGAACTATTAGAAAACACATCAGACATCCTGGAACATTGTAACCAGTGTGCTCTGTAGCACTACTGGCCATTTCTTCTGCCAAAAAATTACCAGCTTTTAGTGCAGCAGCAGAAATAGCCATGAAATATTTGCCAGATTTAGCTGAAGCTATTTTTAGTAGCCAGTTTGCAAATCACATAGTTTTTTGCCAAATTGTTTTCTGTTCATTTCTGTCCAGATGGCTTAAAAGCAGTGGCGGGTCATGCAAGCCTGGTTACACACTCTCCTTCTGACCAACAGGCTGCAGGTGATTTTAATTTTGTTTCATGTAATATTGAATGTGTACCAGCCATGTATAATCAAGCAGTGTTTCATGAGGAAAAACTCCCCTTTGGTCTTCATTTATCAATTTAACTACAATCAGGGGTTAATATAACTGTTTTGCTGTAGAGTACTTTTGAGTACATACATGAATCAATTCGCACACACCAGTTGATTCATGTAGGGGGAATTTTTTTATGCAGAAGTCTGTGTCTCGCCCGTGGTTCAGGGAAGTCTGGGAAACGCAGAGGTTTTGTCTCGGGCGTGAGGTCAAGGGGTGGGGCGGGGCACGTAGTGTGACCTTACTCAAATTAGGTATGCATTTACGCCGTGAATACGGAATACTGACACGCATTTGTGTACCACATACGCCAATCTGTCCATGCGTACCAATTATGTCTATAGTAACTATAGTGATGTGCCATGTAGATGGCACTAGATATGTCATGTAGGTGGCAAGCTTTCTCCACACTAGAAGTGTTTTGAGTCAGTCTGTTCTGTTTGTATTCATTACTTGCTGCCTGTCTGTCCGACTCCACCCTGAAGTACCATCAACCTGAATGTTTACACACATTATCATTCGGATTATTATAAGTTATCAGACTTTTTATGACCATAAAATGGTCTCCGGGTATGAGAGGAGTGGTTATTTTGGTACGGTCAAGTGTACATTGCCATTTCAAAGCTGAATCCTTACCAAGTAAATCGTTCTGTGGAATCCAGTCATAGAGTCTTGTGTTAGGAGCAAGAGTTTCTGGCTTCGTTCCTTTGTAACGCCACAAGACCTGCAATTAACACAGAATTTTGAGGAATATGAATATAACAGCAAGTCCGGAATCATATTGAATATTTAGTGCTAATAAATTAAGCCATGGAATACTATTTTTCACTTTTATTGTTTTGTTCCCCCCAAAGAATATAAGATTAAACCATAAACTCTACTGCACTCAAGTGCTGTAGGTGTTTATGAGGCCCTCTGAAAGAAACCGAAGGAGAAGCTGGAAATCCATAGAGGCACGAAGAAGCAGAACTTGATGCTGGCATTCAAGTATTTTGGTGGATAAACAGACTCAGCCAGACTCAATAAACAATACATATATTTAGTCTCAAACCTTTTGTGGGATCTGACCGAGTGCAGAAGCGATGGTGTTAGCTCTCTCTGTGGTGAGGTTCTTCACCATGGACCCCAGCGAAAAGACCACAATGCCATGGTCCCCTGAGCTCTGCACAAACTCCTCCATTTCCTACAAAACCAAAAGAAGAGTTGTCAGTGAGACACTACTCTGACTGAAAGGCACTACATAGCTGGTTTATCAAGAACAGCTATCTTGTATTGTCAATTTTTTGTCTGTTTTTTTCTGGTACACCTGATAATTACTGACTAAATAACCAGTAGACAAAACACAAAACACACCTGCGATAAAAGTCGGTCACAAAAATGTTTGTATACTGTTAATATTACTTATGTGTTAACTCAATGTGGAACTATGAAAACATGTAAAAAGTTGTTGCCAAGGTATAGTGTTGACCTTACTTTTGGAAGAGGCTTCGCAGGCTTGCAGTGCAGTCCCCCCACAAATTTGAAGTTTGGCAGGAATGGTCGTGGATACTCAAAGTCCCAATAAGTTCTAATTAACCAGATGTCAGCCTTTCCCATAGTGTCACACAGTGTTGTGGGTTTGCCTATGCGGTACAGGGGAAATATGGTTTGGTTTTAGAA
>JBBMFX010000080.1:7414738-7426260 GCA_037832545.1 Rhabdalestes septentrionalis | reverse complement strand
ACACATACACACACACACACACACACACACACACACACACACAAAAACACACACACACACACACACACAGAAAATGTAGTAGTAGTAGTAATAATAATAATAATAATAATAATAATAATAATAATAATAATAATAATAATATTCTTATTATTGGCATTGTTATCGTTGTTGTAATTATTGTTGTTGTTATTACTCTCTCCATTATCAATGACATAATTACTGAAATTTTTACTTTTGTAAAATAATTCTTACTGCTCACATTTTACTATCTACATATAGTTCCTACCCCTCTTTCAGTCTGCTGATATGTTTTATTTCAAAATAATAATCATTATTATTAGTAGTAGCTGTAGTAGTAGAATTAATATCACTACTTGAACCTATATTTGTATTCATGTGATTTTATAATTTTATTGTTAAATCTCTTATTGTTTCATTAAAATGCTTTGACAATAATGCACATGCTAACGGTCATGCCAGTAAAGCTCATTAAATTGAAGTGAATTGAGAGAAAGAGAGAGAGAATGTAAATGCATCCCACTTGATTTTTGGGATACTACGTTTGCAAAAGTGAGGGATTTGGAACACAGCCCTGCTGGTTTTCAACGAGCTGATCTCGCGAGATGACCCACAGCTTGGTTGCTGGGCAACAGTGTGAGTGTACTGTGTCAGCAGGAGTCTTAGCTTAGCCATATTTTGCCTCTCCGGAGAGAAACTGGTGAAGTTATTGTACGACCACACGCTTATAGGTCTGATATTTTTGCTTTTTATTTTAGGTCGACAACAAGCATGCAGTATGAGTCTAGCATGCAGACACAAAGGTGTTTGCCATGTTAGCCATGTTAGCTAACGTTACTAGCCACTGTAACGGTCCCTTTTCTAACCTAGTTTTGAAGTATTTCAGTAAGTTTAGTCATGTTTCAGTGAATCCAGAATAGCAATTATTCTCTGTATGACCTTTGAAACACAGCCCATAACAATATAAACACATTTTAATTTGTAGTTAGGTAATTTGTGTTGATTACAATATTTTAAGGCATTTCTGTAAGTTGATTCATGCTTCAGTAAATCCAAAATAGTGATAAATGTTTGTATTTTTTATTTATCGACAAAATGAGCTCAAAATGTAACGTTTCTGAATTCATTGCTGTGTTTTGTCAAGGACACTGTTTTGCATCTTCTATTTTATATTCTTCTCAGAATGTTTGTATCTATAAACATATACTCCTGTTAGCCCTGCTGAGAAAACACAGGAACCCAACCAATTTCATCCAAGTGAAAGTAACCTACACAGTTCTCTCAGAAAGGACCATGATTAAGGACAGGATCTGACCATAGGCATGATTTCTTACACAAAACGAATTTAACATTTAATTACCTGTGATTTAGTAGTACCTGTACTAAATCACAGTGAAGTAAATCTCTCTAAAATGAAAAATGCACTTTTAAATAAACTACTACTACTACTTATGTATTCATGTAGCATTTAAGAGCATAATAATTTTAGTAGCTTATGATTCAATACAAAATGATTTCTACATAAAACATGGAATACTTTGGAACAAGTATGCATTTAATCACCCATAATTAAAGAGTACTGATACCAAAACACATATAAGAAATCTAAAGTAATAAAATTAGGTACTTATAAATATACTGCTGCTGATTTTTAAGAGCATAAACCAATACATATAAAAAAATAATGCTATAAACAGTCAAACAAACTATAAATATTTCACATGCCACTTTGACTCCTCCTAGGCAAATCTATTGAGGAAATGATCCATCTTTTTGCAACCTGTTCATTTTTCAAATGTATTTATATAGATTTTGAAAAAACAAAACTTTTGGTTTGGAAATGTTTTTTTTTTTTTTAGAGCTGGTCTAATTTTTTTAGCTTGTAAAACATTGAAAATTTAATTTAGTTTTAACCTCAGTGTTGAAATTGTATTAGAGCTGAAATATGTGTTGCATTGCTGTTCTACTAATATCAGAATATTCTAGTTCTATATATAAGTCCTATATGCAGGACAAAAATAACGGTAATGAACTTGGTAGCAAACTGAGTGTTGGATTTGGAGTTTTTCTCCTTTTGTGTAACACAAATGTTTTTGTAAGCCAGCTTTTGTTCTCTTAAAAGCTAACCATTAAGTTATGTTTTTTAAAAGGATAAATCATTATGGCAAGCCAGAGACCGCCGTCAGGCAGGCCAGTGAGTCGTGGGTCATTAGTTGCTGGGACTGGTAGACCACTTACTGCCATTAGGCCTCCACAGACAGCAATCAGAGTGGGAACTGGGGTGAGTAAATGTTAGCAGGTGTGATCATAGAGTAATAGTAAAAGAGAAGTAGTTTGAAAGTCTATATGTTTTTCTACAATTGACTGGTTTTGACAAATCTATGTAATACCCTTTACATTTGAAAATTAAGATTGCAGTGATTCATGTATGTTCTGAGAATTGTGCAATTACCAGTGTTATGCTGTCTTCCAGATGGTTCCTGGAACTGGCCGTCCAGGGACGAGGGGGGGACCTATTGCCACCCCTGGTGTCTTATCCGCTCAGATCAAAGTGACTGATCGTCCTGTCACTCAGCAGGGCCTTAGTGGCATGAAGACAGGCGGGAAAGGTACTCTTGGTATTTGGGATCAATGTAGAACTTAATTAAATGTCTTTGACATATTCTGAAGCCAGATTTATTTTTCTATATATAATTTATAACTTATTGACCGGGGTTTTTTTTCTCTGTTCCACAAGGACCTCAGAGGCAAATCCTGGATAAGTCATATTACCTTGGTTTACTCAGGTACACAGCATATTATGAACATGTTATGGCTGAGACATAGTAGATAAGAATGTCACTCAAGTACATACTTTTCTGACTACAGGGGTAAAATAAATGAGCTTACTACTGAGACCAGCAAGTTACAGAAGGAAATTGACATCTTCAACCAAGATAACTCTGTTTATCTTGCATATGAAAAAAGGTCTGTCAAGATTATACTTATTGTATTAGTTACAGAAGAAGCAAGAGTGTGTTCTTTGGAAGTGTCCCCATTGTTAAACATTTTCTGTCTTATGTCTGTATACAGAGCAGAGGGCCTTGCTGGTGAAATAAAAGATCTTCAGGGGCAACTGGCAGACTACAATATGGTACATGTGAATACCTGTGATAATAGAGAAAAACAAAGTGACAGGTTTATTTGTTTTTGTTTTGACGTAAATCAGTTGAGGTAATACATGATGTTGCTGAAGTGTGGAGGTATAAAGACATAACATAGTGAAAGTATTGGGACGCCTGACTATTACATCAAGATATATTTCATTATATTGTATTCAGATACACAGACTTTATTATTGAATTGGTCCAGATTTGCAGCAATAACAGCTTGTACTCTTCTAGAACGACTTTCCACAAGATTTTGGACTTTCCGTGGGAACTTGTGCCCATTCGTTCTGCAGAGCATTTTTGAGGTTGTGCACTGGGACACAGTCATGCTGGAATAGGAAATGTTCTTCCGCAAACTGTGTCCAAGCATGGCGTTGTCCAAAATGTCTTGGTATGCTGAGGGATGAAGATTGCATTTCACTGGTTGGAAGGGGCCTAACCCAAACCCTGAAAAGCAGGAGTGTCCCAAAATATAGTGTATGAGTAAAATAACTTTCAGTTTTTTAACCCTACACTTCTTGCAATATTCCCATTAACAAACAAGTTCCACTTCCTTACAGTCCTCATTATTGAGTAAATAAGCGGGTAGGAAAGCCCTGTATTTTTAGTAGTATTTAACTAGATTAAAAATGTTTACTAAGTTATAAACTTCATTTTTTCAACTTTCAGCTAGTTGACAAACTGAACACCAATACCGAAATGGATGAAATGACGAATGAATTCATTATGGTGAGTATCATTGTGTTTCTTTAATGAAAATTTCATGGAAATGGAATATCACATTTTTCACCTCAATATTGTCAGTGAGTTCATTTACTTTTCTTTTCACACTTTTAGCTGAAAGCCCAGAATGACAAAGAAGCCCAAAGCATGGATGTGATTTTCACAGCGAGAAGAGAGTAAGTGCTTTTCTGATCCTCACAAACATCAGTACTGCACTGGCTATGAGCAGACAGTACATTTCTAATATGATACACAAGAGGGCACTCCAGTGTGTCAAAAGATTTTACTGTCCTGTGCTGTGCAGGGTCCCACTAGAATGTTGAGAAACAGCTTAGATTTATGGAGTGCATACATTTTTCTTGTGTAACTTTGCATCAAGTTCAAAATTGGTGGACTTGCATATTTGATTAATAGTGCTGGTACTCAGATAGTATTGACTTCTGAAGGGGCAGCCCTTCCTGTAGCAGCACTGTATATTTAAAATGGAGAGAATGCACTTTAAACACAAACCTTTTAACATTTAATCTCCACTGACTGTATTAAACATAGTATTGTCTGCATTATGTGCAGTTATTGACCAGTTCGGAGACATTTTCATTGTTATCTTTACTTCTGTGTTTTCACTATTTGGGGCAGACAAGTTACCCAGCTTGCATAAGGCAATGAAGCTCTTTGGCTACACACAGGTCACCTGACCTCCACCAGCCATGGCACCCCTATTAAACGTTTCATTAGTACAGATCAATGTAAATTGTTATCTGTTTTAATTATGTGTACCTGGTTAGGAGTTGGTATGTACAAGACGATTTTTTTTTCACAGAGAAAAAACAATCTTGGTCACAGCCATTTTACAAGGTGACATGAAATGCAAATATCATTTTTGACTGGAGGTTAATTTAATCGTCCAGGTGTAAGTAGTTCAGAGATGCTTGTTGTGAAATGGTTAATTGATTCTGATTTCTCTCAGTGCAGTAATAAGAACCAAAGGTTTTGTCTAACACTATTTGTTTATACAACAACAAAATAGTCATTTATAATCCAAAAGTGACAGAGGATCTCCTGAACTTTAATATATAATGTTTAAAATGAATGGAAAAAATCATTTCACATTCAAGTGCCTTGCATGTATCCTGCCAAAACTTTCTCTAAACGAATTTCATGTGATTGCTTTCTGTGAGGGATAATTCAGCTCAACATTTAACATTTGATGTTGCTAATTTTGAATAATCAGTGAAATATCATTTTGAATTCAGATATTCACTATAGTTTTGTCTGTAGACAAACTTTTGTTATACATCACAGATTTCTAAGTTTAGCGTTCCTCAAATTTCAGCACCAAAGTTAGTAGATTGCAGCAATTTACCAACTTTAGCATTGGAAGTGCATGTTACGTTTTTAAAACGATACAGAGGAACAACATAGTAATTGTGTTTGACACAACACAGCACCAATAGCAGGCATCACTAGTAATACATCCGAATTATGACTGATTTAGACATAATTTAGTCTCTTCATCGTTACTGCAAATGGGAAGCTTTGCTACACAAACCTTTGGTACAGAGTCTCTTTATGGGTAATGACTAAACTTTTAATGTTGCCCTCCTACTCTTTCCACCAACTGACCTTTAAGCTGTAAAAGTCAAACATGCTGATATCACTTTTGTGAACTTTGATTCTGAGGGATGAAAAGATCGCTTCAGAGTTTTGATTGCTCTGTTAAAATCTTTGCTAATAATCATTGGTTATGAAATTAGTGTGTGAAAAGATACTTTTGGTTTTGCAGTGCAAAAGTTTGTGAAACAGAGACAGGATCAAGTGCTTAATTCCTACCTTTCACTAACATTAGTTGGTTGGTAAACAAGAAAGAGCCATGATGAATATCTGTGCAGCTATTTTCTCTTAATACTTTGGAGTTCATTACTTGCATGCACAGACTTACAACAGCTTTTAATAGCAGCTCATGCTTTGTATTGACTTTTAAAGCATAGCAGCTTATGCTTGATATGAACTTCCTATGCGTCCTGGCTGGTGTTAAAATGTAAACATCCATGTCTTAAGTTCAGTCATTATCAGAGTTTATACTTCATCAACATCAGCATGGTCTTTGTAGACCTCGGTGTTGTCTTTGTAGTCCTCAGCCTGGTCTTTGTAGTCCTCTGGCTGGATGTAGCGGTCCTCAATAAAGCCGTCCTCGTCCTCCTGCATCTGTTCTGGGTCCTGGTCCAGCTCGTGGGCACTGGTTTCCGTCTGCTCCGTGTCCAGGCTGAAATTGGAGTAACGTCCCGTGCTGAAGATGTTGGGCTCGTCCACGTCACGGAGCCTTTGATGCCGGTAGTTGAAGACAAGTTTGTACCATGAGGGTGATTTTATGGCACACACGATGAACATGGAGGTGCAGAGAGCGATGACTATCACGCCAACTAGAAACTTCCAGGTGTTGCTCACCTCAGGCTCCTGCTTGCCAGATTTATCAGCTTCTGTCAAAGAATCTGAAGAAAGACACATTCTTAAACTCTTATCGTACGTCCTCACTCTCTTAACATTCATTATAGTTACAAAGTAAAGTGTAGTAGTTACTGAATTGTAAGGTTACTGAATAATAATAAGAAGAATACGCTGTTTATAGTCAAATTGATAACTGGATAACAAGTAGAATAAGTTTCAGGATAGCAAATAAATAGTTTGAGTGATGCCTGAAATTTTAAACTGTTCAGATTGATAGATCTGTTCAGTTGTACTTAATATTAAAGGGATCATATCCTACTTTTTTGCTTTCTGTTGTTTTCCTCAGGTTGTTTTATTACCTAAAACAATTTTTTTTACATTAATTACTTCTATCCTCTCTTTATCCATAAGGTGTACACTGTCAATTTTTATATTACTATGACAGATGTATGTAATAAACCTCTTTTCCAATAGGATGCCATGTATTTGTGACATTATAAAAACAGTTCAGAATGAGTTCATTGCACTAAAATGGGCATATATGGCCTGGGGTTAATTGTACATTTTCATTACATATTGCATTTAAATGTAATACATAATGGTTTTCCATGATAAGGGCCCTGCAATTATTGAGAGTTAGGCTTAGATCAGACTTTTGTAAATTACTTTTTAGTAACTCTAATTGTTGTTCTTATTTTTTTTATAATAATTTTATATTGCAACATAATAATTCATACTTTTAACGTGCTTGCATCAAACAGCATGCAGAAAGAATCCCTCACAGTGACAGAAATATCGGATGCACATATATTATAAGCTAAGTTTGAGCAAACGTCAATTGTCACCTTTGAGTGAAATGTTGACATTGCCAAATGTAGGTGCTGGTGCAAGCGATGTCCCTTGTCCAGTTGTAGTGAAAGTAGTTGTGGTAGCAGTTGTCACTGTAGTAGCTGAAGTGGTAGAAGTGGAGGTAGCAGTAGAAATAGTATGGGCAGGCGTAGGAGCCATGGCAGTGGTTATTACAACAGGAGGTGCCTTTGTTGCTGATGAGCAGGAGATGTTCACCTTCATAACATCTTGATTAGCCAGTTCAGGAGGAGCAGCACAACAGCCATCTTTTGCAGAAATGTGAAACACATGATAGTAATGAAAGAGTCTGTTGCTTTATGCTGCACACAAAGATTAATGATGTTTACAAGAGCAAGTACTCTCTTGGCCTCATGAACAACATCTGCATACCACACTCATGCCGAAAAATAATTGTAGAGATTAAAACTAAAATACTATAGGATAAGGTGCAGAATGTCAACCAGACTGCCTTCATAGTTGCTGTTCAGCCCAACTGGATAGTCGGTTTTTCATAACTTTGAAATAAATTAATCATTATATAAAAAAAATAAATTATTTATAACTTTTGCAACTGTTAGTGGAACGCACCTACACTTATTTGAACAATGATTCCAAAAGAACAATTGAGAACAATTGCTATTCCAGGGAAGAAGTCTTCAAATCTGACCCTTGAAGGCAGTTGTAAGGCCTGCATTTTGTAATGCCTGAACATGTGTGGGCTTAAAGGACTTAAAGATTTGACATAATTTATTTATTTAAGTGTAGGCCTAGTCATGCATATCAAGTAAATTCTTACTTGTCTCCACTCCAGATTGTTGCATCAGCTCTATGAGGCTCAGAAAAAGGCAGGTGCAGTTCAGTGGGTTCTTCTGGAGATCCAGTTTCTTGAGATTCTTCAGACTAATAAAATTTTCATTTCTGATTGTTTGTAGCTTGTTCTCCCTGAGACTCAGAATTTCCAGGTTTTTGAGGTCGGAAAAAGCCCCACTGGGTAGCTCAGCTATATAGTTATTGGAGAGGTCCAGCTCTGTTAGTTTGGGGAATTTACTCAAAGTCTTTACGTCTGTGCTGTTTAACGTGATTGAGTTATGATGTAGGATTAGCTTAGTTATGTTTGCAGGGTAGTCAGGAATGAATGTCAGAGTCTTGTTGCTTTCGTCCACCTTGAAATATAAATACAAACATTGATACATTAATTAGTTCATGTATACTATATAGTGCATCATTGGATTTTTCAGTTTTCAAATAACATTGCATATGTTAGCATTGCTCAAGTTCATTTAATTTTTTTATTCCCTGTCTTTAAACCAGACCATATTAATATATTAGTCTTGGGCAACATTGTCCATAGTCTAGAGCTTCACGGGCCCTCTGGGCTTCTTGTGTGACTGAACAGTGTGTAAAGCAGCTGATTATTTCATGATAAAAAAAACTTTTAAATGCAGACTATGCATTTTTTAATATTCTACAGAAACAGGATGTAAAAAATAGGCTACCATCAATGGCTGTGCAGTTGTGAGTCAGCACAGCACATATTAGCAGAAAAGTCCGTTTGACAACCCCAGGTCTACATGCTAAATGTTTGAGTTATGGTTAAATCATTTTAAGTGTTTTAAGTATATCTTTGAGTCTGACTCTAGCCACATGAATATCTCACCGCAGTCACACAAAGGTTCATTTTAGCAAGGATCATTTTATATTAAAGCTACTATGTGTTGAACTTTAATATGTTTAAGTAGGTTTAGGTCAGTTTTCTTGAAAGTCTTGTGTAAGTGCTATATAGGCTCATGAGAACTGCCCTTCAACATTTCATATCCTGCAGCCATAAAATTGCCCTGCTAGAAGTACCAAAGTTCTTGGCTTGGATAGCACAGTCAGCATTTAGATATTTTTGCCTGTAACAATTGCATTAGTGAACAGAGATTTTGGACTACAAACAACTCAATTAATGTTTATATATGACCCAGTGCTAGTTATCATTGGATTTGAATCACTCACCTCTGTGGTTTCAGCTGTAGCCACTAGCATAGTTGCCATCCACAGCGAGAATAGCTCTTTCACCACCATGGTCTGTTCTTTGCCTGCAACCACACATCAGCATCACAACAGTGCACAAGCCACAGAAACTAGTTGCTAGTCCAGAGAGGAGAAAATACCCTGTCAGTATTTTTCTTTGTAACAAGAAGTCATAGGTCCCACAGAGCTTAGTTGCTTCAGAGGATGAATATATGAGAATAGTAGCTAAACTTCCCCTAAGTATGGGGCCATGAAGAGAGCACAAAGGGAAGCTTTGTGCAGATGGGTCAGTCCTAGAAGAGCTTGCTGTCTTCCCGTGTGCCTCAGTTTTGTGTAATTTTTTTTTTTGTGTGAATTTGTGTGTGTGTGTGTGTGTGGATGTTATCTGCTGTCAGCCACAAAGCCCTAGCCTTAGGGAGCCCTTGCTGCCAGAGAGCACACAGTAGGCCAGTGTTCTTTGACGCATGCTGTTTTCTTGCCCTGCCACATGAATGCTTGGGCACAGGGCGGACAAACGTTTGTTTCATCCTTGTGTTGTAAACACAGGGCTGCTCGCTGGACAGGAGAGTGGCCCCTGCATAGAGCCCAGAAGCAGAATCAATGTCACATGCTGGGTCTTACTTTTTTTTTTTTTTTTTTTTTACATGACACACCCACAAAGAACACCATGTTCACCATGTATTGTGTGTTGACCACCATTTTTCACCTTGGCCATAATATGACAGAAGGATGTAAAGAAAAGTGCTAAAACGTTTACTACTGGTAGGTAGGATTTACTGCAGTACAGGACAGACCTATATCCATAATTATTTTATTACTTGTATTCTGTAAAGCTTTGAGTACAGCAGCTATGGAAAGCAACATCACGTTTATCCGATGGTCTCTGTCTAAACTTAATGAAACAGACCGTCTTGGTAACATTTAATGCTTTGCCTTTTGGACCATTTCAGATTCCTTCGTACTTTTCTTTATTGTGACATGTCTACATTTCAATTGGGTAACATGCACAGTATACTATAACTGTCTTTAATAATTCTTGTTTTTTATCTGTGAGCCTGTCCTCCAAAATGCAATTAAAATACAATTCAAATTAAGTGTTTTAAATCAAGTACCCTAAGACACAGGTTGCATCAAAGTGTTACATTGCTCAGTATAGATCAGTGGCTGGCTTACATATGCGTGTTTATGTATATACAGTACACATACAGAAAGAGAGAGAGAGAGAGAGAACACAAACATGAATCTGTTCATGAATCGCTAGTCATCTACTTAAACTTTTCATCATATTTAACAAAAATAGTCATATTAAGATGAATGAGACTTACCTGATACTGTATTCCAGTGCTCTGAGCAGTGACTTTGGAATAAAGAAAGGACTGTGCTACTTAAAGAACCTTTGCTCAGTGTAATAAAGTAAGACATTTCTTTCTGGCTAAAGATTCACTGGAATGTCAGCCAGCTAAAGAGGGCACATTGTAAAAGATTGCCAATTTCAGATCATATTATCAAACATTCATCTGCATGATTTTTATATTGAACATGTTCTGTTATCTTTACTATATAAAAGGCTACTTCAAAGAGATGCACTGCTCAATGAGTTATTAATTAAGACATTATGCATTCTACTTTCAAGAGGTACAGAAGTTCATTTAACCCTACAGCTAAAGGTTCTGTAGTTCTTCAGGAGGCTACACACAGGTCTAAGTCAGCTGGAAGAATGGTGAACTTTATTCAAAGTAAGGGATTTATATCTGTTGACATACATTTGTGCCTAGTTTGATTCAATTTTGCTACAATATTGTAATTGCCTTTTGACATAATCCCCCTTACTGGTTTTACAGTCATTTTTTTTTTGTTGTTCTGTTATCTGCTTATAAGTCTGTTGTTTTTTTTTTGCTTAACTGCAAGTGCTGACAATGATGTGTAGCTACATGTCCCTGTGAGTACTTGATATGCCTCAATATCAGCACTGCTGTTTTGACATATTTTCTATTATTTGTGATGATTTTCTTTCTCAGGAAGGAGGACATGATCCATACAGTGGAGGAGGAGATTGAGCGAGAGAAACAGGCAGCAGATGACATTGTGAAAAAAATGTCCCCTGAGAAACAAGCCAAGTATGCTGAGATGAAAGCCTCCAATGATGAGCTGCTACAGGTTTGTTACTTTTGTCGGACGAAACAAGCGTAAAAAAGGATAGTTGTAATGTTAAATAGCACAATTGTATTATGACACATATTTGTGTGTGATATCAATTTCCCCCAAATTAATTTGGTTAGCCTTTAACATATAGGGCCCGATTTTCACGGTCAGTCGTGCATT
>JBBMFX010000080.1:7328551-7343439 GCA_037832545.1 Rhabdalestes septentrionalis | reverse complement strand
ATCTGAGCCAGGATGTCGGGGCAGCTAGGAGGTTAGGGAGATAGAAGGTCGTGCGTTTGAATCCCAGGACTGCTCTTGGAACCACTGAGGCACCCTTGTAACATCTAAATTCAATGACGAGGCCAAACCATGTGTGTCCCAATACTTATGTTCATCAAGTGTTTCTTTGAATCCTGCCCTGTTTAAAATGGAAAAGTTTAAAAAAGGAAGATTGCAACATAATATGGAAGTCCCGACCCACAGAGAAGCAGCAGGCTTTATTTTACTTCAATATTAATTTTGATTATTGTAGGCTAAAGTTCAAAATCCCAATGTCTCTAGGAGTTAAAGCAAAGTTTTAACACAAAGACTGTGGTGCGTCTGCACACAGGTGTTAGGCCTGGGCACTTGGTGCTGCAGTCTGAATAATAAGACTGATATGTTGCCTGTCACACTTCAAAACAAAACCCTCACCTACTCATTTGAGATGTTCATGCATATGTGTTACAGGTGTAACATGTTAACAATTATTCTTTTTTGAAATGTAATGCACATAAAAGTGCCCCAAGGACAGTGTGTGAGTCAAAAGGACAGACATTATTGTACCAGAAGGTGTAGTTTAGGGGAAAATGTTGTCATCTGTTTGTGATTACCATGAAAGGTGTCACATGAAAGTAGTTCTGCTTTGCATTGCTATCGTATGTTAGATTCAGTCATCAAACAGAAGTACAGTTTGTTTGTTCATAATCTAGGCATAAGTTCTGACAAGTATTTTTTAGAGCTATTTTATAAGGAAGATTTATAAAGAATTTTTACTAAACTCTGCTTTTACTATGGATGTAAAAGGTTCAGGGAACATTAAAAGTGTGAACAAAGTGCAGTATATTACAGTAAGAAGAAGTAAATGTTTTAACAGATAACATGTGGTTTATTGTGTAGTGGTTTGTGGTGTAGAGCCAGATGTCTTTGCAGGTTTGCAAATTAGTGTTTTTGTAGACACATTCAGTCTAGAATGCTATTCGTTTGATTGAATCTTTTTTTTTTTTTACAAAAACAATACATTCAAAGTCACAGGAACTGACTGGTGTGAGAAAAAACAGAAGTATCTTTGGGGTGTTGGTAGAGTAAAAGCATATTTTTTGGTCTTTGGAATGTATGTGAGTAGATATAAAATTATTCAGTTTAAGTAATACTGTAATTAGTATTGATAAGTTAAATACAAATCTCCTTTAATAATAGCTAGTTATTATAATGTGTAGTATTGGAAAGTTGACTGGTATTTCATGATCACGAACCACCTACTAAGTAAAACAGTCAGATTTGCATAAATCTTATCAAAGCCTGATTTGTCAGAAGCATGTTTCCTTTGTCCACCTGAAAAGAAAATATCCAAGTGCTGATGCTGAAGGAGCAATAGCTTTCCCTCCATGACATTCTTCTGAATGCTAATCTGGTTACATGATGCTGCAACCAAAAAAGCTACAACATGAACAGACATTTGTCTTTCTATTACTTACTTTAAGTGTTCCTTTTCTCTTGAAGCATCTCATAATCAAGTTTAAGACACATAGAACAAAGTGGTGCATGTTTTTGACTCTTCATGAACAGTACTCTTTATTTTCCTGATTTTCAGCTCACTGAAGTCATCTCTAATTCCATCTAACCACTAGGACATCCCCTGTCACACAATACCACCAACACTAGGAGGCTAAAGGCTAGCATGCACTTCCTCTGAGTTACTTAAAGCAGGTCTCCGTCCCTAATGCAACGTCACGGGACAGCATAACACCGAGTGCCAGTTCTGTTGAACAGTTAGCATTGTGCTGACTGATGACAGAAGTGGGGGTCTACCCCCCCACCAGAGAGAACAAAGTCAGTTTTCTTGTATTAGACTCCTGGGCACAGATGCAGCACCAGTGTTGATTGCACTCCCGAATTCCCAATGAAAAGGAACATGCTACTTGGGGGCCTTCAAAACATTCTAATTGCATTAATTTGTTTAAAATGTTTTTTTTCCCCCTGAAATTTAGAGCAAAAACCCATACAGAAACAAAAGGGTTTGAAATTTTTGTTCTGTGTTTATTAGGTTTTTTTTGCTGAGAAAAAAAGCCAAAAACATCAAACCTAAAAACCTCAAGGTTAGGCAGGGCCTGTGCAGTGCTCCCAGGCTTGAGGACAGTGTCAGTGCCCAAAGCAGAAACAGCCAGTCTACGGACAGCCCCACGGGACGGCTAGCTCTCACCCGTCCGCATTAGTTAACTGCTCCAAAGGTGATTTGCTTCAGGTTATTATTCACCTCCTATTCCTGCACCAACCCTCAAACACACACACACATACACACATCGACACATACACGAACAAACATGAATTACACAGCCACATTATTACTGAAGATTGCTAGCTTTTCTGCCTTTTTGCTTCCTTCACACCGCTCCCTTCAAGGTCAGGTGCCTGGCTTGAGGTGACTCGCTGCTCAGACGATTAGCCAAGATGAATGTACGCGCCTGCCTAGCGCTCAGATTTAGATGAGGGCTTTTAGAGCGTTGAGAGGAGAGAAGTAGGTAAGGGAAAAAGGAGCTGATTTGATGCACTGAGACAGAAATGTGTAAGACCCAAAACATGCCCTCTGTGACCTCTCCACCTCAAGGTGAGAATGTAAGCAGTATGATTTTGTCTGCAGCATGCCCCTCTGCATCAAGGGTGTAACTTTGAGCTGAACGTCGGAGGGGTTGAACAGGAGCGGAGGTGTGGAGCCAGTAATTCCGAAGATGGAATGATGTTAACACATTTTAACCATGCTCATGTGACAAGGCCTCTAAGAAGCTTAAAAAAGAAAAAGTAAGGATCAAAACGTTTTGTTTTAAATGAGTAGACTTAAGAGTATTTCATTTCAGTAACACTCTAGTTTTGCGTGGACCAGACATTTATCTATAATCAGAGAGTTTGGTGTATCTCATTTTTTAACAGGAACAAGAACCACATACTTTGACAGGATGGAGCCACTTGACTGACAAATATGTAACAATGCACAGAAATATGATAATATCGAAATGCGACAATATGTATCAAGAAGCATTTTATCACTTACTATATTTGATGTACCTGTTTTTCTTGTAGAGTTAAACTAGTGCCAGTCAACAGCCCAGTCCAGCACATTCACGTCAATCATCACACCCCTAGCTTCGGGCTCAAGTTTATTAGTAAATTGCCCCATGAAAACAAATTGTGAGTTTGTGCCCTATGACTGACCACATCAAGGGTGTGACTTTGAACTGAACATAGGAGGGGTTGAACAGGAGCATCCTTGGAGGTCTGGAAGTGTGCAGCTTATAATTCCGAATATGGAACGATGTTAACACATTTTAACAACCTACTGCACCATTCTTAATTAAATAGGATTAAAAAAAAATTACTTTCAGTATATTTGGTTTGTTAAGAAATATATGCATATTCACAGCATTCCTTCATGTAATCCAGCAACATATACAACAGCAGTTCAGAGATCAATTTAAATAGATTGAATATTACAAACATATCAGTGCTGGGGTTCCTTGAGTCTTGACACACAACGTTTCGGATTTACGTTTTCTACACTCATTTTTCTCATACTACAGTACAGTGAATTTGTGTATTTTTCTGTTCTCTGTGGCTTGGTTGTGTTTTTATGATTTAACAGCTGTGCTAGGATCAGTAAGTAAGGTAAGGTAGTTCATGTTTTGACTTCCACCAAAATTCGAGTGCCGTCACTGTCATAGGAAATGTGTCGGAACTTGAGGACCCACTGTCTATTTATACATAGATTAATTGCTTTGTGTATTATTGCAGTAGAAAATAAATGCAAAAATTGTAAATCAGACCAAATACAAACCAACTCGAACTATATTAAAAGGTCCGTAGTCAAGCGAAAGCCTTACACTTACAATGTATGTGTTTGCTTTACTCAATTACAGTGTTATCAGATTTGTTAAACTTTCGTGATTTTGCTGCATTTAGTGGGTTTAAAATTATGCAGGTATTTGAACATGATGATTGTATTTGAAAATGTTATACTAATTATGTTACATATTTTTCTAGTAAACAGCCAAAAAAAACTAATTTCACATGAGTCGTGGACTAACCAGAAACCTATGTAGGACAGTGGCAACAGGACAGAATATCTGTGCTAAACAGCAAACAACTGGTCCTTAATGTACACTGTCAGACAAAAGTTTTGGGACAAACCTCTTAATTATCGAATTCAAAGCCATGCTTCCAACTTTGTGGACCCAGTTTTGTGAAGAACTTTTTCTATTATAGCACGACTGTCCCAGTACTTTTGTCCATTTACCATACAAGATGTGAAAAAGTTAATTTCATTCTGAGATCAACCAAGCTTTTTAGAACCAGAGGGATAAACAAAATAATAATACATTTTTATTTTACACCAGTAAAGGAGTGCCTTTTAATACCACCATAAAAAAAAAAGGTTTAGTGGCATTTGATTACCAAGTAATTCTTATGAAAATAATTATCGAGGGTGTGGCCAAGTTAGAGTTATATGGAAGACTGTATCCCTCTACTCCTATCTGGTTCGTTTATGTTTCAGAGGTTAAAGTTTCAGACGATTTTTGTCCTAATCTCTATCGATATCTTTAGTGAACAGACAAAAATTTAGTTCAAGAGGAGTAACTCATTCACCCAGTGGCTTCCCGGTGTGTTTTAGGTCTGGTATTCTGTTCGTATGAGGGAAATCATCATTCATGGTAATCAATAGTTGCAGCAGACAGAGATTAGATTGAAAACAGTTTGAGCGTTCCTTTATTATCCCTTCACGCCTATAATTAGAGATCATAAAATACACTGCGATTATTATCCGCATGGTTTTATTGCTTTCATGCTTTAATGGAAGAAAATCCAAGGAACCGCAAACTTTTTATTTTTTCTTCTGCTCTTCACAACTTGCCAAAAGGGCGTTCTCTTCAGCAAGCATGTTGTGAAATTAAGTTAGCGTAAAATGAAATCCAATTATGCTGTATGGAAAAAAAAAGAAGGGATTGATAAACCAAAATTTCTTGATTAAAAATGTGCACATTTTGCATTTCAAAGGAGCAGACTGGCTCGTTTTCAGTTTCCGAAATATGCTGTTAAGCAGATGATGGAATAATCTTTCAGCCTATTAGCCTCTGATGGGGAAAATTGTTTGCCAGTGGATTGAGAATGCGTCGTGCACATTTTGCGTTATGAGATCGAAATGTCAAATAGAGGCGTCATTTCTTGATTTCCATCGTCCATTTAGGACAGCTGGCCACCGACCCGAACGCCTTAATGACAGGAAAGTAAAGTGAAACCTCTCACCAACTGTTACAGGCCTACCATTTATTAACAGAAGCGGCAGCTGCAGCCATATTATATGTAATAACATTGCTAAGTAGCAGCCGGCTGTAGATGGGCAGCAGTGCATTGAATGCTATTGTGCTAAGGAGTCCATTAGCTTTTTCAACTCCATTCACTTTATTCAGCTTGGATATACTTCCTCTGCCTCTCTTCTGCTCTCCGACTCTCCTGTTAGAAACGAGTTCTCTTGTAAAGAAACAGTTGATTCAGTGGTCGCAGCCTTCTATCACTTTAAAGTCGACCCAGGAGAGGTTTAGGTGAATGATATTACATAATCATCACTGAGGTTGAATACCTCCTTTAATCATGTGTTTTTCAAATATTTTTTTGTCTGAACCTCACAGGATTTCCCACTTTCTTCATAATTAAATTTATAATAAGAATACATTTAATTTATGAAGATTTTTTAAACACAATATAAACAAAGTCTTTCACAGTTTACTGTAAAATACCCTGTTCTGAAGAAAAAATTGTTCATAATGTTGAAGATAGGAACCAAAGGTCTGAAACAGTTTCTTTGGCAGAAAGTCAGTACATTAAACGGTTATGAATGCACTGCGTGATGTTTAGATTATTGATTTGTACTAGATTTAGCCTAAATGTATTTAAAACCCATTAAACATGCAGATGTATATTTAGGGTACTGTAGAATAAAATAGATTGCCTGAAGTCATGTGTAGTTTTACTGATATTTTGGATAGTAATTAAAATGGATATATTTGTGCTGTAGACGTCGTGATTCCTGGTTCCATTCACCTCCACTCTAAAGAAATTTCAGTCTGTTTCTTGACAAATAACAATTTCACACCAAACCATGTTAAAAGATTTTGTTTGAGTCTCAACAATTGCAGTTTTGAAAAATCGATGGAATTCCCTTTTAAGATTTTAGAAATAATTATTTTAGTATTATGATAATTTCAGTTGTGATTTAAATTAAAGTGACATTAAAATATTTATTATTTAGTTAGTTTTGACCTCATTTGCGTGTAACTTTGCATAAAAAGTCATTAAGTTGCACTATTTTATGAATATGTTAATAAAATCTAATTAATTGTATATTTGTTGTGTCATGACTCAATAGCTGATTACTTGACCATCATGAGATAAAGCTGCAAAATATATTCCAAATTTTGCTCCATCATGACATATTGACACTTAATAGTACACCCTGTTGAATAAATTGATGCATATGTAACAAAGCCTTCTGTATTGGGCTGACTCACTAAAGGAGTGGCTTGGCCAGGATTGTCCTCCCAAATGCCAAATGCAGTTCAGCCAAGTCGACACAATGTTATCGATGAAAAATGCACAAAAGCGCATTCGAGAGCTAAAACAGTGGGCATGCTTCTTTGTTTAACAGATAACAGTATGTCATTCTGTACAAGAAACCACATAAGTAAGTCTGTTTGAGATTACTTAACAGCTTTAGGTGATTTAAGGCATGTGTGTGACACTTTATATGTAATGTTTGCCTGATGTTTATCGCTGAGGTATAAACTTGAATGAATTGCTAGCTACATTAACCTCATAACATATTTTACTTAAATCAAAAAGCAAGCTTTGGACCTTAGACATGTCTCAGCGGATCACCTACAATTGGGGTAAAGGGGAACATTGAGTAAATTTGAGTTTCAGCCAGACCACTGCTATGAGGCTCTCAGGCCTACTTCAAAAGCAGGAATCCTTTTTCAGTACCAAGCAGCAATACTTAGCGTTTAGCGCTACAACAGCTACAAATGAGCATGTATTAGCCTAGACATGGACGACGAAGCTCCCAAGTGTTATTCCTGTGGTCCACTCATGAGACAACGGCATAAAAACACCATAATAAAGGAGCTGGAAAACAAAGTGCACCTCTCCTTCGGCCGAGCCTGTGTTTATTTACCATTTGGGTTGCCACAGATATTAGTGGAATAAATGACCATGTTCAGGATTTTGAACAAACAGCCAATGAGGTAGTGTCTGAGCGTGTTGAATAAACACGCATTTGTGTCTAGCTTTGAGGAGTGGTTGGTCAGCTGCCAGTGTGTGTGTGGGTGTGTGTGTGCACGTTATGTGACTGATTACAGTGGCTGCCCTCTTAGTATCACAGCTCCCACTAGCCTCTGGGCAAAGCCATAGCATGAAGCAGGCCACTAGCTACAGCCACAAAATCTATGAAGGCCATGTTCAAAGGTGTATTGCAGCATAAAACTGGAGTTTTAATGTGTTATTTCTCATGCTATATAATGTTCCCCTCAGCCTTATCGGTTTGACTGAATTGTATATTCTTTCTGTGCTCTCATGTTCTTTCACTACAATACCCAGCAGCCCACTGAGAATCTCCTCATTGCAAAAACTAACTCCACCGATGTGGCAGCTAAAAAGTACATATGTGATACTCAGCTTCTTAACCATTAAGTTATCTGTCTTCCTACATTATTTCTGGAACCGATAATAATATCACAACAAATTTGAAACAGCCTAACCTCATTTTTATGGCTTCTAACTTTAAGTTACACTGTTCACTTTTGAAAATGTTGCAGCACCACCGTAAAACACAAGTAGGTGTCTTTATAACAATTATTGGGATGGTCACATTTTTTATTTTGACCAAAATCTCCCTTTAAGATGTTTCATCGAAAGGTGAATCTTTTATAAAGCCATATTAAATCTAGATGACTCGCCTCTCAATTTCTTATCATGGAGACTTCGCTCTGAAACCTCATTAGGTTTAAACCTTGTTATATTTTTCGTTAAAGTATCTCATACTGAATAATATAACAGTATACTCTTATAATAAAACAAGAACAATCAGACATTTTAAATAATTAAAGATATATAAGGGGACACAGTAAGCTTCATCATAATATATTTATTATTTTTCTGATTCAATATCATTAATGTTATCGTGCAAATATGGGGTTCATATGAACCTGAACATTAAAATAATATGATTTTCCTTAGAACGCACTTTGCAATTTCTATCACTGAGCTTTTGCTTCAGGTTGCATTATAATAATACACCTTGGACCCAGGAGTGCTAATAAGAACAGTACAAATGGGTCTGCAGTAGCCTTTGAGGTAATGCAGTAGGATCATGAGGTAAAATCTTATTTGTGTATTAAATTGAAGTAAAAAACTATAGTCCATTTTAAAGGGAAAAAATACAATGTTTCCAGAATTACCAATAAAGTCTGATGGAAGTTTCCCTTATTGTTTATCAAAGGTTTCTTTTCAGCAAAAAAAGAAAATATGTACATTTCTTATGAACCCATTTCCACAAGAAAAAAGTCACAGAGTATCACAGAATAAATTTTAGACATTTGTAGATTAGATTTTGGTGCATGCTTCAGATTGTTCTCCTACCTCAAGATCTAACCAAGACCAGATTTTAAGTGGCATCTGGTATACTGTAAATGCTTTTGTGTGGTGAAAAGTTAGGAAGGACTTCTTTCTGGCATGCCTTCCCGATGAGTTTGTGGCATGGCAGTGATGTCCCATGGTGGATTTAGAGACATTGTTTCCCCAAGATCTTACCAAACTCTGTAATTCTGAAACTGTGGTCTTTGGAGACTTTTTTACTTCACTTGCCTTACTGTGGCTGCTGACAAAGTAGCCTTCTCCTCAAGACTTGTTTTCTTCCATTTCCTAATGATTGCTTTAACTGTATTCAAGAATTTGAAATATATTTCCTTGTATCCATTCCCTGATCAATTCCCCAAGTCAACACACGTCTTTTTGCACTTGAATATTCTTGAATCTTTCACATAATCATAGACAAGGAAATTGGGCATTGTGTCACCTCATTTTTATGAAACACTGATGGCTTAAATAAGGTCAACTTAGGACAATCTAGAATTAGTTATATAGTTGTGGGGTCATGCTTCAGTTACATTTTCTTAATTCAGCTTTCTTGGGATGCCAGTCATTTCTCTCTAATGGTTACGTTATTCTCTTATCAAACTTACTTCATATAAAGATTTATTTCTATTTTCTGTGTAAAATAAATAATAATTAGGCAGCATTTTAAGCATCTGATTCAACATAACTGCTTTTAAAACATCCCTTTAATTGCTACTAGTGTTATTGAAGGAGAATCAGATTCACTTAATGGAGGTGGCTGGGGGCTGTTATCTTTCATCTGCATGCAGTTTGTTTTCACCCCTTGTGCCAGACTTGTTTTACAGTGCTATCTGTCAAGCAAAGTTAGATCCAAAAGGCCCTTGGAATATCTTATAGATCCAAATGGATGTGGGGTTCGCTTTGTAAGCATGATCTGATACAACACTTTTATGGTCAGACCTTCAGGGCTAAATCAGATTCCTTGAACATCAGTGTGTTGGATGAGCAGTGGGCTGAATGGCAATGCTTATAAGTGTGCTGTTAAAATAAACTGTTCCACTACATCAAATGTCAGTATTTTTGTCTGTATTTCATTTATGGAGGTTCCTCATAAATTTATATTATCTTGCTTGGATTCTACACTAATTCTGTAACCTGTTATTCTACACAGATTCTTATAATTGTATCACCTCCTGCAGTATATAAGCCATCACACTTTCGAAAACCCTTTGTGCTGTGACCGCTAGATGTCATGGTACATGTTTGTGGGGAAAACAAACATGGACTGGAACACTGACTGTTTATTAAGAAAATTAAGGGAGGCAAAAATCGTGTGTTCACTTATAACACCCTCCAGGAGAGGGGATAAAGTAAATAAAGGAAAGCTGAAACCAAAAGCTGCCAATTGCACGTAAATAGGATAAGTCCAACAGCGAGACTGACGGCTGTGGCGGGGCGGCAGTGGAGCCATATCAAAAATACTCCTACGGGTAGGCATAAGCCTAAAGGAAAGAAGAAAAACAGCACAATCAAACCATAACAGCATAACAAACACACATCTTGCGTCAGGGTTGATGATGACCGGTCAGTCGGCTTCTGCCTAGGTCTGGTTTAAATAGCAGAGAAAAATAATAGGGAGCAGGTGAAAGATATCAACAGGGTATTAACTGATACATGAGGTAATTAAACTGAATGAGACTGCGGACTGAAATCAGGTGGTGACGTACAAGCTGTGCCACAAATACACATGGCTACGTAAACAATAAGTGAGGTAAAATGAAAAGACATATGTCAATTTAAACTGAAAGTCAGGTGAAATGAAAAGACACATGGCTACATAAACAGGAAGTGAAGTAAATAGAAAAATGGGCACCTCACAGCCTCAGTGATTTAGAGAGGCTGGAGGGTTGCCTGAACCATGGGTGTGACGGTAAAGTCCCCATGAACGTCCCTTACCAGGGAACGAGGACTTGTCCCAGGCAAGTTTGTGGGGTCACCTCAGATGGGAAGCATATCTTATCTGGACACTCTCAGTGAAATCTATTCACCAGTTGTGGAGTATGTGGACCCTCTATGTTGGGATGCCTTCTACCTTGATGGTCGTGGGGTGAATGGGCACAGCATCACCACCACCATGGAACCACTGACCTGAGAAAAGAAACATAGATCATGGGAGACTGATGGTTAGGGGTTAGCAAGCATTACTTAAAGGGACAGGATTTACTTGGGCTTCAGTAAGGAAGAGGCCAACAAGACAGGGTGAAAACCTGTAAACTAGCTTGTGAAGTGGTCCCTCCTTCCTACGGAAGTTGGACTGTGTTTGGAAATGGTGAACTGCTCCTTCCCAGACGCCCTCCAATCAGCGAAACCATTTGTCCATGCTAGGAATTTTGGTGGACCTAGATTCCCATTGATATACTTGAGGGTGTCACCTGAGCACACATTCAAATAGCATCAAAGCAGTGGCAGAATGTAAATAGATTGTTCTGGTCATACTCAGCCCACCAAAGGAACTCAATCCTGTCATGCTGCCGGCCATGGGAGTATGTGTTGAGGTACCTGCCAAGCTCATGGATAGTATGCTCAGCCTGACCATTAGATTGGGGTGGTAACCGGAGGGCAGGCTGACTGTTACCCCAGCTTGCTCATGACAAGCTTCCAAACCTCAGACACAAACTATGGGCCTTAATCTTACAGGATATTTTCTGGCAATCCATAGAAGGACCTAGAGGACCAAGAATCGCTGCATCTCCTTACGGGGCTCTGGCTATGCGGACATGAAGGAGACCTTTGATTTATAGGTTTTGACTCCTGCTGCACTGATGACATTACCAATAATAGTACCCCTATTTCTAAACTATAACTCTGATGTCTCTACTTCACTTGTTTTTAAGCTAGTGAGACGATGTGAGTAAATCAAAATATCCACTATAGGCATTACCAAAACGATTCATCAAGTCACAAAATACATCATTCATAAATGCTTGGAAGATGGACCCAGCATTTAGAGGCCCATACAGAATAACTCTGCACTGGTAATTCTGTTTTCTGCTTGTCGCCTACCTGAATCTGCACAAAGTTGTACATACTCTGCAGTTTGGTGTATGTGGTTAAGCTCCAGAGTGGCTCACAATAGCAGTGACTACACTGAGCCCCTGACAATCAATATTGTATCAGCATATACCATCTTTCTTTTAAGTAAAGAAGCTGTCAGAGGTGGAAGGGCAGGACTGGCTAATAAACTTCTGCCTGAGCACCTCAGCCATGTATTTCCTTGTTTCAGGCACAAACACTAGGGAAATGTGTGACCAAAAAAGGGAACCACCCCAGGCCTGAGCTCAATGACAAAGCCCTGATCGGGTGAGAAGAGAGACAGGTTTCCCAAGTGGCACTAAAAACATCCATTAGGAAAAAATACTGGGAGAGTATTTTCACACTGGATAGCTAGCGGGGAGACTGCCCCTGATCTTGGTCGTCAATAACTGTCTGGAATCATTGTATGAATCCAAAGAAGAAAATGGTTTCCAGGCCCCCACCACTACAGACATAGCTACCCAATCTTGTGCCTATCCTGTGAGCCAGAGGATCACAGTCATTATCCACTAGATATCCATCAGCAGCTGGTACTGGCAATGAGAGGGTTGAAGAAGCACTTACACGGGTCTATTTTGACATACTGTACAAGATCCAATAGTTCACAATTTTTACAAATTATTTGTTTTTCCCCAATTAAAGTCTGTATTGTTTTATAAATCTTTTCACTTTGCTTTAACTGCTAGTTCGAATCATTGATTCTCAAGAAGAACATGCAGAGTTTCACATCCATTTGCTCCAAGACTCAGCAGACTCCCACACCCATTTATTTTGCCTGTAAATTTTGAACAAAGTATCACACTGTCAAGTGTCTATGCCATCAAGCTGATTAATGACCACATCACTATTGACTTCTCTACTCAATTAATTTTTAAGCTACAACAACCGCTAACATTTTACAAAGAATTCACTCTTCACCGGAAACACAGGGTTCCTCAGGGTTCTTCTCTTCCAAGAAGAGCTTTTCTTTTAAATATTGTACTTTTCGTATGAGTAGAATACTCTAATTCTGGACAAGGCACATTGTGAAACTCTCCTTATTTTCTCCTTTATCCTTCCATAACATTCACATTTATATTTACGGCATTTCGCAGACACTCTCATCCAGAGTGACGCACTCCAGTGCAACATTTCACATAAATACAGTGATCTTACTCAAAAAACGGTCATGCTATCACCAGCAAATCTGACCAAAAGCAATAGTAACTGACCCAAAGAACATGCCTGAATTTTGTATTGATGACATTTGTTGGTTTTAATTGGCTGTTATATTTTCTTCATGCCATCATTCCATCCACCCATATGTTCTTACCAAGTTAAAGTTTGTTCATAAACTTCTTATACTAGTTCAAAAATTAGATTTCATTTAGAGATCCTATATTCGTAAAAATGTATTGTGTGAGTTTATTTGGAGAAAAACTTTTTTTAATGAATCATTCAGACTATAAATTCCTAAACATTTGCCCTTATTGTTGGGAATTTGTCGCTGCATCCCGTGCCTCTTGTATTTTAACACGATTTTGCAAACTCATGACATGATAGCAGTTAACAAGTGGAACTGGATGGGGTATTATCCAGCCTATGAGATGTTGAGCTTTTCATACTCTAGTCTTCAGTTTAGTGGGCCACCTCATTCTCCACATGACTCATGCTCTCTTCTGGTTGCCACAGAAACATTGGTTGAATGTCAAGTTTGGACACGGTGGTGGTTTAGAGGCATCAAGTGCACAGGGACAGTGGTAGACAGCACAATGCTCCAGTCTTCGAAAAAAAGCCATTGAAAAGGAATAAGAATAATCAGATATGTGAGAAGTTGCTTTCCTTTCTTGTTCCAAAAGATTTGTCCATCTCTCTTTTTTTCCGAAGGACTTCTGCATCTCTAACATCTTACCCATTCCAAAGAAGGGTAGCTCACACATTCGGTTCGGGTTTGACAGAGGGAATTTGAGCAGAACTGACTGAGCATATTTATTCTCACACATGCCGTGTCTTGCTGTTGTTGCGTTATAAGCCCAACAAGACTTTTGGTCTGCAGTGGAGTAAAGATTAGACTTGTAAATAAGTTTAAGTCTTTGGATCGGGTGCTCTGACAGTGTAACATTTGCCAAAAAGTCCATTTAGACTCCCTCGCTGCTCTGAAGTGAGCTGTGAAAACATCAACATTGGGCGTGTTCCTCCCTAAGCTCCTGGCCACATGCCGCGACTGCTCCGCTCCCAGTGTCAGTCAAAGTCCTCTAACATGGCCTGGCAACAGCATCTTTGATTTATGCTAGGCCTGCTCAGGGACAGACAGAGGCTAATTACTCACAACAGCCCCCGTGCCTGCTGAATACACAGTGACCAGTGTGTCACTCGACAGGACTTAGATTTGCAAATCCACCAATGCTAAACTCTCACCAGAAAATCGTTGAGAGTGGATACTGACACTTGTTGGACTGCGTTACTGATGATTTGTTGTGTTATGACAGTTTCGAGAAATCTGCAAAGTGCTTGGCGAGTGTTTTTTTTCCTGTTTGGCCCATTTACCCCAGTATTGGCCCATGTATTTTGCCTCTGCCCAAATATTTTTTTAATTATCCAAATCAAGGTGCAAACTGGAGTGAAAAATGAGGGCCCACATTTACCTTTGCTGCCCTGGGTTTACTTTACAAGCAGTGAAAACGAGTCTAGAAATTTGTCAGGCTTCAGTCAGGTTTAGACAGGATTTTGTTATGTGCCGTTCAAGTTCAGACACAATTTTGTTGGTCTACAGGAAAGTTCAGACAGAACTGAATAGCAGTCAGGTCCAGACATAATATTGTCATCTATAGTCAAATAAAGATCAAATTAGTCAGGCTGAAGTTCTAAATTTGGGTCACTTGCTGTAAGTCAGGTTGTTTTGAGAATGTTCTTGGGTCAGAAAAAAAAAAAAGACTTGTCTAAAACACTGATAGTTTGATGAACTCTTATTTGAGTGTCAGTGATCAGTGATTAAAGAACCTATAGGTATCCACCACAGCCCTGTCTACATACAGACTGCACAGGTCAGGATATTTAATAAAGTAATTTGGTTCATCTGCACAGAAAGTGCTTCAGCAGGTCCAGACCCTCTCTGGATTGGTGCTGGGCTGCAGGCCAGC
>JBBMFX010000080.1:7312918-7324661 GCA_037832545.1 Rhabdalestes septentrionalis | reverse complement strand
CTGGGATGCTAGATAACGTGTCCTCGGAATCACATGAAGCTCCACTACAACTTTTTCAACTGTTGTAACACAACATCACCGGACCACCCAGAAAGAGGCAGGTTCTTTGAGGTCTCTCGGACTCCTGGTTATCTGGAATTTCAGGAATCAAGGTTACAATGTCCTGAATCTACATCAATACCAAGAACATTTGCGCTACTTGGGAACCCCATTTAATCTTTTGGATCTTGATGTATTTTGTGCTGTATCAGTGGACCAGTGAAAAGCAAAGGCTCAGTGGTGTGTGAATCTGTGCGATCTCGTTATCACATGAATCTAGCGTTAAAACTGCCAAAAAGTGCCATGGAAGTTAAACAACACTGAACAGAATTGGGAAAAAAACATGCTTCTGTTCATCATAAGAGACCGTGAAGATGTTTGGGTTGCCAAGAAAACCCTCCTGATGCATCACATCTCTTGCGGTTTTGATGTCTGCAGCTGTAAGGTGAGCGTTAGAGCAGACACTGAGTATTAAAGGATTATCCATGATGCCATGAAAGCCATTTGACCTCAGCTCAGACGTTGTGGCAGGGTGGATCAGGGGCTTCTGGGGGATTTTGAGACCGAGCAGTGGCTTTGGGCAGAGAGAGTGAAGAGAGACAGCAGACAACAACATACCAATCACTGTTTTAAATCCATTAACCACGCACACACACACAGGGCTGGGTGAATCATGCCTCCTCGGTGAGTGTGCGCCTCTGGAGACGAGGCGAGTCTGCCCACATAGCGCCAGCGAAGGTGGAGTGCTCCTCAGAGCCCAGATACTGAAGTGCGTTTTTGTGCGTGTGTGTGCGTGTGCCCACACAGCTTTGCTGTCTCTTTGCTGCCGAGATCTGACACCTGCTGATTCACCAGCAAGACTCACCTTAGTCATTTACTGCAATAAATAAAGCCATCAGGCAGCACACTCTAGCAGTCCCCGCTAACACTCTCCTAAGACTGCTCTCAGGCTCCTCACATGCCTCCACTTTCATTCTGGCTTACTGCAGGTACTTGCAGCTTCTAGCTAGTCCTGTATTTCTGTTTCTCTATTATGTTTCAGCCAGGACTTCCCTCTGAATCAGATCTAGCAAGGTTAGCCAGGACTGGGAACTTGACAAGAGCTAGAAATTAAAAATAACAGGTAAAAGAAAACAAAAAGGACACAAATAACATTTTTCCACTTTTCATTTTGTTGTATTTTGTTTCTTTATGAGTTTGGGGTGTTGGGCTGTGTGCTAAGTGATGTTTCTAAGGTCAGCATGGTAGAGGTTTGTGGGTGCTATTTGTGGCATGAAGGTCCTGATGGGGCAACTTATGCTAACAGCTAACAGGTAAGAAAGCTTGTTTCCTGGCTTCTTTTGCTTGTAGAGGATATTTTATATTACAAATTGTAAGTGATTAGAAAACTAGAAGTCTCCTATGGATTGTAAAGTGGCTTTACTGTAATGCCTGTTTCAGAGACCACACTTTCTCTTGTGTTGTTTTTGATAGCGGGCACTTCTTGTCAGTTTCACTATTCAAAGCTGCTTATTCTAGGCACAAGCATGTTTATCTCTGTGCTTCCCACCTAAAATAGAAGTATTCCTCTGAAAAATCCACAGCAAGTGTTCTGCGCTTCATGTGCTGTTAACTGTGCGATGGCACGAATGATGGATGGGCTGGATTTGGCTCGGTCACCCGGTTCAGTGTGAGCTTTTCACACCAGGGCCAGCGTTATATTGACATTGGCTTGGCATTCCATGTGCTGTAACATTATTAATGATTCATTCAAGCTTGCTGCTCGCTCGCAGTTTAGGATGATAATTGAGAATGAGGATTTACATCACAATAAAACAAATTTTCCCTTGTTAAGCCCCCTTGATGGTGCTCTCCCTCTCTTTTATCTTTGATTATTTTCTGCACTATTGTCTTAATTCTTTTATGACCCATCTAAAAGGTAATTAATATACTTAGTTCATCACAAATAGGTTACTGCTACCTATTTGTGATTAACTAAGAATACTAAATTATCTTTAATTACTCAAAGTAATACATGTATCCTTTTGTTTTAGAAGCCTACTCAGGCAGTACGTTAGAATGCAGATAAAAAGCTTTGTCTAAGTAGTGTCACATGGTGTGAAAATGTAAATGAATCAGAAGGGCTTTTTTTATGTCACAAGATATGATAGTGCCATCAGCAGTTTATGAAGCCAGCACCAGTATTCAGCCCTGTGGAGGAGCAGGCAGAGGAAAGCCGTGACTGCAGGCCTTGGGAGCGCCTGGATGCCTAATACCCCATGTAATTTCAGCTGTGGAACCAGGAATTTTTAAGTAAGCCCCCACAGGTTGTTTATATGATGAAATCCATTTAGGGATTTAATGATAAGTAAATGCCCTGGCATCCCCCCTTAATACAAAGCAAAAACAGACTAAATCCAGGAATAGGAATAGAGAAGTTTGCAAGCTTCCTCTGTGTGCGTGTGTGCATGCGTGTGTGTGTGTGTGTGGATGTTTTTATGGTACATTTTAGTATGTATTGGTATTTATATGTAAAAAAAATGCATGACACATATTTGTCAATGTAACCACATATACTACAATTATTTAATAGTTAGTATATCTGACCTATCTAACCTTCTTTACATCACAGCTATCCATTTTCTTGCTTATTTTCTGCTTAATCACATAGAAAAACAAAATCTCATGACTATTTATGCTTTAGACTACATTTATAGTGTGATTTTTCAATGCAGCCTGTGTGGTCGGATTCTGAAGGAGAGTGTGACAGCAGGCCTGTCGTCGTCCCAAGCGAGCTTTTCATTTAGCAGCCATAACAACGCAACAACTAAACAAATCAGAGTCTGCCAGAAATGAACAAAATACAATCCAGCAAACAAGATGGATGATGAAATACATTACAGACTGCTTGGAAAAAAATGGAAAACATTCAGGTTCATCTGGACAATACTGAAAAAAATGGAACTGAACGTGATACTGGCTCTATCTACTGACATTTATACAAAAGACACTTCTTTTAATGGAGGGAATGGCCGATATTAAAGTGCATTTGAGACTGTCCAAGGGGTTCTTTAGTATTGTTCTTAATTTTACAGAACTATTGTAGACTCAAAAGAACACTCAATATCATATGATTCAAGAGTAACATACGGGCTGTAATTTGATCACGAGTTAAAGATAGATCCCCATAAATAATCGCATCTGTGAGGATATTTGTGATAACACAAGTGCTTACCTGTTCTGTTGCTTGAATATTGGTACAATTTGGGTGGATTGTAATCACATTCAGGCATATGCTTCTTATATATATATCTGCGCATGTCAATTATTATTACACATTAATAAGCATAGATACATTTATATACTAATGGACATACACTATTAATTAACATATAATAAATATATACACATATATTATTGTTACACATGTACATATATGATGCACCTGTGTATAAAATGCAATGTGTGTGTGTGTGTGTGTGTGTGTGAAAATTGTCTATGTACATATTTCAATTGTTGGAGCGAGTTTTTCACATGTGTTGTTGTGTGGGAGGATTTTTTTCTTTGCTCAGTAATATCAAGGGTTGTTTTGCTTGTTTTGGTGGAACACAAGTCTGAACGAAACACAAGCCAAAGCCTCTGTTTTCTACCAGAAGTTCTGGGGTTACAGATTGCCCAGTCTTAGAGTGACAAGCTACATGTGAATCTTTTCTCTGTCTCTCTCTTGTTCTCTTGCGCTCTCTCTCACAAACACATACACACGCACACAAACACACGGACACGCACACGCATGGTGTATGTACAGTGAGAGTTCTCAGCTGTGTTTTTGTTTTGGGGAGGCGCTGCCATGGCGATGTCCTCCTGAGCAGGGCAAGGCTTGCGCTTGGCACAGAACAATACTATTGATTTTATAAGAGAGCGAACACATGCATCATTCTCTGGAGCCACACACTCGCTGTGTGTCCACCCCTCTGTGTCGTCAGGCTCCTCACATTCTTCCAGCTAATGCTCTGATGAGTCTGAGGTCAATGGTCAACCTAATAACAACTGATTTACTGGCATTCAGAGATTTTTAAGAGATACTTGGTCCAAAAATCAAATTTACATTTCCTTCTTGCCTCAAATGGAGTCAAGCAGCCAAGGCATGTTTGCTTCTTTAGTTTTGCGCCAGCTATGACGCTAACACAGCTAATAAGTGGTGGAAGGTTATACCCTGGCTGCAGATACACTTCCACATCAAACAAAATAAATGTTGTTCAGTAAGCTCACATAGACTTGCTTATGTGATTTTTGACACTGTAGGACACACTGTTGTCTATAAATATGGTTATAATGGGCATAAAGGCCTTAAAAATGCTGTTAGCTTTACAATGTTCAGTTTTATGGATAGCAGTGTGTCAGACAGTTTCAGGGTGGGCAGCTGGTAGTCTAGTGGTTAGGGAGTAGCCCCTGACATCAGGGGGTTTTGGGCTCATGTCCAAAGACTGTCAGTGGCACCACTGAGGTGCCTTTGAGCAAGGAAATGTCCCCACAAGGTAATGTTTGTGACTTCACTTGCTTCACACTGTGTGCTATGCTGTGTTCACCAATGACAATTAGACACTGTAGTATTTACACTTTAGTAGAATTGAAGATGATAATTTTGGGTAAAACATAGATTTTAACTGAATACAGACAACAGTGGTGGTTGAATACACATTTATACATTAATGGATGGTGGAATTGTTGTGGTACTAGTGGTGTAAGTGTGTATGTGTGTGTATGTGTATATTTATACCCTTATAATATATATATATATATATGTGTGTGTTATTATACGCAAGTATGTTATTGTGTTATGTGTGGGACTGGTAGGGAGCTGGTGGACGGGTGATTGTTGGCACCGGTGGAGCTTTTTGATGACTCAGGTATTCCTCCCCCAGAGTTTAGTGAGTCATCATGGCGGATCATGATGGTGAGATTTTCACTCATTAGAGTGCATTCGGTGTGTGCCCAGCCGCTGAACCTGAGAAAGAGCACATGAGAATGTCCAAAACTCCTTCTGAGGTGTGAAATCTCTCTCTCACACACACACACACACACACACACACAAACACATACACTACTGGGAAAGAAAACTTTGAAACTTTTATGCACAACTGGTCACCGTTCACCAGAAACCTAAACAACATAACAGACTATGGGATAAAACTAGGACATGAGGCAGAGATGCGGAGATGCACGCTGTTGCAGCAGCTGGCGGGTTAGGGATGCAATGCTCTTTTAAAGCAATCATTTGGCAGTCTGAATTTCTCCTTGCCAGAAAATCTGCCAAGACATGGTTGGTTTCTGAGGTTTTTCCCCTTAGTTACACTGCATTAGCTGCCAAACCATGTCAAATTGGTAAGGATCCTCATTTAGACATGCTTACGTGGTTTCTGACAATGTCTGAACTTTTATCTGTGAAAATGAACAAAATTAAAACATTGCTAAAAGAGATATATGCATGTAAACAGTGGAATTATGTCTGTGTCTACTTACACAGTCGATATAAATATATATATATTAACTAGGGGTGGCACATTGTTGCTTTTTTGGGCTTTCTGGATGCTCGCAGCATACAGATCTACACGTCAGCTGGTTTTTGCCGAGAGGTGTGGGGGGTTGGGGGTGTGTGAAAAAAACTCCTATTACATTGATCCATATTAAATGCAGAAAAGTAATTGGATGCCTGACCATTACAATTTAATGACACTGCATTCAGATACATAGAATTTCATATGGAGTTGGTCCCCCTTTGCGGCTTCTATAATGTTCTGGACTCAGAGGGGAGCTTGTTTTTCTATTCAAACTAGATAAACCATGAATGCCCTGCAGTGGCGAATGGCTTTGGTTTTATATTTGATTTGATTACATTAATGTTTATTTGTAGTAATTTGTTCAAGTCATACAAAAGGTTTAATGTTCAATTTTATGATTTACTGAAATATTTGAAATGTAACTGTGTAATAATTTTTTAAAAGGGTTTTTAAACCAAAGGTTATTGCACTTTTGTTCATATAGCAATAAATTAAAAATAAAATTGTGCAAGACACTACTTTTGAATTAATTCTTTAATTTTGTGTATAACAGTGTGATTAATCATGATGAATCGCGGAAAACCATGTGATTAATCGCTATTAAATAATGTGTTGTATTAGTATTAACACAGTAAATGAATGCACCAGCATTAGTATTAACAGAGTAAACTTAAATAGACTGACCATAGTAATAGACAGTCCTAGACTACAGTAGACCTTATTAATAGACTACAATAAACAACACTAGACTACAATAAACCACACTAGACTGCAACACACCATCATAGACTACAGCAGACTACAGTACACTGCTATAAACTTTAATAGTCTACTCTCTATCCTGCTGTGGACTACAGTGTAACACAACAGACCACAATAGACTGCAATACACAGTTATGTTCTTAGGTTTTGCCAATTACAATTCTCATAAACTGCCTTACTGATGAAGCGTTTTTATAAATATTTTTAAAAAGCTTGACATTTAGGTCTGGATATTTACATCTAGAGTTTGTTTGATGGAGAATGCAACTAATTAATCTCCAAGGAGCCAAAAAGCTATTTTTTTCGGAATACTACATTGATTTTGGAGCATGAATCCGCCTTCCACTGCTGATTTAACTGTTTGCTGTCAACAAAACACCAGCATTAGTCACCAGCCCTCAACTACACAAAATTGTTCAATTTCTTTGGTTCAGTTTTGTGCCTAACAATGGATTAGCTCACACACTTATTATTAATACTAATACTAATAAATAGTATTACTAATAATAAGTCATTATTATTAATTCTTCAGCTTGTAATCCTGCTTTACTTCCTTTAACTGAACCTTCTTGTTTTCACATCTTCCATATATCTGACACAATCCATCAGATCTTTTTTTTGACAGGTTAAATCATCAAATGCCTAAATGACCACAAACTTCCCTCAAACAGCTTCACAGACGTTTATGTGAGAGTTCTTGGCACTAATATCATGAAAAGGTGATTAGCAGGTTTGTTTCTTTATTTTAAAAAAATACTTTTAATCTCAAAACCTTTTCCTCATTTGTCGGTTAAAATGCCATTAAAATCTTCTGTTCCCAACAGCAGTTGCTACTGTTTATGCAGCAAACATGTGAAATTACTTGCCGCTGCGCAAAACCTGCCAAGGGTTCATCACCATCCAATCAAAGTTACATGGAGCTGATTAGCAATGTTAATCTATAAACATTTAATTATCTAGGGAGGGGCAAATGTGTGGTTAGCAATGCTTAGCAATAGTAGGAAAACAGAAGGTTATGCAAGACTGTTGTATTTGGTGAAATCCCAGTCACATGCAGGCACATGTCAGTCTCGGGGGCCAAGGAATGATGCACCTGGAAAATCTGGGTTGAATGTGGATGAAGACTTTTTAGGGTGGGAACTAACTGAGCATGCTGCACAGGTCAGCAATGTTTGATGGACTACACAAATAACATTAGAACATGGATAACACAAATTGGTATGGAGAACATTTAACATGTGATGTAAAAGAATTTAAAAAAATTTAGCTTCACATACCTGCATTACTGGCTCCAAATCAAGCACGCGAATTGGTTTCCTGGAACTGATGTTTTACACAATTAGAGAAATCAGGTCTGTTTTTTAGAGGTCTGAGCCTGTGAGACTCGTATATACCAATAATGTTGGAATGCTTTGAAATGAATTGAAGCTTTACCAACACTTCACCAACCAGAGAGAAAATATTGTCCTATTTAATCAGATAGCAGAGTTCAAGAGTTGTTGGGATCAGGGGGTATTTCATTTAATTATGTGTTTAAAAAATATCAATTCAGGGCCTGAAGAAAGATGTTTTATGTTGTGTGTCAGAGGTTTATCAGTAAAAAGCTTTTAATGAAAAATTGTATTGGAGATGATTTACCATCAGTGAGATTATAATGCCAGGCTTGTTTTCTGGTCAAGTGCTAGTCAAGTGTTGGCCTGGTATGATGCATAGTTGTGCCTGTATGTAGAGTAAGGTGCAAAATTCTGAGCTGAATCCAATTCCTTCAGGTTTTACTCCTGAAGAGGCAAATGTATTGTATTTTTAATGTAGCCTTGAGGAAAGGTTTTCCACGAACCTATCCGTGAACCTGACCTGTTACTTGTTTTTTGTTCGTTAAGCCACACAGTGCTCTACCTATGAATAATTCAAGCATCACTTGAGACCTGAACCAGTGAAGAAACAGATGCCAATGATTCCAGATGATATGGGCTGTGATCAGTATACTGGTGGTGCTGAATGCTGAGTGGTTGGAACTCCTTCATCTAGGCTCCTAATATCTTGCAGCCTGACACAGTGAAACACTTCTTTCCATTCCTTTAACTGAATCAACTCGATTTGCCAAAGATAATACAATTTGACCAACATCAAATAGTATTTTTGCACCAGTAAGGTGATTCAAAGCAAAATATAAAGAATATACCTAAAGCCTGAAACCCTTTCAACAAATGCAGCGAGACAAAAGTTCTCAATCGTGCTCAAATTAAACAGCCCAGCCATGAATATCCCCATATTCTCACACGTGGGTTCCCTATTAAACTTCTTTCCTCATCACATGCTGCGCTGGTGAGCCATGCTTTGCTCTTGAGAGTGTGAGAGGACCTTAATTGAATCAATCTCGTTCCTTTTTTCTCTCATTCCACTTTCTTTTCTTTCCTCTTTCTTCTTTTCTTTACAGCGGAGGGAAAAAAAGTGTTTGCCGCTGTTTTCGAGGTTGCCATGGCACCCGCGGCAGAGCTTTATGAAATGACAAAATTCAAGTTGCATAACTTGATTTTAAGTCTGGTAATTGAGCTGTGTAATAAGAAGCAGATCTTATCGTTGGTGTTATTGTACAGATATGCTTTTAGTTATTTCATTATTTTGGCCCCGCTGAAGGTTTTTTGGGTAGATTAAGGGGAGGTTATACTGCAATCTGAAGGATGGAGAGGAGAAAGCTTGTGAAGTTCAAATAAGGACCTGGTTCTGGGCCAAATTTATAGCAAAAGATATAGCATTAAAATGGTAAGACACTGATCATGTCTGTACAATGGTCCCTGTCAAGGTGTGGAATATATTAGGCAGCAGGTGAACCGTCAGTTCTTTTGTTGAAAGAAGGAAAAAAGGGGAAGCGCCCGGACAACGGACTATATCAGAGCATCTTCGACTCGCAATTTACAGGATTAAGAATATGCTGCTAACATCTGTGGGGGGCCATATGTGCTGCTAACGTGTGAGGGGGACCCACATGATAATATTTACATTTTCGAAGAAAAAAACAGTTTCACTTAAATTTGAAAGCAATTCACATTCATTTGTTGTTACAGTAACAATAGATTTCAGAGCTAATCTTATAGCCGATCATGACCCTTGTTAACATTAATCAGTAGACACATTGGGTGCACAGATTCAATTTGATAAGTTTATTCATATCTGCACAACCAAATATTTTTTTTTTACTTCTGTGCTGTTGCACTGTTCTTTTTTAAAGCCCTGCCCTGCTGCGTCCCACCTGACTCTCACAGCCCCTCTTGTTCCCCACCTTCCCCTGCCATTTAGGTATCTGAAGCTCTGTTTGCATTCATTTCATGGCTGGCAGGACTACTGGGGCAGACAGTGAAGTTTAACAGCTGTGTGACAGCACACTTCGAGCTGGAGTGTGTGGCAATATTCTCGCCAATGCCAAGCTGTACGCCAGAATCTGCCCAGAGCCCCTTTACTGACAGCGGAGCTTTGGGTAATTAACTCTTTTTGCAATGCTACAGAAGGTACAGCAATGATCTGTAGTGATTATATGAAGTCAGAAAAGGTGCAATATTTTCATATACCGTGCCTTTCAAACTGATATACTGTTTGTAAGAACCTGTTTTAACCTGGTCACTTCAACAGTCTTGAGGATCTGGCTGAGGTCCAGCCACATGGAAATGCACCCAGAACTCTTTTTATTCTGCCTTTGTTTTGCTCTATAGCCTTGTGACTTTTGTTTTGACATCCTGTTCCGCCCCTATCCTGAGTTCCCCCTTTTATGAATCCCCGGTTTGGTTTTTTCCATCATTCATTGAGACTCACTTGTTCCTTATTTGTCCCACCTTATTTATGCCACCTATGCCATGAGGCTAGCATGGGCGTCTGGATTGCCTTTGTAGTTCTGGTTTCTTGATCTTTTCTAGCAAAAAGAGGGCATTTGGCTGACGCTCTTATCCAGAGTGATTTACAGTCACTAGTTAGTCCTGGAGCAGGGGTGTCCAGCTCCGGTCCTGAAGGGCTGGTGTATTTCTCCTCAAACACATTGGATAAACCGGACAATTAACTGGTGAGGTGAACCAGATTTTTCTGAGCAGAGACAGGGTTCGGCTTGGCCCTACTGCTCGAAGGGGCCTCCTGATCTGCTGCCCTCTAGAAACTCATGCATGCGGACCACTCTTGTCAGAAGTATGCACCTCCTTAGATGGGCTCTGGATGGGACTTGTTGGTTGCTTGGTGCAGTCTAGTGGTTGTTTTGAGTAGGCCCACTTGTCAGGTGTGTGTGCAGGTGGCTCCTGGTCCTGAGACGGCCTTACCAGCATGGACATTGTATGTATCCTCAAAAATGCCTTTGACCCTCTGATCCTTGTGTTACTGTGAGGGCCTTCACCCGTCCTGCCTGTGTTACTGTAAAAGATTTTGCCTGCCTAAGTCCTCCGTGACCCTTTGCTCCATGAGCCAGTGCTCCATCCCTGTTTTTACCCCTTGTGCCTGCTGCTTGTTTTTCTTGTTTTAGATTCCTAACTTCATTTAGATTCCTAAATATGTGTCCGTGTTAAAAAACCCGTCAAGAAGTAGTCTGAGATGCATTCCAGCCACAAGTCAGTGTTGTCAGTTCATCTTCAAGACACTTCCTACAGCCAGAACCCCTCCTAGTGTTGGGATGTTGAATGCATGCTGGTAAAATCTAATCGAGAGGCAGTCCAAACGCTAGTACCATGAAGTGTTAACAGGGTTATTATGACCTCTGTTATGACTGACTTCTTTAATTGTGCCTCATTGCAAAAGTAGTCTCCAATATTAATGGGCGGAGCTAAACTGTTCTCGGATTAAAGAATGTATGCAAGTGTGTTGGATTTTGTTACAATCCAAACACCGTATTCAAAATATGTCATTTTCCTGCTACGTAGTCGCCACGTACTTGCCATTTGGACAGATTCTTTGTATATTGTATCAAACTCGTTTAATTAAAAAAATGAAGGAAAATTTGGTTTTCAATGTGATGAGCCCTTTAGTCCCTGGAGTTTTGTGTTCAAGAGTGATTTATTGGAGCTCGTCGCTCATTTGCTGTGCCTCATTTCAACTTTTCACCATTCTGAATCTAAAATGAAACTTGGTTTCTTTTTTAGATGTTTTAAAAGGCCAGTTTTTTTTTTCTTGGTCTCATTTGGATCAGATGGGCTAGTTCATGGCCAAGACTTAATGTCTCACATATGCAGCAGCAGAGTTGGTGTGGATGCTGAACCAAGTAGAACACATATGGAAAAGGTTATGCAAGAAGTGTTTTTTTGTCACCCCTCCTGTTCCATGGGGGCAGCAGCATGATGCGCATACCAGAGCAAATGTCGAGTGGTAGCGTGTGTCATTCACACATACCTACACTCACACACACACACACACACACACACACAAACACACACACA
>JBBMFX010000080.1:7291464-7301895 GCA_037832545.1 Rhabdalestes septentrionalis | reverse complement strand
AGAGAGAGAGAGAGAGGGGGAGAGAGAGAGAGAGAGAGAGAGAGAGAGAGAGAGAGAGAGAGAGAGAGAGAAAGAGACCAAAACAAACAGTAAGAGAGGGAAAAAAATCACAGAGGACTTAATTGTACGCAAAGTGTAAATTTTATTCTGCGCTACAAAGGGGGCACATTTGCACCACAAATAGAGATGTTTAACCTCTGGCTAGAACGTGTCGAGCGCACTCCGCTTCATTTCCACACTGCCTTTGCTAGGCGATCATGCCACGCCGCTAACTCTGAGTGGGCGCTGCGCTAATCGGAATGTGGAAAGCAACAGAATGGCCTAGATTTGCTCACAAAAATGGAAATCCCAATCTAGGTGCTAGGATCTAGTTTCCATGATGAAGGTCTATAGGCTCCTGGACTTCTACATTCAACCAACTGCTTCCATTCACCTGGGACTATATCCAGAATCACATCAAATTTAGAGAAATACCGCTTGACTTGAATGGCTGGTTCTATGTAAGCATGGTTCATTAGTTGCAATCCTTTACGTTACCAACTTTTTGGAGTTTCTGTGGGAGTTTGTGCCCATTCATTCCATAGAGCATTTATGAAGTCAGGTACTGATGTTGGGCAAGAAGGTCTGGCTCACAATCTCTGCTCCAGTTCATCCCAAAGGTGTTGGATTGTGTTGAGGTCAGGACCAGTCACATTCTTCCACTCCAAACTCATTCAGCCATGTCTTTATGGAGCTTGCTTCATGCACTAGGGCACAGTAATGCTGGAATAGAAAAGGTTCTTCCCCAAAAGTTCTTCACACTCCTTACTCTCATTTAGAACCCCTTTGCTTAATCCTGAAACATAACATTGATGTAGCCATGGTGAAAACAAATGCTGTCATAGGCCATCAGTGAATAGATATGACGGACTGTGTCCTCAATATAACAGTGTCACATTACCACTACCAGTGATTGCCACGACAGATGCAGCGATGTTGAATGTCATGGTCTTAAATTAGCATGTGACATAAACTGTTATGACATCAAACTTTGTTTCATTTGAACGGTGACAGATTCTCAGAATGGATTTCAAGCATGAAGCCAATAACTCATTTTCCTAGTCGGACACTTTGAACTGTCCGTAATAGAAGCCAGCTATTCACAATGTGTGTTGCTAACATAGAATTAGCTATTTACAATGTGTGTTGCTAGTATACATTTTGCTATTTTCAATGTGTATTGCTAACATATAATTAGCAAAATAATGTCTTTTAAAGCAGTACCTTTAGGATCTTGAGCAGATGACACTGAACAGAGCTTGCATGGGACTTCTAGTTTAATCAAAGTGCAGCAAACAAAAGCAACTAGCGTAACAAGACCCCATGAGCTGTATGAATGAGAGCAAGAGACTGCAATCATTAAGGAGTAAGAACTAATAGATACAAATATGATGTATAGTATATGATGTATAAATCCATTGACTGTAAATATGTGATATATACATATATAATACACTTTTTGTCTGTGAATTTGACATATATGATGTATACACTCATTGACTGTTCAAGGATATACAGTAATTCAGTGAATATTATAGACTCACACTGTTGCTTGCTTTTATAGACTATTTTAACTGTTAATATCCTTCGATCAATCAGGTTGATGTGAAACCGTCCTTTCATTCAATGTTAATAATGTTTAAGGTACTGAAAAAAATAAATACATTGTATTAAAGCTTGCTTTGTCCAGTTGTGCAGTTATTACACAAAGGCGTGTTCTGAATCCTTCTTTGGGGTAAAAATGGGGGAAAAAAATGACTAATTGTGATAAATTGTGATTAAATCAATCCTATTTTGCTATAAATCTACTAAAAAACCTGTATGGCTTGTTGGAAATAAACACAGTTTAAAATGGATAATTTTGCCCTTAAATTTTTTTTTTTTAATGGAAAAAGCTGAAAATGTAAAAAGTACAATTCGTCAGTTTTATCACAACTTCCTGCTTCCAGAGCAAAATACAGCCTGCTAGCTTTTTATGCAATTAGTGTGTTTTCTTTTTCTTTTTTTTTACAACATTACCCTGCAGGGCCAGACACAAAATAGCACCATGGCCCCAAATTTAAAGCAAAAGGTTAATGCAAATAATGAACCCTTCAGGGCGAGTACCGTGTGCTCACATGTTGCATTATTGGGCTGCAGCTGCGGAGCTGGTGCTGTTTCCCCGAGCTGCAGTGTCACGCTGGTAGGGACTGCGCAAGGTGCGAGTGGTGCACGGTGACCTTGGCTCAGGGTGGGGAGTCCGGCGGTGCCGTGTTGAAGCTGACCCTTGTCCGAAATCGTTTCCTCTACCCCCTCGCTGCACGTGGAGGGCAATTACAGTGGTAACCTATCTGACGGCCCTGCTCTGGCTGGTGAAATGTCAAAGGAAATGATCTTCGAGCATGCAGCTCGCAGTTCTGACATTCTCTAGCACTCGCGTGGAGCTGCTGCACTACCTTGGCTTAAATGTCACAGGCAGCCGGAGGGCCAGACAGGACACTCTGACTTAAGGACGCAGTCTCAATGGGCCACCGGTACATCACTCTTCCGGTCCTAAACCAGTTTAGAAACGATCTCAGTTTACATAAATGCTAAATACATGCAAATACTTAATCCATACCATTTCAGAATACAAACTAATAGTAGATATACTGATCTTCAGTTCATGCAGGGTTAGAATCAGTGCATATTAATCTTGAATTCATACTGATTTGCAATACATACTGATTCATTTTCACTTCTAGAGCACTACATCTTTAGGCTTCTCAGTACCTTATGGATCTCCTGCAGTTTTTAGACCACCAGTCGCGCCCTGAGATCCACCCAACCAGGCCTTCTTTCTGTGCTTCGTTCCAAACTGAAGAACAGTCAAAAAGTTGAAGGCCCAATTAAAGACTTACCTTTCTAGACAAGCCTTTGGGAAGCCTTTATTAATACATAATCTTTGTACATAAGCTTTAATTTATATTATGAATTTTACAACTTTTATTATTTAGTGCTGTATGAATAAACACTGCTTCTGAATACATACTGATACTGCACTAGGTGCCATATGATTTTTTAGAGCACTACTTCTTAAGCCTACCTACACTGTACGTGTCTTACAACATACATTTGGGATGGGCCTGTACTTGTTGGTTTGTGACTCTGCAAGTGCATTAAATCTGATGAGGACGACCAGGTGTGACACAAAGCATGGAGAGTGGAAGACCTAAGCTGTTATTTTTGGGGGAGAATATTTAATTCGCTGTTACTTAGCCTAAAATCATCAAGTTTGGTTGCGAGAGAATTTGACTGGCCTGCAAATCTGTGACTTTGCACCATGGTGCTAGTTAGTTGGAGTGATGGTAACCAGAGCTGCCAGAGAGTTTTGCTGTGTGTTTCTGAACCTTTCTCCCAGTGTGGAGAACGACTGTAAGGCCGTTTCCATGGTGGTTGCTGTGACGAGGGAGTGACACACTGGTGCAGATGCCAGTCCATATGCTGTGGGGTAGGAGGCAGTTTGGCCTTCGCCCCTCCGCACGCCCCTCCGCACCATTCTCAACGTGAACTTTCACGTCTTCCATCCACTCACTGAGTCACAGCTCGAAAATACGTCAATCAGCACTCTACACTGCTGTACCAGCAACCACCCCCCCACCTCTATCTATCTCACTCACTCTCAGTCTTTCACATTCACTTCCCTTCTTTTTCTCTCCTTCTCTCTATACTTCTTGCTAGTTCTCTTTCTTTCCCTTTCATTTTCAAGCTTTCTTTCTTTCCTTATGTCTTTTTTCTGTCTGTTCCTCTTTCTCACTCCATCTGCCTCACACTCTCACATTCTCACTGTCTTCCTACTCCCTTTTTTCCTTATCTTTCCATCACTTTCTATCTATTTTTCGTCTCTAACTCACGCTCTTTTGCTTTATTTCTGTATTTTACAACTGTGTTTTCTCTCTGCTTTATAATCTCTTCTCTCTCTCTCTCTCTCTCTCTCTCTCTCTCTCTCTCAGTCTCACTCTCACTCGCTCTGAGTTTCACTCACTCTCTGTCTCTCTCTCTCAGTCTCTCTCTATCTCTCTCTCACTTTCTCAGTCTCACTCACTCTCTGTCAGTCTCTCTTTCAGTCTCTCTATCTCTATCTATTTCTCTCTCTCTCTCTCCTTTGAAGATAAAACTATTACCTCCCATTAATATATTCCACTGTTTAAAAACTGTATACTGCAATGGTGGAGTTTCTGTCATTACTCTTGTTTGTTGTTGTTGTTGTAGGCCATCCCTGTTTACACAAGACCATGTTTGCATCAAACTTTGTGTCCAGTTCAGAAGCTGTCTGCCGGAAAACGCCGTCTCCTCCACTGACAACCCGAGGAAGTTTGACTCACTCCAAACAGTGGCCTCATGGAGCCATTCATAACTCTGTAGTCATCCTCTCGCCGTCTCCTCCTGTGTATAAACAGAAGCCACTGGGCTATTAATGTCTCCACACAGTGGCTAACCACACTCATTTCTAACATTCCTCACATGGCAAAGCCTCTGAATCAGCTGCTGGCAGGCTTTGTCTTCCACACGCTGCTCCGGGACCAGTTTACAGCAAATTAGGCCTCACTGACTGCTGCATTAAAGTAGTAGGTCTGGCCCCAGGTCAGCACTCAGTGGCCATGTCTACACACACAGATGACTCGCTACACTTCCATCGCCATGTCGCAGGAAGGCCTCACACTTAAATGCTGAATTTGGACCAGCTCCAGCTTTTGAGACTTTACACATGAGTGGAGCCAGGCTCAAATCAAATGACTGGTTTGAACTTGCTCCATACAGTGCCAAACAGTGTACAGTTTCTTAGCAGTGCTCTGTCCCTTCATCAATGTTCAGGTTCTGATCAATGAGCCAGTCTTGGCTGGATATTTTTGGGTGGACAACACTTAACCTTGTGGTGTCATGGGCTTGTGTAATAACCACTGTACACCCCATCATAAAAATAACCCCATTACACCACTGTGCCTGACACACTTGTGTCTCACATGCTACCATGTCAGGATCACGGCTGTGTCGAGAGCGGCCCACCAGCCAAATAATACCTGGGATCAGTGGTCATATGTTCAGAAACTGGACAGGGAAGGCTGGGGTAGACCTGAGCTTGCAATATGGGCTGTAGTCTGCAATTGTCCACCTAAATAATGAACCACATGGCAGGTTGAGTTCACAGTGGATGTAGAAGGTAGGTGTTTCCAGCGCTGGCTTCACACAGTTAAAAATACAGAATCGGAAATTAGATTTTAGTGGTCTTTCCAGGAAAAATGTACTAACAGGGCCTAGAAATACAATAAGCTGCGTAACACATGGTCACTTTTTCATGTGTTTATTTTTAGCCAGTGGATGTAACCTTCAGTGCTGCTGCTAAATGGCTGATTTAAACATCAACACATCTGAAAATGCAGCATTATTGGTCGAAGATCCAGATGTGCATGCCAGAGCTTATTAAGCAACCCATGGCCCTTTTCCCACTTACCCTCCCAAACCTTTTCTCTACTTTCTACTCCGCAAATCTTTATTTAAGAGTAACACATAGTTTTATTGGGTTTCCGACTTTGTCTTTACTCTGTTTTTGTAGGCCATCCGTGTTTACATGTTTGCATCAAACTTTGCGTCCAGTTCAGAAGCAGTCTGCTGGAAAACGCTGTCCTATCCGCCGACAACCCGAGGAAGTTTGACTCACTCCGTTTTCTCTACACAGCTATTGCTGACTGTTTTATTCGAGAGACATGGCACAGCTGACATTAAATATGTTAACCGGGTGCTAGATTGTAACTGGCACATGTATTCAGTTTTAATAACATTTTCTACCTCTTACTGTACTGCAATCAGTGTACAGTTTCTTAGCAGTGCTCTATCCCTTCATCGATGATCAGTTTGATCTTGGCTGGATATTTGTTGGGTGAAATACACCTTGTGGTGTCATGGACTTGTGTAATAACCACTGTACACCCCATCATAAAAAGAACCCCTTTACACCACTGTGCCTGACACACTCGTGTCTCACATACTACCATGTCAGTATCACGGCCCACTAGTCAAATAATAGCTGAGAAACAGTGCTGCAGATCCACTTTCCTGTTATGTTTAGATCCAAGTTGTCTCCTCCCCCTTATTTAACCCTCCAGCCAGTCAGGGACTTCTGAAGATGTTTATTAATTACAGCTGTTGTTGCAAACTCTGGCTGGAATAAGACCTGAGGAACTCATGTTTGTTTGTTGTCATGGCTCCGGTAATTGACAAACTGCAAACCTAATAACCATGCCTAAACCTGATTGGGCAGATCTCATTTTTGATCGTTTGACACTGTTTTATTTTCTACTTCAGAGTTGAGACACTTATGAATGACTTGCAAGACACGGTTCAAGTTAAGTGCAATTTTACTTCAAGCTATTTTCACGATGTTAGACGAATCTAATTACCTGGCCACTGTAGGAGGTCCCCACATGGATACTTTGATGTCAAGGACAAAAACATTTTCTAAATTAGTGATCTGACATGCTTCAGCAGAAACACACAATTTAATGATGAGAACCGCATGGTACTTGATATTACAGAGAATCTCCTGTAGCTACCGCGAAAGTCAATAGCTTGAACGCACATGTATAGAAAGCCTCTACCCTTCACAGCTGTTCCCATTTCTAAGCAACGTACCGGCCGACTGTAATATCAGTGACTCACTCTGTGTTTCTTCTGCCACCATTCCTCATAGAGGAAAGTGAAGTCCGTCCATGTGGTTCCTTAAGGGCCTCACTATTACAAACAAGTGGGATCGGACCGCTTGCCTTTTGATTAAATCATTATTATGTTCAGGTTCCATAATGAGAGAGCATATGTTTCAGACATTTTTTACTGTAAAGAGAGGGTTATTTAAATTTCGATTAAGCTGTTTTTTTATATGAGCATTATTTGTGCTCATTTTTTCATTCAGGAAATTGCACAGAGCTCATTTGTGGTGTGAGAACTTGGACAGTCAACGGGTAACAAGGATTCACACAACAACTTGGAAAAAAATGACTAAAATTGCACTCAGAAAAGAAATGAGAAACTCAATATGAATGGCTGAAAGAGTGAATACCCTATCCTCATAGATATGCTTGAGACAAAGTAAAAAAAATGACAGAGGAGTTGTATAAATTTAGCACAATTTTATTAACACACACACACAAAATTTTATAGTTGTCAAATGCTCTTTTTTTTTTATAGTTGTCAAAAATTCTGAGCTGCTGCCTGCTGTGTGGGCGTGTCAGATCACAGACTGATTGACAGTGGCATCTCCTTGGCAGCGTAAACAGCTCAGCATGGCAGCGATGAGCGGTTCTACATGTTTGAGCCATCTGCTTTTATCGCACAAGAGCCTCTTCCACATCAAATACATCATTTTGGACAACTCAACCAGACTCTGAGTGGCAGGGAATACAGGAATACTATACCTAGTACTTTAAAAATGATAACTATAATTCAAAATGAACAATTATATTCTGTCTGCTCATTTGTTTTTTGTTTTTTTTCATCTAAATAATAAAGTTTTCGACTTTTGAGAACACAGTTTTGCACAACTGACACCATTTTGAAGTCCAAAAATTGGTGTAATGTTCTGTCAGATAGGGAGACAGATGAGTCCACTTTAATAGAAGGCACATATAAAATAAAAGTAAGTTCAGGTCGTAAACCTTTTCAAATCTTTGCTTCGGTGTGAATTTTCATGGTCAGTTTAGTTGATTTACTGATTGGAGGACCAGGTTCAAATTCCATCTAACTATTTACTCCAAGATCAAATATCCTTAATCTTGTTCAGGATTGACAGTTTGAAATACTTCAGTGTTTGTTTTTTTAAACAATGTCTATCCATGTCTTTTAGGAGTCTCCTGTCTCTGTTTGCCTCTCTCTAAAGGAATAAATTGGGCTCAGTATTAAAACTAGATGCAAAATGTGTGTTTGACTGTTTCTCTTGCAGCTGTTTGCAGATCTTTGAGAACTGAGACTTTTGACTTTTGATTCTGACATCAACTCTTACAGGACCCCCTCAGTGATGAAAATATGATTTTAGTTGTATTTGGGACATATGGTGTGTTAAAATAACCACCTGAGCCAGAGAAACGCCTGACTGCTCGACTACTAAGCAGTTTAGATCATTTTAAACTTTATTAGTACCAAAGTGGAAATCAGGGGGGATGTTTTGCAAACAAAAAAGCACAATACACTCAAGGACTAAAATAAAAATAGTATAATAATAAAAACATGAGCATTTGTATTGTAAAAATGCATTAGACCATATTTTGCCACTAGAACCAACTGTTGTCTAAATGTTCAAAATAACACAATTAATTTGCCTGTGCATCAGTGTCAAACTGGGCTACCACTTCTGCTGATGTTAACATCACACACATCAAATTTGGTTCAACCCAAGTCAAATCGGCTAGAAAAAAAAGGCAGAAAAAGTCATAAAAACAAATCTCTCAACAGAAGAGTACGATACCATCCCTTATCCGCCAGCCCACGGTAAATGAATCATGATAACGATAGATAATGGAATAGAAGATACTCATGAAACTGATTGTAACACAAATATACTCCTCACCAGACTCCGTCATACAAACTCCTCTCTTGTAGCGACACACAGTTAATGTTAGCCCTCTTCCGTTCTTCCATCAGTGGTGAACGGCTGACCCCAAACCACTGCATGGATTCATTTAATAAAGATGAGAATCACAGCAGCGGATAAAACATTTGTTATGCAACATTTAATCAAGACGTGGACAGGAGTCCAGCTCTGCAGAGTTCCATGGCTTCAAATTAGCTTTCTTTTAATGCTGATCGTTTTGAATAGCATTTCAGGTTTATTTTAAAAGCAATCTAAGGGATACTTCCTTTATAATGGCAAATACCTGTGTTACACAAAGCAAGCTGGTTCTACATCAGAGTTTAAGAGTGTCTTTTACTCCAAGCCTACACAACATATCACTTATTGTACACTATATGACGACTTACCTTGAGTTAAATTACACTGCATTCAAATGCAAAGACTTTTATATGGAGTTTTCACCTCTTTGCAGCTATAACAGCTTCCACTCTTCTTAGAAGGTTTTCCACAACATTCAGGAGAGTTTCTGTAGCAATTTGCGCCCGTTCATTTTGCACTGATGTTAGAGGAGATCACCATCTCCGTCCAGTTTATCCCAAAGGTGTTGGATGGGGTTGAGGTCAGGGATCTGTGTGGGCCGGTCAAGTTCTCCCACACCGAACTCATCCAGCCATGTCTTCATTGAGCTTGATTTGTGCACTGAGACACAGTCATGCTGAAGTAGAAAAGGTTCTTCCCCAAACTGGTTGAAAGTATGGTGTTGTCCAAACTGTCTCAAGATGCTGCAGCAGTAAGATTGCCCTACAATGGACATATGGGGCCTTTGTCCCTATACTTTTGTCCATATAGTGTGTGTACACTATGCCCATGTTACTAGAAACACATTTCTAGCCATTTTACTGGTGCCAAGAAACTCTAGCCCAGTCTGTGACCCAACTAATGCCATGTCAGTAGTTTTCCATAGGACTTGTGTTGTGTAGCAACAGATTGTGTTGGTGTTTTTAATAAATGTGTATTATAATGATAAAGTGCGTGTCTCTGGTCAGTGAGAGACATGCACTCAAGAGTACAAGATTTTGAGAATAATTAGACATTATATTATGTTTTTAATAAAGTTCAGTTCTTGGGATTACAGGATATAACATAACTACAGAGGCTGAATAAGACTTATCATTATGCTTATTAATCTACAAACCTACTGGCCACTTTATTTAAAAAAAAACTTATTCTCATGCCCTCTTTCTGAAGAGCACCTATCTTAGGAGTGCAATTTATAAGTTACAGACTGTTGCCCATCTGTTGACCTCTGAAGAAGGGCTTGGGATGACTAACGACAAACTGTGCATCAATAGGTGGGCAACAGTCTGTAACTGTACCCCAGCAAGGTGGAACTACAAAGCAGAGGCTTTCTAATAAAAAACCTATTGAGTTAAAGCTAAGTAAAGGTTTTTTACAGACAGACGGTGTCCCACTAGCCTCAGGATCAGATTTTAAACAACTGTCACAGGGCAGGAACTAAATGTCAGCTATGATATAATAAATTGAGGAGGGGGTGTCTGTGCGTATGTAGCTGTGATAATTCTCTCTCTTTTTCTCCCCCCCCTCTCTCTCAGTGAGTCAGCGTCTCTCCAGCCCACCTATGGTGAGTCAGTCACCCACTCGCTGGACGATCTGGGCCAATCAGAGACCACAGTGCTGCCACTGCTGCCGTCAGAGCCCCAGTGATGGAGACACGCACACACACACACACACACACACACACACACACACACACACACACACACACACACACAATGGGTATGGAGATATAGTGT
>JBBMFX010000080.1:7249829-7262192 GCA_037832545.1 Rhabdalestes septentrionalis | reverse complement strand
AGAATAATGTAAAAATTCAATAAAAAATATAAGTAGAAAAGTATAAGATAAAGTACTATACTACAATAAATAAATAAAGTCTAATACAAGTCTAAATAAAATCTAATAAGAATTAAATTGCAGAAAAATAAAATAAAATAGAATCTGAATAAAATAAAAATAAAGATTTAAAGATTTGCAGAAAGAAAAACACAACTATATAGAAGTAGAGATATTGCACGTGACATTATTAATGGCATTACTAACAACAGTATTCATATTGCACGTAATATTTGAGATTGTAATGCACTGATTGACGCCATATTGAGGACAATATGATATTTGAGACCTCGAAAGAACATTGCATAGTATTGCACATAGAATGTTGCACATCACAGCAAAATAATGCACATATTCCTCTTTTAATGATGGTTATTAAACCAATAATGAGAAAGTAGCAGCAGCAGGCTATTGCACAGATTGTGTTGGTATGCGACTGAGGGAGGAGTTGTAGAGTCTTATGGCAGTAGGTAGGAAAGACTTTCTGTGGCGTTCAGTGGAGCACCCTAAGCTGGTCAGGGCCACAACAGATTCGTAGAACATCCGCAACATGGTGTTGCAGAAGCTAAAAGATCGGAGTCTCCATAGGAAGTACAGCCTACTTTGACCCCTTTTGTAAGTGGCCAGAGAGTTCTTGGACCAATCCAGTTTGTTGTCAACATGAACACCCAGGTATTTAAAGTCCTGAACAATCTCCACATCCACCCCTCTAATGGACAGGGGTGTGACACGAGATCGTGATCTTCTTAAGTCCTCCACCAGTTCTTTTGTCTTTTGAATTTTGGGCAGCAATTGATTCAGCTCGCACCAGTTCACATATCTGTCCACAGCCATCCTGTACTTCGAGTCGTCCCCACCTTTGATACATCCGACTATTGTGGAATCATCAGAGAATTTCTGCAGATGGCAGCCCTCTGTGTTGTACTGGAGTAAGTACAGCATGCAGAGTTATCCAATCTGCTGCTGCATCTGTTTGAGTCACAGTCTGTGCCTCTAAATGCAAGACAGTCATGTAGGGGCTGCATGTGTGGGGCTTTTTTTAGGCCCCATTCAGAAACCATTCCAGCTGCAAACATTAGGTTTCTGAGATACAATTTGGTGAAAAAGAAAATATAATTTTCCTGCTTACTTTTATGCATAGTCTGCTAGTGATATACAGTAGGTATGAAAGCAGTGGAAGCTTGTATTTTTAGTCTTAATACTTCCAGTTACCAGGAGTGAGTTTTATATTGTAATATTAATTTTACATATATTTTATTAATGTCACCAAAAATAAATTGACTCTTTGTAAATAATAATTGGATCAACTTTGTTCTAAAAGGTGTGTTTGGATTTTAAAGAGTAAGGGGATGGAAAAACGTCTCTGAATCTCTTAATATGACAACCAACACATGCCTGTGTAAAATTCCAGTAGAAGCACATCTCATTCGGCTTTATGAGGTAATGATTATGTGAATACCTGAATTCAAATGCTTTGTAATGAAGAAATGTTAAAATGAGCCTCATTGCAAACTTTAGCAATGAGGAGGAAACCTGTGGTGGAAAACTCTCGATAACCACTCTTTCTGATTAGCAGATCAAAAATTCCCACTACACTATTACCACAAGCAAAATTTGATACATAGGAATATAAAAGAATGGATGCATTTGTAGAAAGATACAGTAAAAGTGATCAAACTCAAAGATAATTGTCCAATGAAGAAAGATCTTATGAAGGTTTGGAGCCATGTACAGTGTACAATTTGAGTGTGACCATGCAGTCTGTTGACCTATGTATGAACAGAGGCTCAGTACTATAGAATGGGTTGACAATATCCAGGCCTGACTCCTGGTGGATGGTGTGCATACAAGTAATGTGGAGAATATGATATTGTTTTGTTGGCTGGGAAATGAATAGATCTGTTCCTTCTCAGGGTTGCACATGAAGCACAAGCGTTTATGCCCAAAAGCTACACCACCACTTGACTGGCCTATGTGCTCTAGGCATATAGGTTCAGGTGTCTTGCCCATGTGGGGCGTGTATCCAAATGGACCTCTCTCCGGAATTCACTGCTGTGGGTGTCTTCTGTAACACCTAGTGACGTCCCATCAACCTTCAGAATTTCCATTGTTTCTATCAGAAGTCCTGCAACAGGATCAGGTCCTCAGGTTCCAGATCGTGCACTGGGCCCTAGTTAAGGGCATTGTAACTTTTTCGGTATGCACAACAGGGCACCATTATATGGTGGCCACCTGGCAGAGGAGAGGTGTGAAGTGGTATGTTCCTTTAAAAGCCAGAAGACAGCATACTGTACCAACAGGTTTACATTAGCATGGCCCACAAGATCATGTAAAGCAGCGACTGCTTTTTCGGTTGCAGCCACATTTCTGAGACAGACAGGAAGTCCCATTGCCACTGGGTCCCATTTTTATGAAAAATATGCCACAGGCCCAAGCTTATCCCCATGTTGTTGCAACAGTACTGATACCATTTGCCCCCCTTTTTCATAGACTGTCTGTGTGAATGCTTTTGTAGGGTCAGGGATTTTTAAAGGACTAAAGGCTTGCATCTGATCATCAGTGTAATATGCCTCCCAAGGATAATTTCCGCCATGTCATAGCATGAAGGGTTGGCTCAATTTCAGGAGATTTATTCTGATTTTGTGTGTTTTAGAATAAAGCTCCTGCTGTAGAAAAAATTGCCTAGAAATTAAGCCAACTGTGTCTTAGTCCTTGGTTAAGCAATTGCTCTAATGGCTTTCGTGTGCTTGTGAGAGAGGGAGAGGAGGAGATCAGATGGCACAAAAATGTAACCTCCTGTTTCACAAACTGCAGATTAGAAAGACTGGCCTTATGGCCATTTTCTGCTAGGCCTTATGGCCATTTTCTTCTGGTACATAAAAAAGGAAAACATTGCTTCTCAGTGGGTACTGTGATTAACAAATCAACAAATTGCAGGAGAGTAGTGCCTGGGGATTAAGTCGCACAGTTATACATGGTGGGGCTTCACAACAACTGTAAACCAGCCCATGCCCGAAAGGAATTTGTGATAAAATCATTTAGGTGATAGGAACAGGCTGAGCTCTGGGCTGATTGGCTACATTAACTGACCGCAAATCTTGTACAAACTGCCATTCGGTTGGTTGTCCCTTTGTCTCTAATTTTCTTTACTGGGAACAGTGGTTTTCGAATGGGTGAATTTGGACATGGAATTATCAGCCCTGCTTTCCTTAGTGCTGCACTACGGAGAGGGCCTTATTCCCTCAACGGGCTTTAGTGGGTACTGGGGTTTGCGAGGCCTATAGTTGTTTGGAGTAATAACAACAGTTGCGCAACCTATAATGCGACCCACATGTTTTTATCCTTTGCCTAAAGGAAATCTGGGAGGTTTGATAAGACTGGTGGTCAGCCACTATGAAAAACTGTGCCCTTGCACATGGTGACTCAATCATCCACCTGCATGCATTTAAGTTCGAATAGACCTGCCATTCCCAGTTATTTGGCTTAGCTAAGGATATATCACGAAAAGATCATTTCATTTTTGTCAATAGTGCTGAGGGACATGCAGTCCCATTCAAAGTCTACTGAAACATGTGCAGTACAGCGAAAGCTGTGAAAGTCCTCATCTAAGAGTCACCACTCATAACAAAAGATAGCAATAGCAATTGAAAATGCATTCCCCCTTGCGTATTTACCACCATTCCCTCCTCAGTGCAGGAGAATTGTACACCTAGGGAGCATAATACGTCTTGTCCTAGCAAATTCACTAGGAAAACATGGGAAACATGTAGAAGGAACTTGATTTTTCCCATTCTATTTAAAAAGGTCAGTGTTGGAAAGTTTCTAAAGGCTGTTGTGTGAAGGAGTATAATTAACGGTATTTGTTTGTAAAGGTGGATGTCGATGTATGTGTACATACCACCTGTCACACAGTTCGGATGAGATTTCCCCATCTCCCGTCACTTCCTGTCAGTCACCCAGGTCCTGGCCACGGCTGTCATCATGGCATCCGCTAGCGAATAAGCAGTGTGAAAACAGCCACGCACAAACAATGAGGTCAATGGCCGCTCAATGTTTTTCTGTCTATGACTAAACTCATAAGTTGTTGTGTTGCTTTTTTCTAGTTTCTTACTGGGACTTTGAGATTGTCTGTGCATCAGATCTGTTGGAGTTAAATCAGGTTTTGCAATGGGAAACCAGGCCTCTTTCTTTATGGCTAGCCAATGCTAAAAAAGCCAGAAACGGGATGCGGAGGAGTGGCTGCTTTCTACTTGTTCCTGCATGACCAATCCAGAGAAAACTAAACTTTCTGTTTGAATTTTGAAATCAAAGCATATAATTTTTTTGTGTCCTTCTTCTGAGCTATATTGATGTTCTGTCTTTAAATCAATGGACTGGATTTCAATCTTTTGTGCCAAATTATGCCAATGAAAATGAATCAGCATCTATCGTGCACTAGACAATTTTGCTGTTATGTCACTTGAATGTTTACACACCCTCTGCTGGCTAACGTCAACAGCTCTGGACTCATCTATTAGACATGCCTAAATTAGCTTTTATTATACGGAGCAAAACAAAATATAATAATTGCTAAAGATTCCCTTAAAAATGGGAAAATATGTTCAAACTTGCTTCATAATGTGGAATTCCAATTAAAAGTCCTTTGATGGGTTTGTGAATATGTGAATGAGCTTCAGTTCCACTGCAGCACAGCGAAGGGTGCTAAATTGTTTATCCCCAGTGTAGTGTTTCTAAATGTGTGTGTTTCTCCCTGTTACAGTCAGCCCTACTGAAGCAGAAGTGTGAGGAACATTTGTAAGTGATTTCCCTTTGTGTTTGTCAGATTGATCTGTATTTACTGATATTACAAGCTAAAACAACTCATTCTTTTGGTCTGTTATTAATAACACAGAGAAAAATTGCGAGATGCGACCAATGAGCTGCAGAAAAAGAATACATTGGTTGAAGACCTGGAGACCAAACATAATTCAAGCAGTGAGTCATTATAAAGTGCTACTCAATTACTGCCCAACTACTGGAAGGGTTGAATAGGACAAAGACTTGCAAAAGTTTTGATTGTGTGCCACTAGTTTGACTCCCTTTTTTTTGCTTTTCAGGTCAAAAGATTGAGGAACTAGAGGAGGCTTTGAAGAAGAAGGATGAAGACATGAAGCAGATGGAGGAGAGATACAAAAAATATCTGGAGAAAGCAAAGAGCGTGAGTTTGGTAGTTTTTTATGTTTATTCTGGTCAAATTACACATTTTACACATTTACACATATACACAAATTTACACATCACATTACACAATGCTGAATTGGAGGAAAGGAACTTAGTTTCATCAAAATGTTTTTTGATGGAGTACCCAAATTTGCAGGAGCCTCATCATAAATGCTGAGTGACTTAATTTTTTTTACTTAACTTTTTAAATGTCTGTATTCCTAAGATACAGTACATTTCAAATTAATCTGAACTTTTATGTTATTTTCGCTATTACATGCAGTAGCAGACTCCAAACCAATATTTGTAATTTACTTATTTATCTATAGTATTTATATCCACCTGTCTTACTGACCACATCATTTTGGGTGAATTACATAGTGTATTTGTTGCTAATCATTTGTTACTAGACAGTTTTATTTTAACTTTGTTTGTAACATTGGTTGTAAAATGGGTAGTTTTTCTGGGGTTTGTAAAGTTTTCTTTACTAATTCTACTCTGGTAGTATTTTGAGAGGATTTTGTCTAAAAAACTATTGTTTGTTTTAGGTCATTCGGACCCTGGACCCCAAACAGAACCAAGGCTCAGCTCCTGAAGTGCAGGCCCTTAAGAACCAGCTACAGGAGAGGGAGAGGATGTTGCACTCATTGGAGGTCAGCATTAGCATACAAACAAACACACACACGATTAGTCTTTGCTGGCGTTTATCATTGAAGATGACGGGAGAGTACAAAAACATATCATGCAGATGGAATATTGAATTGGTTCAAATCTCTTGGCTCCATGCTTGTAAACTTCTAGGCTTCGCTATTAATGATGACTGAAGTTCACATCACCATCACATTTAAAACTGAGACTGCACAGCTACAAGTGAAAATCTCTACAGCTTCTTGGTTGATAACATTCTAAATTTGGCGGAATGATGACCAACATTACAATTTTAATGCGGTTGTACACGTTAAGCACCAGTGTTTTCAGACAGTATTCATAAAGGTGCTGTTAGTTTAATTATATCTTTCATTATTTATCATTTATCATAGTGTGCCTGACTGCTAGTTCACAAGCTTTGTGTTATTGGGTTAACGTTATGAATAAACAATTAAAATAAGCCTTGAAGAAGTGTTTTCTTGGGCCCTTGGTGGCTCACATCAAGCCCTTATGTACCTCAGGTGTATGATGCTGAGTACTAAAGCATGTACAGTGACAGAAAGACTGAAAGTTACTGTGGTCATACCGACTTCACTTTAAGTCCCCAATGCTCCAAGATAGCTGGCTAGACTAAAGGATGAATCAAGAGCATTTTGGGGTGAAAGCAGTGTTTTTTTTGCCATGGCATCTTATTAATGTGAACTGAGATATTTTATCCCATGCTAAACCGGTCATAAACATCAGAAGTCCTGTTGTAAAATTACATTGATCAATCACCTCCACTTTCTTTTAGCTGCAAAGATGCTGTTTAGACACACAGTCAAATTCATATTAATCAAAGCACCCAGTTTAAAAGGTATGTTTATTTACAGAAAGAATACGACAAAGCGAAGTCTCAGAGAGACCATGAGGAGAAACTGATTGTGTCCGCCTGGTACAACATGGTGAGTGGGACAATATATTCACAGAAGTTTTCAGGAAATTGAGACAAACGTTGCATTCATTCTATTTGCAAGAATACCAAATCGTGTTGCAGTTACATTGTATTTAATTTATAACTTGATTTCTTGATGCATATAATGAACTAGTTATTGGAGTTAATGTAGATGTGAAATAATCCGTACATGCCTGTTTACTCTGTCCATCCGGTAAGGTATGTGTATTATTGGTGGCGATTCAATTTGCACTTTAGTGCCCACAAACAATAGGTCTACTGGTATGGATTCTACTCACATGCGGGCAAGGGAAGTGTAAAGATTTAGATTTGGTTGAAATATAGAGGGGTTGACAGGATTAAGTACTCCCTAATATTCAAGTACACATGGAGCTCACTCAAAAAGTTACTATTCTTTGGGCTTTTATCAAGAATTTAGGAATCTTTGTATGTTAGAATTGTCATAAGTGATCATGCAGCTGTATCATTAAAATTGTTTGCGCATGACAGTTTATAGCAGTAGGAGATGGAGATTCCCAGCCATTTTTATGCACATAATGATGTGCATTGACAATTATTTTGAAAGTAATCTTGATTAGAGGAATGAGGTATGATGGGAGGAATTTAAAGCATAAATTAGAGGGGAAAGTTATACGAAAGCCAAAGCCAAAAAAAGCGTGTGATAATGGAAAACCCAATTAGATTGTTGGAACAAAATTTGCATAATAATTACAGCCAGCAGAAAGAAAGGAATTGAATATTATGAGAAGGACATATAAGAAGTTATCCATGAACAAATTTGCGAAAGGCTTAATGTGGCTAAAACATTCTTATTATTGATCAAGGCGAAAAATGTGGTAAATTACTGGCCTGGCAAACTAGGAAAAGACATTTGAATAGGGCAGTCAACAGCATCATAACATCTGCATATGATATGACTTTAGAACCAACAGTGATCAATAACACAGTTAGAGAGCTTTTATGAGAAACTATATACATCATAGTATTTTAAATGAATTTGAGAATCCTTTTTAAATCGGCTGAAGTTGCAGACTGTCCGAAATAGAACAACAGAAATTGAGTTGTGGTTTTGTAATGGAGGAATTATCAGAGGCCATTTAAAATATGCAGAGTGGGAAAGCTTTCCTATTGAATTTTATAAGAGATTTAGGGATAAATATTTGGCTCCATTGTTGATCAAGTATGAAGAATCCTATACAAAAGGAATAGTCCCTCCAACTGTAGAACTTCCAATTATAACCTTAATTCTGAAACCAAATAAACCACCAAATGAATACTCCTCTTTCATAGCCTTTAGTTTGATGGGATCTGCCATTAAAATATTCTGCAAGGCCACAATGCTCTTGTCATATCTTCCGAATTTTGTTGGTAATTATCAATTAGAACTAGTCAAGGATTTCAAACCATTCGATGATGAAACGAATGCAGCCTACTACAGGTACACCCCTAATTACAAATGAAGGTTTTACTTATTTTGGGATTAGAATTAGCCCGATATTAAACAGTCTTTTTGAATTATAATCCCCCTGGTAGAGAGAGAAAAAGAGTCATATGCCTATTTCTATGACTGGTCATAATAATTCTGTAATAAAAATGCTTGTCATACCAAAGTTTCCAGTCATTTGCACTTCTCTTACCCAAGGCCTTATTTCATATTAAATTATTGAATTAATTTGAAAACATTTATTTTATCCACACATAAACAGTGGTACCTCTGTTGTCTAGGATTGAAGACCTAACTATATCTTACATGAACATGAGAGGACAACTTTCATTGTTATTACCTGTTGCCAAAATATTAAAAAGTCTCATCTACTAAATCTACTAAAATATTGCTTACTTATGGAACCCCTACATGATGTTTGATTGCAACATTTTGTAACATGTGCACTACTGACATTGTCTTATCTACTTAGCTACTAGTTTTTTGTGTTTTTTAATATTATGTATTTCATTTTCTTTCACTCTATCATCTATTTTTATTTCGGGAGATAGGGGAAGATGTATATGTTTGGTTAGATTTTTTTCTTGGGATGTTGGTTGTGTTTAAGAAGATAACTTTTTTTTTCTGTGTTTCAGCGAGCCTCTTTGCTTTAGCTGACAGTAATTTATTTTTTTCTGTGTGTGGGTTTTTTTTGGGTTTTTTTTTTAAAGCTGAGTCCTCAACAGGCAACACATACAGGGGGGGTGCAGCAGCCAAAATTAATTTATACAATTGTGTTTCCTTTCAGCGAATTATAGGTTTTTCCACGTTTTACCACAGATTCCATATTAGTTGTGGAATTCCTTAATTCCTTTCACAGTTTCCACATCGTGAAAATACGGCCCTCTCTTATATCTGACGAATCATGATCTGAATTTTTCTTTCTGTCTTGGTCTGTTTTCTTCCTTTTGCCTCTCTATTTATTGTCTTTTTCTTTCCTTTTTATTTTCTTGCTTGTTCTTTGAGTCTCTTTTTTTTTTTTCTTCCTCCCTTTTTACATTTATTGCTTTCCCCCCCATCTTTTTCCTCTTATCCCTCACCTACCCTTTTCTACCTTACTCATCTATTTTTTCCCTCGTTCTTCCACCCTCTCTTACCTTTTTTCCCTCTTTTGTTCACATTTTTTCTAATTTCTCCCTCCCTCGCGCTCATTCTTTTTCCTTTGGTCGGTCCCCTTCTTACCATTCGTTCCTCATTCTTGCTCTCTCTTGTTCTCATTGTCCCCCACCTCTCCCTTTTCCCCCTCTCTGTCTCTCTCTGTCTCTCTCTCTCTGTCCTCTCTGTTTCTCTGACAGGGAATGGCTCTGCAGAAGAAGGCAGCAGAAGACCGTTTGGCGAGTACGGGGTCTGGTCAGTCTTTTCTGGCACGGCAGAGACAGGCCACCAGCACGCGCCGCTCCTACCCCGGCCACGTCCAGCCGGCCACAGCCAGGTAGAGGCGCCCCATCGAAATGGCTACCCTCACCACGCCAATGCTGTAGCCAATCAGGGCATGCTTCTCCCATTTAGCCCTTCCCTCCAGCTCTTCTCCCTTCTGCTCCTCCTCCTCCTCTCCCACCTGAACGCTTTAAAGTCGCCCACATTGTCACAGGGCATCCAAACCCATCCTGTTTACAGTCTTATTCAAGACCTCATTCTTCCACCCCTTTCTGTGTTGGACTATGAATTTACCCTCAGTTCCACACAACTGAAGAGAGTTTAGGAAGAGGTGGGATTTGCCATTCTGACTAAAGTCTAGTTTAAAATTATTTTCGTGGGGGAGAGGGAGAAATAATTGTATGCTCACCTTCCGTATGCAGTATTTATCACAAGCACTCCTTTTGACAGGACATGATCGTTTGTTTTGTTTCAGTAAGCTGTCTAAGGTGCTGCTGACTGTTACATACATAAAAAAAGGGCCTCATTGAACTCTTTTATTCAAGCAATAGTCCATAATAGCAGATGTACATCCCCCAGCAGAATAAAGCTAGCCAGCCAAGGCCGGTTTTCATAAACGAGAAGAATGGACTTGCTTATGTGGTTTATAACACTGTGATATACCCATGAAACAATTATTTGACATTTTTTAGTAGGAGTAGTCAAATGTTAAACAAAAATATCCTATGACAAATTTCTGGTTTCATTTTTAAAACAAAGATTAGCCTGGACAGGACGGAGGTTTCTCTATAGGATTATATATGTTATTTCAGACTTTTAGAACAGCTCAGAATTTTAGGTTTAGTTCTTCAGAAATATTTGATTCAAAATTCTAAAGTGCGTGTGTGCGTGTGTGCGTGTGTGCGCGCGTGCGTGCGTGCGTGCGTGCGCGCGTGCTTTGGCCCACCTAGTTTATTTACGCAGCTGTTAGAGCTTAAAAGAAGATGCTCAGTCAAGCATCTCTGCTTAAAACCACACTTTCAAGGTTAAATGGGTGTAAACTATTTTTATGCACATAATGATGTTCATTTTAGTTTTAAAGGTCAAAATTGGTCCTGAATCAGCACCTAATCCTCTGTTGGTTTAGATGTACCGGTGTTTTTATCATTTCATTGCTCCATGCTGTTTTTCTTTCTCTTCCAAACATTATGGAACTCATATCTATGCATTGACTTTTTACAGAATGCGGAGGAAAAGTGTTTTCACCAACAGTGATCAAATATTACTGATGTATTATCAGTCCTGTGGAACTTTACATTGGTCTGTTGTTCTGCCAATGGCACAATGATCTAAAACTTGCGCACAGACACAACAGCCTCATCAACTTCCAGAGCAGTCAGATTTTGTTAGGGGCTAATTGCAGCCCTCATCATGACTTGATGTGCTCCATCAGCCTCAGCTTAATAGTTCCTCAGTTCAACCCACCTGCTGAAAACAGTACTGGAAACGGGCCAGTGCATGCATACATTGTAGCACATTGTCCAGTTGCGGGGTCAATAGGGCTGTAGATATCCACACAGTTACATTTCCTCAGTGGGGAAATCTTAATCTCAACTTTCATCAGTTTAGGAGGAATTCCAAAAATACGATGATCTGCACAAACGTACAGGAAAATATGATTCCTTTTGCATATTTGTATGTTTAAAAAGATATTTATACCCATAGTGGTCAATGACTGGAGCAGGTAAAGCATGTAATGGCTAATTACAGGCTCCCTTACTGTTTGTTTCAATCAGTCTGGCTGTAGAGGGAGGAAATACAGCAAGAGCAAGATGAATTAGGTCTGCATAAAGTTGAATACAAGTATGCGATCATATTGCAACATACTATTTTGCAGTGCATTGCAAATGCACTGCTAAATCAGTAATGTGACATGGCATTATTTTGAACAAATAAAGTACACGGAGCAGCCATACTCCAGACTTGTCATTGAAAAACACATACATTGGTGCAAATAGGAGATTTAGGAATAAAAGCATATGAGTAGCCTATTACCATACCTGCATGGTGGGAATCAGACTTTATTTATTTTGGCATGTTTACATTTCATTTTTCACCACATCTTTTCATCAGAGGGCAAAAAAACACAACTATTAATGTCGCTGTGATGTCAGAACCTGAAGATTGGCATTCATAAGGCTATGTAAGCCTTTTATGACAATGGACATGAAGCTACATTAAGATTGAGAAGGGTAGAAACATCAATAAAGCCTTAAGTGTTGTGTTATGAAACTGCTTTATCCAGAAAATGTTACTACAGTGCTTGATTAAATAAGCTTTTGTTCATGTTTCTATAGGTTAATATTCTATAGGATTAAAGGCAGTTGTCATGAAATGCTTATGTACTTATGAACACAAGTACTATTATACACTATTGTAAATTTTCACACTCATGTACTTGATGATGAAAACAAGTCAACATAGGATACTTTCACATTAATGGGGAATAAATAAAATAAAATAAAACAAATTACTATCAAGTTTTCAATGAAAAAATAAACATTAACATTCAGTCTGGATCTGATACAATCTCTTTCTGAATTTCATATATTGTAATTTACAAACGGTGACCAAATATTTATTTTCATGTAGACAAACTTGTAAACACACAGGGGAAGCCTTC
>JBBMFX010000080.1:7229329-7239995 GCA_037832545.1 Rhabdalestes septentrionalis | reverse complement strand
TCTCTCTCTCTCTCTCTCTCTCTCTCTCTCTCTCTCTCTGTCTCTCTCACACACACACACACACACACACACACACATTAGCTTGAAGGTTGTATGGTTTGCCATGGAAAACATTAAAAGAAAAGCACATCACGATGGAGGCAGAGATGATCACTGCAATTGCATCTCAGGTAAAAGTGTGCAAGAGTGTTTGGCCTGTTCATGCCTGCACCCCAATTTAAAACTTTCCTTTAAGGAGCACCATCTGTGCAAATATAATTCATCATTATTGAGAATGTTCCTCTAGTGCTTGACAATTTGATCCTGAGATTATTTTCTCAGAGCTCTTAAGTTATGCTTAAAACTGTAAACACGTAAATATTAAATAGAGTTGAGGAATTCAAAATGTGTGACTCATGTACCAAAACGCATTAAAGGCCCCGGCAACTTGCTACAGGATTGAGATGCTACTCTGATTCTGAACAGAACCTACTCAGCATGTTTTACGCACTGAGCAGAAGAGAGTCGCAAAGGTTGGCGCACATTTTACAATTACATCCACAGCATTTAGAAAACTCTTTTATCCAAAGCAACTTCACTTCCCTAACGACAGGGAGCGACTCCCTGGAGCAACGTAATATTTAAGGCTCTGGATTAGTGCCATATGTGACACTTTTTCATTTCCCTTTCATTTCCCTTTTCCAGTTTATCACTATTATCTGATTCATGGCATCAGAGACAAGCACAGGTGTCTCCTTTGAACATTTTCAATATGGAGACCCTGACAGATCTCCCTCCTCCTTATTTACACATCTAAGTCACACAGCATTTACCGCAGAAGGGAGGGGGCAGTCAAAAACAAAGTTCTAAATGATGCACGCTGGCTGAAATGATGACAGGGCAACGTGGGTGCACATCACTCTGCCAGTCAGGCAGAACCTAGCTAATGAACCTAGGGGTTACTGCGCATTCCCAAGTCCCTGTTAGAGATGGATTGGGACAAGGGACATCCATCATCTCTCTATGGCCCATTACCCTCACTGACGGCAGCCAGAGACTAGCACTTCCCTCACCCACCTTATTCCACTGCCCAGACTTAAAACCACTACAAGAAATGTTGGCTCTGAGTCAGTTTCTCCTTAATAAACAGAGTGGTTAATGTCAGGATAGTCCAGGAGAACTATGACCCAAGGTCAGCACCAATCCTGGAGCTAGGATGTTCTGGGTGGACCGGAGCTTTTTTCTGAATAGCTTGGAGACCCTGCACTAGGGCTGGGCGATTTGGCCTAAAATCTAAATCTCGATTAATTGAACATTTTTACTCGATTACGATTAATGAACGATTCATTTATTTACTTTTTAATTTTTTTGCCATCAGTAGTTCACTGACAAGTTTTGTACAGTAAATATGCTGCCTTGAGAGATTTTCGAATGAAGGGAGCATTCCTTGATTTTAAAATAATTAAAGGAAACACACTATGTACTATCTGTGATTATTTATTGAGCATTGATGTTGAACAACTGAAATTAAAGCACCCATTACCTATAACCAACAGTCACTTAGTTCTTATTAAAAAAAGTAAAAATTACTAACGTGCACTTTTGGAAACAAAATAAATTATCTTCAATGTTTTTCTTATTAAAAATAGCGACTCCACATGCGGTCGTGTGTTTTTAAAGGGAAAGTAATTGAAATTACTGACCTGGAAAATTTTGATCGATTACTGGTTCTAATTGTCGATTTCGATTACTTTTCGATTAATTGCCCAGCCCTACACTGCACACGACAAGTTCGGTCTGGCTATTATAGTATTTTGAAGGAGATGAAAGCTAAGTCTTTTTAAGAATCTCTGCCACATACATGGACAGGAATTTTCCACTGAAATATGAGATTTGAATGTTAGAGGTTTTCAGCTTTCATCAATTTTTTCAGACACGTACTCTAAAACGATCCTGTCATTGCCATATTATCAGTGTGTGAGTTATGTATTATGCTAGCTCTTTCCAATTGTAATGAATATTTGTAATAATTCAAACACAATTCTGCTATGTTACTATTATTGTAAGTGAGTAGAAATGTGGGAATAGTCTTCTAAGCGTAAGTGTGGTGGCCCTTACTACCAAAGGTAATAACAAAGATCAAAACAATGCAGGCCAATCTTTAACCATGGCGTGTTGTTTCATTACTGACTGTGTAAGGCCCAATTCTAGCATGTAGCAATAATACAACATTATTATCAAAACATTTTGCTGAGTGTAAGAGCTCATTTAGGATCAGCTGCTGATTGTCATCTCCTAACGACCACAGTTACATGAGAACTAGAGAGCTTATCCTAGAACATCATGTACAGTATGAAAGGCCCTGATATGTTAAGACTCTGTTGCCTGCTGCTGCATTTAGCTGGTGTGCCTCCGGAGTGTTAGCTAAAATTGCCATGAGTAATCCCCTTAGTTCCGTCCCAGTATTAGCACAAATTCCAGCAGCCGCTACATGATTTCAGAGTGGCTCTGTGGGCTTTGAAGGACACTCATAATTGTGGGGGCCGAATAGGCTCACTCTTGCTTTCTGCTTCAACAAGGGTGTTTTGAGGCTGATTCAGACGTAAACCATTACTTTCACATTCGTCTTAATAACCAAAGACACACTAAAAGCAGACTGTTTGTTCAGCTGATAGAAACCCATGCTCGCTGAGCCCCAGTCCCCACCAACACCATCCATTCATCTAATACACTGAAGTTCCTAATCTAACAATGCAAGACTTTCCATCCACAGGCTTTTGCTGTTTCTCTGCCCAGGATGATGATGCAAAACATTCTGTGTCAACGATGCCTTGTAAACAGATTTCTTTCTGAAAATCCTGACAGTTTTGAGAATTTACTGCATTATAAATTTGCTGACAAACGTGATGCAGTACTTGACCATCATAGTATTCTCAATTTGTGAGAATAAATTTACATTTGCAATAATCAGGGCACCTCAAAACCATTGGTTTCCTTTTGAAAGCCCATTTGGTCCCTCTTTTTCTTTCTATATCTGCATTTATGTCTGTCAGGATTAGAACTAATAAGATAAATGCTCCCTCTCCATCAAACAGGACTACACAGGCCAACACACATGTAAACAGTGTCTTCTTAAATAAGAAAAGGTGCACTGAAATGTCTTGTTTTAGAGAAAAGAGCATAAATGTTTTGCTGTTCTCCTTAATTGTCATCCATTTCACCTTAGGAAAACCCTAAAATCTCCTGTTTTGTCAAAGAAGATTAAAAACATTTAACTCTACATTTTTCAGAACTTGTTGAATAATCTCATAAACCTTTCCTGACAGCTCTTATCCAAAAAGACACAAAACACCCTTCATATTAGTAAACCTAGACTAAACCTAGGCTAAATTAAAACTTGCTACGATTCTACCTGAGATTAAATAAGCACTCATCCAAGGTCCTATCTGATCACAAAGAGAAGTTGTTTTGGGGGAGTTAACTTATTTGAGTCAGTTCGCAGTTGTTATCCAATCTCAACAGAAAATAAAACCCATTTTCCTCCTGCTAAGGTTTGCAGTGCCAGTGTGAATCACCTACCTGGGAAAAGTTGAGTCCATTGAGAGGGTGGCACTGCTCCTCCACCTTCTCCACAGCTCCTGTTTTCTTTTTCATCCTGTCAGCCTCCTGGGCCAGATACAGGTCCAGCACGGGCACACCCCGCGTTTTAATGTCCGCCTCAGTCAGTGAGTTGACCATGAGCATGACCCACACAGGCCGTTTGCGTTCCCAGTTCCCGGCAATAGCATTAAACAAGTAATCAGCATAAAGGCCCTTGCCTCTTTGGTCAGGAGTCATCCAGGAGGGCATCATGAGCTTGACGTACTCCAGGTGCCTCTTGAGGCGCCGATAGATGTCCCTGGGCAAAACATCCTGCAGGTTTTCTCCCTGCGGGAGCAGCTGGCAACTTGTCAGAGCTGAAATGGTATAAGGGTCTGTGAGGTCCAACTCAAAGTACACGATATTGCTCTCCTGGAAGGCCTTTTTGGAGTTTTCTGGAATATAGTCCCACACTCGTGTGTAAGGCACGTGAATGGTGCCATAAAAGTATGAAGGCGGGTCCCGTTTTATCGTCCACAGGAAAGAATTGAGCTCACTTTGCTATGAAGAAGAGAAAGAAGGGTCAAATTCAGTTTTATTACGCAATTGAAAAACTCTATTTAAATGTACTGCCTCAGTGATGTGTTCTAATCATTTAGTTATAATTACTTATGTACATATTTTTAAATATCCTACTGGTCTCGTAGCCTTATAGACACACTCAAACACTCATTGCTGGGCAAACCATCAAAATAATTAGCAGATTGCTAATTTAATATACACTGATATCTACAAAGGCAGCAGTGCATAGCGCACCGTGTGTGAGGTTGAGCTTTGATGTCTTCACTGCTCTTTTCAGTGAGGTGTTTGCTAGATGATAGGCTAGCATTCGTACAGAATGCAAGAACCAGATTTATACAGAATTCTGCTTCCTCAAATTAGAGCTAGAAACATAAGGCTAACTTGGCTGGCAGTCAATAGTCACCCCCACTTTTGCTAAAATGAGATTCCACCCCCCCCCCCCCACTTTTGTTAGATTATATTGTATTAAATTGATTAAATTGTATTTATGGCATCCCTATCTCAGAACCCCCCCCCCCACACACACACACACTTTTGGAAAGCTTGATACGCCCCGCCGTGAAGACAACAATATCTGTTGACAAACTGCTCCAGGAATATGTTATTGATCTAGAATAGGTTTTTGGGACAACAATTGGCATAAATGATAAATGCAGAGGAATCTGATTCTAAATCAGTTCTCTGTCCATAATGGTGCAGTTTATTGTTAATTGGTTCAATTAGATTTTTCACCAAACTCTAAATTCTTTTGTTAAAATAAACCTTAACAGTAGTCCTGTAAATGGAGTGTAAGTTCTTATATTCAGAGAGGTCTATAGGAAATAACACTTTAGGGAATGTTTAGTCAAAAGTTGATAAGTGGTGAAATGGGCAATTAATAAGTCATTATGGCAGCAATACACATCAGAGCAGAGATTTCTCTGAAACTACTTTACAATAAATGAGCCCTGTTAAAAATACAGAGAAGTTACTTTGCTTGCTGGCTGCAATTTCAAAGCACAAGAGAAGGATATGTTTGACCCTGAACAGCAAGGATATCAGCAGAGATGAACAGGTTGCTTTTTTCACTTCATTACATCCATTTTGAGCTGCTCCATATGGTCAAATGAAGAGCACTAGCCAACACAACACAACCACCAGTACTCATTTCTGCCCGTCTTGATTACAAAATGATGCGAAAATGCGATTTCGTACACATTAGGGCTATATTTCAGGACATGTCCAGGTGGGATGTCCAGCTGGACATTAGTAAAAATTTGGATGGAATATAATACAGGTCATTTCACTTCACTTACATTCAACATCTTTCCATTTTTACATGTACATTTACAGAATTGCATTCCCTAACTACAGGGGACAGTCTCCCTGGAGCAACATTAAGGGTCTTGCCCAGGAACCCAGTGGTGGTTTGCTGAATGTACTATTCGAACCCATGACCTCTTGGTCCAGAGGCAATTATCATACCCTGTAGGCCACCATCACCTTTAACTTGATCAAATTAAAAAGCAATTCTTTCCTAACTAGGTGATTCAACACTCATTCTTGTCATTCCGTCCATTTGAAGACTATTCGTTTTCCAGTACGTCATTTCCAGTACATGACATTGTTCATGTGAGAGCTGAATGCAAGGGAAAGCTCTAGGTGTTTTTCATGTTACTCATTTTCACTTTCAAAATACTCTTCTGTTCAGGTCACAAAGTGGTTGCTTTGATTCACCTAGCTCAACTTTTCTAGCATATTTAAGGAAAAAAGTAAAAAGGGGTGATTCTCGAGGGGCTTACCTTCCTGTTGAGGTTGCAGCTGGCTGGCTCCCTCAGGCTGCGCTGGCTGGCCTCCACCAGCAGGGCTAGGCAAGCCTGGAGTATCGCGCCCCAAGCCAGAAGCATCGCGGGCTGAATGTTTGTGGGTGTCTGCTAACCTTCACGTTGGTGCACCCGGCAGCTTCTAGCGGCTCTCCTTTCTGCCCCTTTCATTCATGGTGCTTCTCCAAACTCCACTTTTTATAGAAGTCTTGTGTGTTTTTGCCATACTGACAAAACAGAGTAAGGTTTTACCTGCCTTCCCCTCTCCTCCCCTCCCCAGCCCTTCTCAAACTAAGGGAACTTGGAGAAACTGGCCAAAATGGGTGTACAAATAGTTATAAAGACATTTTTGTTAATGTTGTCCGTGACGTTTTTAAAACATCAACAACAACAATACTACTACTAATATTTATAATAAAACTTGAGCTACATGGTAACGTCTTTTGCCGAGTCTGAAAAGTACACAGACACACACCTTTTCAGTTCACACTCAGACCGAGTTTCGTCCTGTCCAGGCAACTCTGAGCAGAGCATAGTGTCACCTCAGCAGCAGGTCCATGTCACTGCAAAAGTTCAAATGTGACGGCCACGATGCCAAAATAGCAAAAAATAAACACTTTTTTCTATTTACCGAGTGTTCTGGGACCGTGTCTTCACGTTTCGCCCGTTAACCCCAAGACCCGCCCGGAGCAGCAGCCACAGAGCCTCTGAGTGAGGAGTGTGTGAGCATCACTGACAGAAAAGGACTTTTTAAACCCCCCATCCCCCATACACCCCACCACACTGCCCCCGCCTGAGCTACCAAACCTTAATATCTACCCCGGTCTTTCTTACTGCGCGTGCAATAAGCTCAATGAAGCGCTTTTTGGAGGAGGTGCGAAAGTCTATGCGCGCTCTCTGTAACGTGAGTTTTTCCGAAGTGTTTTCGTGTGTCTTCGTCTTTTTCTGTATTTTAACGATCTTTAAAGAGCACCGAGACATTCGAAACCAAAGTTAGTAAAGTAAGTAAAACTTAAGCCTTAATGCTCCGGTCCACCTTAAAAATACTCCGTTCAGACGCCCGTGGAAGTCCTGTATACAGGCACTGCAGGTCCATTTAAGATGAAACGGAAAAGTCGCAATGATAAGCTGGCGAACTGGAATTTAAGCAGCCGTGGGTGTGTATTTAGATCTATGATGACCAAATAACCTCAAGATGACGGAACACGAAAAGGACACTTTATTAAATGTCTTATTGCAACCACTGTTCTCTTCTAGATTTGACTCCAAAAGCAGAATCTCTCCTGATGCGAAACCTACGGTTTCCACATGGTCGTCCCAATGTCCACGAAAAGAGCTAAAGGCAAACATTTAGCCGATTTGTGCTTGGAGCTACAAGTCTATAAAGTCTGGGCTGGATTTTCCAGAATTAACACGGAAACACACCTAAAAGACAGGAATACAATCCAAAGTTGTGTGTCTGTGTGTGTGTATGTGTGTGTGAGAGAGAGAAAGAGCGTTTGTATTCAGCCCTTTGTGAGGATATTGGTATGATGGAAAAAAACTAAGGATCAATCAGTCTATCTATCAATCAATCTATCAACCAATTAATCCATAAATCAAATCAGTCAATAAACAGCAATATGAAACAAGTGCACATTGCAACTACCAAGGTCCCAAAGGTGCACTTTTTTATCCTGAGGTCGCCTCCATTATGTCAAAAAATGTAGAGTAACTTTATTATAAATTGTAACTCAATTGAATCCACCGGTCACAGATTTTTATAAAAGATGGAACATCAAAAGCTTATCGGGCATAAAAGCATGAAAACGAGAAATAATAATAAAATAGTCTGTTTTATGAACCGAACATAATGTTCACATATATATGTGTTTGTGTGTGTGTGTGGGTGGGTGTTTGTGTGTGTGTGTGTGTGTGTGTGTGTGTGTGTGTGTGTGTGGGTGGGTGTTTGTGTGTGTGCTCACAGGGTTTTAATGTAAATGAAATCCATTAATGAATGATGATGTGAGCTTTACAGACTGGGCTAAGTGTGGGACATCCTGTAGGTATATTATTCTGGTAATGTGCTGCAAACCAACATATCATTTACATCCCAATGCAGTCTGTTGAGGCCTAGGTCATGTGTGTGTGTGTGTGTGTGTGTGTGTGTGTGTGTGTGTGTGTGTGCTCTGACTGCAGCAGTGCAGCTTTCACACACCGTGGTAGACACAGAGGAAAGGTGCAGATGTCTGAGCATCTACATGCTGGAGTGAAGTGCTGTTTGACTGTGGTTGAGTGGGGGATAATTTGCGAGACAGGAGAGGCAAGATGTAACAGCATAAAATGCACTTGGTGAAACACAAGATAATGCTGTGAAAATGATTTGTTATTTTAACATAAATCATTGGTAACCTGTACTGTACTTTCATTTAATTTCAATTAGTAACTGAACACATTACTTTGTAATTTACCACATTGGCTTTGTAGCTTGATTAAATATACTGAAAAAACCTAAAGAATAAATACTTACAAATGTATACAGTGAATAGTAATTTCATTTACAGCGTTTTAATGTGTACCTTGTGGAAGCCCAGGGTTACTTGCAGCTCCCATCAGAAACTTGGTTTGTCTCAATCAATACTTTAAATGTAATTAAATCAGGAGTTGCTGAAGAAATGTCAAAAATCCAAAACAAAAAACAAAACAAGTCATTATACTTTTACTGCTTTCTTGTTTTTTTTCCATTCATTTCTTGTTTGTTAACTTTACTAGCAGGAGGACACATGTCATGTTTCCCATTCATCCCCATAAGAGGGCAGGCATAGAGGCATTCATTTTCCTTTGCTGTCTTTTATTTTCGAAAGACAAAAGTCATGAGGGCCAGACTTCAAAACAAAAGGAGTTAGGAGAACTTACAAAACACTCAAGGTGAAGATGGACCAACCACTCTGATCCAACACAAGAACATTTAAATACATGCAACTCAAAACTCTAAACAAATACAAATACAAACTTCATTTCTTTGAACACCCTGGCAGCTGAAAATCATAATAAACCAATTCACTGCCAGCGGTTCGCTGAATTTCATAATACGAGTTCAACACAAAACAAAATAACAAGAATTAAGAAAGGACGGCCTCTAGTGGCCGCCAAGAAGGCATGACAGTACATTAACACAAACGGTTAAAAAAATTAATATATATTAGAGCATTAACTGAAAAGTCGACTAGTAGTAGACAAGTTGTGTGTGTTTCTCCTCTCTCTGTGTGCACGCTTATGTATGCAATGCAATCTCTGCCTCTGGTTGGCTGACCCTGACTCGGGTTCCCTGACTCAACTAGCTGTTAAAGTCCCTTCATAAAAAGGGCGGTAACATTGGCGCAAGTGGAATCTAAACACAATCACAACAAGACAAAAGACAAGCCAACAGAGGTGACATACACACATCACGTGTGTGGAAATACATTATTCTAGACACACAAACAGCACAGTGACCTGCATAATCTGGAAGTCGGTGTTAAAAAACAGTAACAATACCGACATTCTGCCCGAAATCTGAAAGGGTACCAACTAGCAAAAATGGCTAATCCTACCACGGCAGAGAGTTGTGTTAGAATGTTTAGACTGGTTTTTTGTATTGTTTGCTGTGTTCTATATTGAAAATGGTGTCCATGTGATGTACTAAGACTAAATGGCAGGTGTAATATCTCTTTACGTGGAAATATTTTTGAGAAATTACATGCACAAAAAGCACGCCCTGAAAGTAATATTTTACGCCCTGTAATCCACACGCTGTTTATGTGACATGTCGCCACTCTCACACGGAGCTGCACACGGAGCTTAAACTGTTTTTAGCTCCACCACTTTCTGAACATTCTTTAGGCTATTTAAACCAGTGTTGTGGTATAAGAAAAATGTATATCGTAACACACATGTCTTTGGAAAACCCGGTTCCTCCACACCAAACCCTCACCACCAAGAGGAGAACATGCAATCTATACACACAAGGCCAGGACTTGGATTCCAAACCCTAACCCTGGAGGTGTGAGGCATCAGGCTTCCATAAACCGCTTGCAAAACTCTTCTTCCTTTAAGACTAAGATCATTTATTTATGTCCCAAGACCCACAATGAGTACAACCTGAGAGAAAACTGTTACCAGCGCCATCTAGTGTTGAAATTTCCCCAGGGGATGTGCAGCCCAGTTTCGTCCTCTGGACAAATGCAGTGGGTAGTTTCAAGTCAGCCTTAATTTAGAAAATAACATCAAGTAGATCCTAAAAATTCTAAACAGGCCTAAAAAGAAAAACTATGCCAAAAATATAGGAACTTTAAAGGGGAATCCTGTAAAAAGTAGGACAGATGTGCTTAAAATTTATTTACCACAGGGGAAGAAAGAGTGCAAACTATGATACACTGTCCACAATGGTGACAGAAAAAAGGAGAAAACACAATGTAATATTCAAATGAAAACAATGATGGAGATAAAAGGGTTTGTTTTAACAATAATAGTATCAATATAATTGTATTAAAATTGTATTGCAAGTCCTGGTCAGCGTTGTCTGTCAAAACTGTCCCTGTATGCTAATATTACCAATGTTACTGGCATTAGTGGTGTGTTGTTGCCTGTAAATGAAAGTTTGGATGTACTTCATCATCACTTAATTTATAACATTATATATATATATAATGTGTGGGATGGATTAATTAGATTACATTTTTTAAACGCTTGACAGCATTTATATA
>JBBMFX010000080.1:7198511-7229229 GCA_037832545.1 Rhabdalestes septentrionalis | reverse complement strand
GTGTGTGTGTGTGTGTGTGTGTGTGTGTGTGTGTGTGTGTGTGTGTGTGTGTGTGTGTGTGTGTGTGTGTAGCTGTGGGGGGTTGATTAAAAGCAGTGCGTGTGCAGCCTAGGCCAGATTAAAGCCTGATTCAGGACAGAAGGGTAGGGTATAACAGCCTGGACATCTCACAGCACAGTGGGAAACCTCACACACTCACACACACACACACACACACACACACACACACACACACACACACACACACACACACACTGTTTCTCTTAGAGAGAAAAAGCAAAGTAGACTGAAAGGGGAGCAAGCCTTCAATTTACCCATCCGTGTAATAACAAAGACTTTTAGTAAAGGCAACCACACACAGAGAGAGGAAAAGAGAAATAATATAGAGGAGGTTAAGGAAGTGTGAGAAGGAGAGAGGGGTGTTGTGCAGGAGTATAACTGCCCCCTGCAAAAACCAGCCAACACCTAGAGTGCTGCAAATTCAAAATCATAGGATTAAAGTAATGTAGTGTTACTTTACCATGTTTAGTAAATAATGCATTATCGCATAATATTCCCCAAAATTGCTAAAATATTATACAATTCAATATCTTCTCTTATAGACCTAGTGAATTCAAATGCATTTTAGTATTCTGAGCGAAGTGCTTGAACAAACTGCATTCAGAATATGTGCTTTAAATACTGTTAAAAAATATAACAACTTTCTCTGTAGGTCTATAACAAAAGTGTTAGCCCATATTTCAACTGTAATCACAGGAAAACGTCCTTTCCTTTTCAAAAACATAGTCAAAGTGAATATTCTGTCATACGTGAATACTGCACACAGTGGGAACAGCACGAAACTCTGCATTGAACCCATTCACCAGGTGAAGCAGGTGCCTATTGGCATTGGGAACTGAACCTACTAGGCTACCAGCTACTCTTCAAGTTGGTGGGCTGGAAGGGCCTCTTCCATGCTTCATACTCTGCATGGCGATTGGGATGCCTCATCTGGTCATCATTGCGTCATCATTGTTTTTGGTCTCTTTAATAAAGAAAAATAAGGCCAAAACCATTTTGGAATCAAAATTTCGGTGGCTGAATTTTCGGTGCATCCCTAATATATATATTAGCCTTGTCTGCCACAACCCCTCGTGACAATATATACCTTGGAATACATTTATGTGCAAAGTTATTAAGAAAAACATAATGTACTAATGGGGTAACATTTACGTAATTATACCCATATTTCCATATAAAAAAATAACTAAATTTTTGGGTATTGTGGAGAGAAAGTGCTTTTTGGTATGGTGAAATACCTTTACTCAGAGGCAGGAGGTTTGAAAGTGGCCAAATCGAGACGCTATTTATTTCTCTTTGCGGCTGATTGGATGCTGCCCTTTGAGTTTTTGGTGTTTTTTTGTGCTTTTTGTTTTATTCTCCTTAAAGCCTTGTATTTTTATTACTGACAATTAAGGGAGTTTATTACTGTATTGACCTGCTTATACAAAAAGAAAATGACAGCAGATTCCAGAGAAAACGCCCGAGCAGGAATTACAGTACAGTCTATACAGGGGTAACGTTGGTATGTACATTTTAGCACTGCTGGAGCACTGTGTGTTTGAGGGCTGGACGTAAAGACAGTGGCCATTTGCATTCTGGGGGCCTCGGCTGCGTACAGATAGTTGAGAGCTCGATTAAAATGTGTAGCTAACAGGCAGGGGGATGCTCAGATTGAGAAGAGGAGAGAGAGAGAAGAGAGAGGGTGGGGAGGGGAGAGGGAACATCAGCTGCTAATGGAATTTCAAATGGACGTGCTTTATTGCTCTTGCGTTGCACCCAGAAAGCCATTTTTATTCGAGGCGTGCGCTAAAAAATCATCCGCCTCCCTCGCCTTCTCTGTCCCTCTCACGTGGGCATATCGTTCCAATCGGCAGGGTTGCGGCATTTCCAGAGGACTGCTCTCTAAGCACTGCTCTCTGTGTCTCACACATACACCCAAACACACACTCTAACCAGAAGGGACGCTTAGCTCAGGCAAGGAATCCTTTATTCACCTGTAGACTGCAATCAAATGGGGGCCATAACAGGCAAGAGAGGAGGGAAATGAAGAATCACCAGCTCATCTCTATCTCTGTCTCTCTTTCTCAGATTCTCTCCTTCCTGAGAGAGCAGAGTAGCTGATTGACATCAATAATCAATCAGCCTGGGATTTGCATCTTCTTACATCAAGAGTGTCCAGCTCTGGTCCTGGGGTGTCAAGTGATAGCTCAAATTGCATGATGCACAATAGGTCATGCTACTCAGGGAGCTTGTCATTTGGCAATTGATTGACATGTAGATTAACATCAGCTAGTGTTATGAGAGTGTGAGGTGAAAACCTTTTTCATCTTCAGATTGTGGCAATCCTGGTCTCAAGAGTTTTATAGTTATATATTGAAACAGCCTAAAAAACCTTTTCTACCATGTTGGACGAGGAACTAGAGCGAAGGCCTTCGTGATATTCATTGGTCAGCTGTGGATGGCTCTCAGCAATAATTTAGTTGTTATGGACACAGTACTCATCTAGCAGATGGCTTCATGGTGCATGTCACTCCACAGAAACAATGTAAAGGAATTACTTTGCGGAAGCGCCCCATGTGGTACATTGAAATATTTTGCAGGATTTTGGGCCGAAAAACAGCCTTAGTACGTAAACAGAATACAAAGTTTGATTCGTGTTTTACTGTATTTTAGTACAATAATACTTTTTTATGTATCACTACTTTTATTCTACTTGGGTTGAGAATTTTTTAGTCCGTGAAATCTTGAGGGCGCTCAGCGCCTTTACCTTAGATGGGTTTGAAAGATAAACTATATTCTTAGAACCAAGATATTGTGGCATTTTCGGACTTTTCTGCAATGTTTGTAGCAATTGCAATGTATAGTGGTAGATGTTTCCCAACTTAAGGTAAGAAAGATACTTGAAACCACCCATGTGACAATTTGTCACTTCTTTTACAATATTTAGTTTGTGCTGCAATACCATGTTTTTACACCAGTCGATGTGCTGTCATTGTGCTTGCTTCTGTTTTTTTTCAGGCTATACACTCATGAATTTTGAGTTTAAAAGCCGAAAAGCTCCTTCGAACTGAAGTTGTGCAATGGTTAAATCTATGAACTATGTGAACAGTGCTAGCCATAGTCTAGCCATAGACAATCTTGAAGTCTGCGTTTTGTCTACTTGCATACACATATGCTGGTCTATTTTAAATTAATGCATTGACACAAGTTTAATATGACTTAAGCATGCAGTTAACATGGTGTTAATTGGTGGGGTTTGAGCTTCCATTACTGCTTTAGCCTTTGAGCTGCAGCAACTTTGAGCAGCATGTCTTGGCTGATGAACTGTATTTAAGGTAAGGGGGGGATTTAGTAAATCTTTATGATTTCTTAAAAGACAAAGAGGATCAGAGGGGCTGAAAGCTCGTTGTGTTCTTTGAAACACCTCCTCAAGACCCCTTAGAGATGCTGCGGTGCCTTGCTCGTCCGCTAATGAGCGGGTTCTGATTAAAAGCAAAGTGACAGAGCTGATTGTGGATCAGAAGAGAGAGGCAGAGCCTGCGGCGAGGTGTTAGATTTCTCACAGCGTGCGACTCCTAATGAGGCGGTTTCATCAGCATCATCAGCTTTACTCTTCACCTTCCATCTCTTTCTCTCTCTCTCTCTCTCTCTCTCTCTCTCTCTCTCCCTCTCTCTCTCTCTCTCTCCCTCTCTCTCTTTTTCTCACACACACACTCACAGTGATGGCTGAACTTTGCTGATTCATGCATATAATTGCACAAGCAGTGCTTTGCATGGAAATAAGCATGGCAGAGTTTATAACTTGTTGCAGTTCATTTACATGACCCTGAACATTCCGCGCAGATGAACTGGGACCTCAATTGTAGATATTATGTTGTAATATCTCAGCCCTATTTTGGAAAATATCTCTCAAACCAAGCCTCCATATGATTCATTTCTTGTGCTCAAACCTAGTGTGTTAAGATATAAAAGCCTGGTATAAGTGCTCTTGAGTTACATAATAACCATCAAATTCCATTTTTGACTCAGTCCTGCATGAGAATTGAATGAAACACCTTTTGTGTCCAACACAGCTGGCAGGCCATCATATCTTGTTCATCTTATTCATCAGTTCTGATGAACCTTTTAAGCAGATTCCAGTTCGAACACAACACCTGTGTTGATCCCAAGTGGTGCACTTGTGTTTGCAAGTTTTATCGCTGAAGATGGCACACAATTTTCTAAGAGCCCAAGAGGGTGTGACTAGATTCCCTTTCTCTGGTTGGGTGGGATTGCCTTCTTCTCCTCACATTACTCAGTATGCTTAGCGATGCTAGCCAATACAGGCACCTAATGTAACGGAATCGGCAGTAAGTGCCCTCCCAATAAATGTGTTGAGCCATCAAACACAAGTATATTAGCAACAAACCCAGTCTCATGTTTTTTCGTGCAGTTATCATGACATAAAATCTATTCAAACGTGCTGTGATCATGTTTTAGGTCTATTAGGACAAAGTTTTCTACCTTATGTGTTTTAATGGGCAATGCGTAACACAGCCACTATGATTGCTAACTGGTGAGTGAGGGACAGGGAAGGAATACAATTCCCAGAATACTATGGTGTGTTTCGTGATCTGATAAGGCTTTGGAAATGTGTTTTGGGACTGGGCAAAACAGAGTCCGTAATTCTGCCGTTCTAAAAGATGAAATAGCTGGTTTCATGGGAAACATGTGGTAGCTTTCAGCCTTCTATTGTTGTTAGCATTGTGTGGTTTGCAAAACATACAAAAAAAAAATACAAAACTTAATTGTCCTACGTGTATCATAACACTATTTTCCCATGGAGCTCAGAAAACCACATGTTCTTGGTTCCTCGTTGCCTACTCATGCTATTAGAGAATTTCCTCTTTGACTCTTGGTTCCTCTCAGCGGTTCTTCTTCATGATTTTTTTACAGTCTTGGATGTGCTCATTAAGGGGCTTTTTTTAGAAAGATGTTTTGCTTTAGAAAAACACAAATACATGGGAACTGAGTACAATCAAAACCGAATACAATCTGAATACAGTCACAACTTAATGTATGTGTGAAAATGTACTAGCAGGTTTAAACAAAAGCACCTCTTTAAATAATTAATATCTGTTGATAGCTGCAGTTTTGGCAATAGCTATTTCATCTATCCCTTGGATGCATCTTTTTGTCCTACAAATGTGCATTTGATTGACCTGGCAGGGAAACAACGTGAAACTGACTGATTTCTTCTTTCAGTGTGATGTAAAGTTCAAGGTATTGTCTTCTCGACATTAAGTGAAATGATTCTCAGCATTCAATGCTGGATCAGAGAGTGTTATTTTTACCTCTGGCCTCTTTGCAAAGTTCTGATTTAGTAGTCTTAGATCCAGCTGCCAGTTTTGATAGCAAGACACGTTCTTTCGTCTTCAGCTTTTTCCCCTCCATGGCAGCTTTTCTGAAGAAGTGGAAGAGAAAAAGAGACAAAGACTGAGAAAGAGAGATGTTTGCCAGCCATTTCCTTCCTCTCAAATATCTTGATGTGTTTGTCTTACAGATTGGGAAGGAAGGCTGTGCAGAAAGGAGAGAAGAAAAGGGTGTGAAAAAGAACAAGAAAGAGAATGAGAAAGAGAATGGGGCGAGCCTCACAAACCCATTAACACTCAGCTTTTCCCCTGAGCCAGCCGGTCTTCCACAGAATACCAATGCCTCTATCTGCAGCCAGCCCAGCCACGTTTTTAGAAGCAGACCACTAAAAGGATACACTAAACTCACACTTGTTTAACAGGCTGGCTCTCCGGTAGATAGACCTATTAGTAGCCAGGTACCTTTTGTGCACATCACTGAAAGAATAGAGCCCCTAATTAACCCTCATCAACTCTTTATGTCGTCACTGAGCAGAATAGTATTTGGATCTCATGGTTTGTGGTGGTACTTAACCCAAGTGCATTTTACCTCCCTTTCTTTAATCCCATTATGCTGGAAAGCTACATGGTGGTGAACCCTGGAATAGCTGAAATACAAAATTACTTCTCCTAATTGTGTCAGATTTGTACTGTCCATGGAACTTTAGAGGATGAACCTTACTGAGTTTTGCTTTCTTGTTTTTTCCTCATGCTATTAGTGAGTTTTCTTTTGAGTCTGGGCTCCTCTTAAAGGTTCTTTTCCATGCTCTTAAAGAGTTTTTCCAGTTTTGGAGGTGCTCACTAAGAGGCTTTTCTGGAAAGTTGCTTGGGATGATTGTTGTAGAATGTCATGGCTAAAAAGAAAAGTATTCTGATAACATAAGAGATAAGATTTATTATTCCCACCAGTGGATATATAAGGAGAAACTACCATGGGGCATTGAAGGTGTGCTTTTTTGTCTATGCGTGTGTGGTCATCTGCAAAGTCTTTGTTGTGGAGTCTGACAGCAGTTGGAAGGAAGGACCTGCGGAATCTCTTGCATGGGGTGGGAGATGTTAACTAAAAGGGACGACAGCTTAGATCTAAGCACACAATCTAAGAGACTCCTCGCTCTCCTCTGAACATCTCTTCAATGTGTGGGTGACTGGTGGATCCCTGCACACTAAGAGCTCATACACAGGAATAAGGTGCATTAGGTTGTGATCTGATCGCTCCTGGGGAGGGAGAGGTGATGAACTGCATGCATATTTTCTCTGGCGGGGTATATCACATACTGGGTGAAAGTGGGCAGAGTGCAGTCCAGGGATACATGGTTGAAATCACCTAATAGTATGAACATGGCCTGGGACTACAGAGCCTGGGACTACAGACTACACATGTGCCAAAGGGGGGTGGGGTGGGGTTATGCCATTATTGTGATAACATGCAAGAATTCCCTAAGGAGATAGTATGTTCGCATGCTAACATCAAACAGCTCAACGTCCGTGCTGTAAATTGTTCTCTCACAGTGATGTGGCCAGGGATACACCATCTGTCGTTCACAAACACTGCCAGTCCACCTGCCTTACCGCTCTTCCTCGTCCTGCCTGCCATGCTCATGTCTTGAGTTAGCGGTGTTAGCTTGGTCTCCATTAGCATCATGATGCTACACTGGGAGAACAGCTGATCTCGAGAATAAACAAAGGAGCCACATGCTGCGTCTCCATACATGGGTGAAAAAGCAAAAAACACCAGACACAAAATAACCAGAACTAGCATGAAACGGTAGTGCATGGTGTTAGATTTAAATTGCCAAGATTGCTTAAGTTAAATTGCTTAAGTTAAAAAGTTATGTGAAAAAAAAGGAAAATAAGAAGTTCAGAAATGATCAGAGCTAGTATCAGAAAAGTTTGAGGTGATGGACCCTGGTAATAGACACAAGTGTTTTTTTGCTTCTCCACATGGGCCATCCGTCAGAGATAAATATCTGCCCCACTAATTAAAGAGCTATTTATCAAGAGCAGGTAGAGCTCACTCCCCCCACTGCGTTAACTTACAGTAATTGGATGATGTTTTCCTTAATGCCGCTCTAGCAGGCCCTAGAGTCACATTGATGGAGTGCTTAATGGCATGTGTTTTCTTCTAGGCTTTTAATACACAAATGTGGGTTCCTAAAGTACAGCTTGACATTGTGCTCTCCTGACTGCTCGAGGGTACAAGATGAATCTGTATTCTGTGAAGGTGCATCTGAAATGTTTAGGCCATCACAGATCTAAAGAGCATTTCTCCTTTAACCTTTAAAAGCAGAGATGACATGGATCTGACAAGGAAAGTATTAGATCAGTATTGTGTGATCCTCAAGATTTCAATATTTCTATTAGTATCAGAGATTGAGAGAGTCTTATTATGGTAATGTTGTATATACACTTGCTATACACATTTAGATATGATTGCATCAATTGTATTTTTAACTATTTTTTGGTTCCCTACCTTGGTCCTGGGGCCTCCTCGTCCTTCACCATTCCCCAGCTCTTATAAATATATTTCAATTTAAGAACAGCTTGTTAATTATTGGAATTGACACTGAAAAAGCAGGAGATTCCAGGACCAAGGTTGGAAAACAGTGAGTAAGGGGAACCTAGGAAATTGTTTGCACTGCAGATGTAGCATCAGGTCAGTATCAGGTATTTATTGGAGATAACCAGACTGTAAATAGTATCAGTGATATTTCAGGTAAGTGCATCTGAAACATGGTGGCACTGGATACAGAGGAAGAGCTCAAAGCAGGACCAAGGTGCTTCAAATTGAATATAAATGGACCCATGCAAAACACATTTCAGAACACATATAACAGTGAAATTGCAGCCTTGAACCTAGTCGAAGGTTGCAGCTCCTGATCTCCAGAGCAAATAACACACAATTTGAGAAAGAAAACATGCGGACAGTGAGTTTGAATGTAAAAAAAACATCGATTTGAATGTGTTTTAACAAGCTGAAAAGGGAACTAGTGCTCTATAGGACAGAGGTGTACGCTCTGAGAGAATATGGGAACGCCCATTCTGTTGCCAAGAAACCTGGCTGAGAGCATCCTGCTCTCTCTCTAAGTTCTTGGCGACGCATGAAAAAGACCTGTGTGCAGTCATCCAGGAGTGCCAGCCATCGAGTGGTGCATCCTCACTTTCAGCTAATATGGTTTCATAAGCACCACTAGCCACTAGGTGACCAAAATCCAATCAGGTGCTCTGGTTGTTGATTCATCTGCAAAGGATTAACGCCACTTTCTGTGTCTTTGTTGCAATAAATGATGGTTTTAGATTCATGAAAGTGTCAAAGATTGAGATACATTCACATGGATGTATATACCAATTTGCCAAAATGTTAAAGACTCTTGCCGACAAACAGCTCTGACCAGTTGAGGCATCTACAACACCTGTGCTGGGGTATCTGCACCAAGATGTTACAGCAGATGTTTAAAATGCTGTAAGTTACAAAGTGGGGCCTCCATGGATTGGATGAGTTTGTACAACACATCCAATAGATCTTTAACTGAATTGAGATCTAGGGATTTGTTCCTCAAATTGTTCCTTAACAGTTTTGCAGTGTGGCAGGTAGCATTGTCTCATTACCATGACCATAAAGAGGTGTACCATAAAAGATAGAACCTCAACATAGCCCAGAGCCTAATAGAGCCTAATACTACCTCTGCCACAGTGCCACGATGTATGTTAAAAAATGATTAATTTGATTAAGTCTTATCTGTTTATGCATAATTACTTCTTTGCATTCCCTAAAAGATAGAAAGGAAAGGAATATGATCACATAGAATCTAGCTCATTCTGTTGAAGAACTAGAGATGAAAACCTACAAAAGGAAGCCTTAGATGTAGCAAGCCAATCTGATGAATGGAATGTCAGTTCTTTGTTCCCTCAAGGTCGTTAGAGTGATGCGGAGCTATAGGTGTCCAATGTTTGGTCCAAAGCCTACCATGCTGGCTCGGACTCAATCCACCTGCTCACTCGGGAAAGACTGCTTGATTCTGGCCTGCTCTTGCCAAGAGGGACTGACCCTCCCCTTCCCCCACTGTAGCAACCTCATCCCTCCAAAACCTGTCAGTATGGTGTCTTTCAACCCTCCTACACTGACACTTCCTCCTTGTTTCTCTCTATGGTCCATACTGGCTTCTAGATAATGGAAGCTAGAAGTGGCCAGTGCTATTCAAGTCAGTTTTCTGTCAAATAGAAATCCTTTCCTGGGCTGTGATCTCTCCAGGTTAACTCATTTTACCACTTCTGTGGCAGGAGATGGTTGCTTGTATCAGCAATTGTTATTGCTGCCATCCAACTGAGAGTTCCAGTCCACTTTAAATATCATTTTATTCCTTTATGTTACTGTATCGAGAGATTTATCACAGGGTCTGAAGTTGAAATGACTGAACAAAATGTACCCAGCCCTTAAAAGCAAGCAGGTTTGATTTGACTTCTGGTTTTTAATGATCCATAATAATAGCTATTTAATTAATTTAGCTATTTAAGCTAATAAGTCGGCTTCAATGTGAGCGTGTTACAGATAATCAGGGCATCAGATTCGAAATCATGCCAATAATTTTTTTGTTAAAGGAGGTGAGTATGTGGTGATCGTTAGGGTATCACCTTGATTTCGGATTCATATTTCCATCACATGCAGAATTTTGATAAGGCCACCAACTCAACCCTATTGGTCTCACTTGGCGAGAGAGCCTGGGCTGTAGCCATTCTGCTTGGCCTTGCAGCTCACAAAAATAAAAGATTACCTTCAGACCACACCATTATTTTTTGGTGATGGCACTCATACATCACGTGTAGAAGGTGCTTGTCGTGAGGGGCTAGTAGTGCACTGGAATACAGAGCAGGGCTTTACCACTGAGCTTAAACAGCCTTTGTGAGACATAGGTAGACTAGAATAGGACATTCACTCTATAGCCAGATTGGTCTGAGGGCAGATAAAATTGCTTCTAGAATTAATGATGTAAGTGGAACACGGGATGTAGACTTGCACTGCACAGGTAATGTTTCAAAGGGTAGATCATCATTATAAGGCCACACAATTTTGCGACAAGGTGTCAACACTGTAAACCTGATTCATTTGATCTCAAAGGTGGGGCCAAATTTAAAACATTTTTTTGCTAGCTGTTTTAAAGGTTTATATGTGACTACATGATCACATCAGTTACATTTTAGATAGGTCAGTGTTTCCGTACCTTGGTCCCAGGGGGCTTCACGTCCTTCACAGTTTTTCTCTGCTCTTACACACCCATTTAAATCCAGGAACAGCTTGGTAATTGGTGGAATGGTTTAATCAGGTGTGTTGGCGACATGGAGCCCACATTTCAATCAGTCAAGCGAAAGAACGACAAAATGAAAGAAAAAAAAAGAAGACTTACCTGCACAGTATGGATTGTATGGATTGGACATTTAAATAAAAATGCCAATTTTATTTGTCACATGCATAGTCATACAAGTACAACACACAGTGAAAGGTTTTCTCTGCATTAAACCCATTAACTAAGTGAAGCAGGGGGCTGCCGCCAATGAGGCACCCAGGAAGCAGTGTACGGGACGGTACCCTGCTCAAGGGTACCTCAGTGGTGATGCTAGCAGTTGGGATTTGAACCCCAATCCTCTGATTTCAGGGTCAACGCTAGGCCATCCAGCTGCCACACTTTTGACAGAGACAAATATATTAATCATGTTGATGTAAAAATCATGCTGGAAATAATATTGGTGCTTTAGATTAATGTGTGTCTGAAACATGTCAGGAATAGTTTTGATATAGTGTCGCACCTATTTATCTGGTTTGTGAGGTCTCAAAGATCTTGCCAGTGGTTTCACATTTTCTTCAAATAGGCTGTCATTATTATGCAGTCCACCTTCACGATATTTCTATCATTTGGGTGGAGGGAGAGAATCTCCGAAAAGGGTCGAAATTGTGCTGTTCTAATGTTGAAGGAAATCGTCTTTTACCTTTAATATTCTTAAGTGCTTGAAGAGAGCAAGAAAATATATGTAGCCAGCAGCCTTTCCTCCTCCTCTGATCCATCAAATAGCAGTCGGCTTCAGACAGCACCTGTTTATTCATTCCAGAGCCTTCTCTACGGCCCAGTGTTCTCCTCTCACTTACAGGGAAATAGAGGAGACACTTGGGTGTGAAGGAGGGAGTTAGGGCGGTAGGGGGGTGGATTGACCAGACTGATGATCCGAGGCTTCTCCATAATGGCCGCCTGCAGATTCAAAGCCCAAGATGGTTGAATCATTGATGCGTCTGAATCTTATAGCGTAAATGCGTTCAAAAGCTATGCAACAACTATGCAGCTGGTTAGAGGCTTCTCAAAGGTTGTAATTCCAGTGTCTCATGATTTATTGACCAAAGTTAGAAAGGCTAGCAGTGGTACCCATGCTAATGTTTTGTGGTTAGCATGAAAGGGAATTCCACTGGTGCTTAAAATTTTTTGCATGATTCCAGTGTTCAAGATAGAAAAGCAGAACGGGATCTGATGTGTAATTCAGTAGAAACACAGTCAGAATTCTTCACAGCATTGATAATAGGAACCAGACACCTAAAGAAATGCGCTGCCTGTTTTACAAACCGTTATTTCACAATCTGGCTACATATATGTAGCCTGATGTCCACAGTATTTGTTTTATTTTGGTTTTAGAGGTTTCAGCCCATATGTAACTGATAAAATCAATACATGTGGTAGTTATATTGCTCACCACTGTAAAAAAAAATCTATTTTTTTCTTCAATAAATGAATTTTCGGTCAAATTCATTTCCAAAAATGTCATTCACTCATCCATAAATTTAATCCATTTATTCAGATTACTATACATGTGCTTATACTGAGGACAGGCTTTTGACCTGGATTTTGACAGTGTCTAGTGGTCAGTGTGTGCAGAACAGCCATTCAACCATTGATTATCGTTCAAGACTCTGCATGCAATCACGATTGCTGCCCTGCTGTGATAGAGGAGACCTGTCTTGCTGTTTGTGATCTCATCTTGACATATAAGAGCTATAATGGCAATACCTATAAGGGCAGTAATTTTCAACTAAAGTCCATTCGCTTATTGCTGTACAACCCGCATGTATGTGTGGGGGAGGTTGTTCCTGGGATCCCACACAAACATGCACATAGTCACGCACTCTCACACGAGACCTTCTATCGATACCTCTATGATTGTGCAATTACGTTGGACTCTAATAGAAGACTTTAAAACCCTCCTTTGGCATAGTGCTCCAGGCTATTGATTCAGGGGCTGCTCAGAGAGACACTATTGGATGCCATTCTATTTCTCTCTGTTCCCCCCTTTTCTCTTTCCCTCTCATTTCCACCTACTCTCTATCTCTCTTAAGCTCGTATCTCATCAGCCTCTTTTCTTTGTTTGCAAAACAGCCTCTATCATCACCTTGGAGAATGCTTTAGAAGTCATTTCGGTTGTGCGGCTCTGCAAAATGTTGAGATTCCAATTATGTTCCTGTGCACGTGCCTCTGGCCGCACACCAGCTAAGACTGCAGGATTTCAGTGGAGAGTTTTTGAGTAGCACAGATTTACGCATCATACTTACGCTGAAAAGTACAGAGTTTGTGGTGTTCTCCTCAGCAGCTCCTGAAAGCCAGTCACAAGCTGTCCTTGCTTGCAGGATTTGCATCCCAAACTCTGAAGGTACTTGCAGTACTGCATCCACAAACAGGACAAACTTTATTTAAATAGCATCCCCCATTAGTTCAGGTTATTGTTGTTCTGTCCTATTTCCAAAAAGAAAATAATCTTCATGTTTCTTTAGTTTGACATTGGAGCACTGATCAGAAGGGCAAGGTTTCGAATCCCAGGACTGCTAGTGGCACCACTGTGGTATGCTTGAGCAAGGTACTCTCCCCACACTGCACCTGAAATGTTGGGTATCAGATGGAAGAGAAATATATTGTTTCCAGAGAAAACAGTTATGACATCACTGGGAGTGTCATTCTACAGTTTGGGGGAAAAAAAACAGTTTCAGCAAACTAACATCTTTCCACAAATGATTACTTCCATTGTGCAACAGCCTGCATTGATGATCCATATTTGGTTCTTCTCAAAACTTGTGGGGTGTGGGGTTTTCTAGACGGCACCAAGTGTTGAAAGAATCTTGAACATAACCTTGTAAATAACCCTATCAGTAGAAAAGCAGTTTCAAAAAATCAGTACTTGTATTACATGACCTGGACTGGCAAAAGCCTTTTGCAGCAAGTTTTAACATTTGACATAGAAGTCTGTAAAATCATAATGTGGATAAATCATGAAGCTACATGAAGACCAGACAACTAGCAAATAGCTGCTTAACGGCAGCAATGCTTTCATTTACAAGGTGTGCCTGAAGCCGTCACTGTGTAGAACAGGTTGGAGGGTTTCTCCTGAGAAAGTCCCCCAGATTTACCGAGGAACTCGACCCCATTTGTCACCATGGCTCGTTCTGGAGCGACATCAAGCATTCCCGACATCAGCCACAGATGCTGTCACCTTCATAAACTGTTACAAGGATGTGTTGCTTCAGCTGTCACCAGCCTGAAAGCATTTACTTCGACTGCAGGCCCCCCTTCTTCACTCGACAGCAGTGCAACAGGACAGTCAGTCTGGAGATGTGACGTTTATGTGTAAAATGAGCAAGAGTGGGAGCTGTGGATTGTGGGTAATGGGTTTCATCACTCTGAATTCAACCCCAGCTGATTCATCACATGCCCGTCTACACATAGAGAAGAAGAAAAGCAAAAAAAATGCAAGGCTTGTAAGACTGATGAAATAAACCGCTTTATTTGATTTTCAAGCAGAAAAAGGGGCAATCATTCCATTAGATCCCAGAAGAATACCTTGCAGGTTTTCTAATGCATTTGTAAATGGATGCGAGCCACGCTCCTTGATTTATGACTCTGCTTTAAAGCTCACAGTGGCTTCTCAGTGAATATTTCTGTCCCAAACATTTTTTTTAACTTCACATGAATTCCTAAATGAGGTGAGATTAATAATAAATGAAAACCTTCATTCTCATTTGAACTATGACCTATACGCAAGATCTCAGATGTTCCTGAGTGTCTTGCTAATTATTTTCTGGGATTTTTTTTTTGTCATATAAATCTGTACCATAATACGGAATCTCTCTTTAGTTCTGACTTTGGAAGTTATTTTTGAGATGTTTTAAGCTTTTAAAATAGCTTTCCCCTGTTTAGATACTTCCAGTTCCATCCATTAGCTAAGAGTTTCCCAATCATATGACACCAAAAACACTGTGAGGCTAAATGTCAACACATGCTTCAACTTAGTCACATGAAACTCTACATCTTTTTGAACTGCTGCTAAAGCAACATCATTGGACAGCCTAATGTGTTTGGAGGAGAATGCTTAACGCCAATGCTGTTACGTCAGCACAAACATGCTTATGGTGGCTAATAGTGATAGTGAGAGAGGGAGGACCATACTACCCACTCAGAGGCAATGAAGCCAATTGTGCTTTTTTGGACTCCTGGTGATTTACCTTGTATATCATTCAGACTGTATGTTTTTCTGTGATGCTTGTTGTTTGAAGAATCTGACAGATTTTTATTAAAAGCTCCAGAAACATGAGAATCTACCTGGACATGACTAGAACGTCTTGACCTATAAGTCAGATGCGGTCACCACTCCCTTCCAGATGGAGTTTTTGCATTTCTGCACATTAAAACTTTGTATTATCCAGGATTCACAAAAAAAAGGAGTGATGATTTTGAATTGAGGTCCATGTCTCCATTGAAAGCGACAGAAGCCCTAGTGTATGCAAGGGCAGGAAAAACTCAGATATCAAATCGGCATTGCTGGGGTTTTTTTATATGTTAGCTCAAGTGAGAATGTGTGTAAACTGCTGACACTTTTCTCTCCACCATATGGCCTGGGATTATTCAGAGTGACACAGTTTTCCCAATCCTGGCAAATTAGGAGACTCCGCAGAATTAACAGAGACATTTAGGTTGGCTTTTTGGCAGGGCTGTTTTTACTGTAAGTGTTGTTAGCAATTGTTCAGGGCCCCTAAGGGCATAAGGGGCACCACAATTTGGTTTGATATTGGCAGAAACGCATGGCACTATGATGGTTGCTATGCATGACCAGGCAAGACGCACACATAAAATCAGGAAAGTTTTATTCAGATGTTCATTTAAAGTTGTTTCTTTGTATAATCAACACGCTTTGTTTCCATGATCAAATGTTCAATAACCAATTATCAAGTAACCCTAGGAAAAACTGTGCTCATAATATGAAACATTATTTCATATTTTGCAGCCCTGAATAACTCAGGTCAATAAACGAATGCCATCTGCATCGCTGGGCTGAATGACAATTGTTAATGGCTTGATTTTCTGGAACAGCGCTAAAGCCCACCCAGGATAGCTGAAGTGTTATTCCAGAGAATGCCATTGTCCTTCACCCGTCACATTGCTGCAGCAATTAGTGCGACCGAGGGACTGATGGGTATCACACTGGATCATGTAGCAAATTCAATCAGTGAGCCCTGAAAAATGATAGCACTTTCATCCAGTCAATTCTCCAGCAGTCCCCTTAGATCCTAATTGAATTGGCGTTTTGAGCATTTGCACTGTATGGTGCACACAACAACTGCATAATGAATGTTCATCATAGTACATTATTCCATGGAAGAAACATTCACTGCCCCATGCTTTACCTAACTAAGGAGGTGATGGGTGCTGGCAGCTGCTTGTAGCAGAGTGACTTGCTTGGACCCGCAGGTGTGCACATTTCTTGTTGGCATGTGCCTAAACTGAATTGAAGGCCTCCTGAGAGAGGAGTCCTTCGCAAGGTGGTGTGATGTAGCAAAATTGCTCTATCCATCAAATCATGCCCTTGCATTAATATGAGCGGATGCCCGAAAATGGATTTTAAAAGTGACTAGTTAATGTGCATTCCGAATGGGGTGGTGGAGGTTTAGAGATCAAAAGAGAAAGGGATGTTTGATTATAGAAGGTCGCCGGATTACAATGAAAATAGCACCATCCTCATGAGTGGAACCTGTTGTGCCACAGATTTATCCCCCTGTACATGTTTCATCTCAAAGACACAGCTATACAAAGCCCCTCTCACAACCGGATCGACAAAGAAATCTCATTTGCTCTCAAACGGAAAAAAAAAGAAGCAGAGAGGAAAGCTTTATTTAAAAGGATTTCAGATGTCTGTCGCGTCGTTACATGCTTGGACGAGCACTAATGCGTCTCGCTAACTCAACTCTGCTCCTTTCAGAGAGAAAAAAATCCAAGAGTTCACGTTATAGGATTAGGTGAGTGTGGCTGGGGTTGTGTGCGGGAGTTACGGCCGTGTTAGCATGGGGATTACCCTGTCCGACAAGCAGATGAAGGACATGCAAGAGAAATCGCCTAGAAACACTGCTGGGAATGCTAGCAAAAGCGCAGGGGTCCTGACTGCTGAGGATCGATTTTGCCCAAGGAGATTAACACACACACATATGTGGCCCACTGTGGCAGTGATGACTGGAAAGTCTTTCTTTTGTTATGATATGCTAAAGCCTTCCTTGAAAATTCCTAAAGGGTTCTTGTCTTGTCTTTTTGAGCAGTGCCTCAGTAGAACCACTTTTGGCTTCTTAAAGAACCATATTTGAAAACGAAACATAGCGTAAAATTTCTGCATCAAGTTAGTTCCATACTTAGAATTAGGGGTTTTTCCTAGAAGCTCTACATATTGTGCAAGTTCATTCAACTGTAAAAAGGTTGTGAAAGTTGTTCTGTAAAGAGTCATCCTGGTTCTTGGTGGACGGAAAAACGTTCCTAAAAATTAGGAACTGTTTTTGCTTCCGTCAACCACCAATGGATTGTTATTTTTGGTTAAAAATAAAGGTCACAAAAAGGGTTCTACCACTTTTGGTTTCCAAAAGCACCTTTCAATTAATTTAGGTTATTATCCAGTTGCTAATGTCCACAATTAATGTCCAAATTGTTAATTTCGTCAATCGTTGACTATTTTGAACTTTTTTATTAAATGAAAATTCTTTACATCGAGAGGTTTGTTTTTGGACCTGCTTGAGTAAGGAAAGGATTGTAACATTCCCTTCCCACCACTGGCAGTGTGTTGTAGCTCTATAGCTAAGCTTTCAATCTTGTAACTCATCCAAGTACCAGTTTGAGTCTATCATTTGAGACTTGATTGTGAAGTGACCGCATGCTACACAAAAAAAGGCAATGTAATCAGACAGGTCATTCGGTCTGTGAAACCTGCAGTGGGCAAATCTGCTGCTACATGTTGAGGATTAGCAGACATGCTGGGTGAGATAAAATAGGATTGGACCAGCAGGGCAGGGTGTTTTGAGAAAAAAAAAGTACCTCTTACCCCGATACTAACCTCAGAAAATCCATTCCAGGAACTGTTTATTCCATGTGGAAGTCTTGATGAAATAATAATGCCTTCATTTATAGAAGGCATTATTACAGTCATTTATAGAGTGCTTTTCATAACACAAGCTTTTCTGAAGTGTCTTTAAAAGCCATTGTCAGACAGGGATAAAAGTGCCGGATGCCCAGTGGGATTACAGCATGTCAGAGCCATGCGTGGGGAGAGCTGGAGAATAATCTTGTGTTATATGTTAGAGGGGCATGTGTGTTTGTCAGTCAAGCTGTCTTTAGCAGGACAGGTCAGAGATCAAAGATTACTTTTCTTTCTTTTTTATGCACTGAATGTTATGTCCCATTGATGAGTTGTTGTATCGTCTTTTCTGAACAAAACACTGTGAAAGCAATGAAAGATGATTGAAAAGTACTAATCCCTTGTTTGAAGAAGCATGGCGCTTGCTAGACAACTGAGCATGCAGATTTAATCAAAAGCAAGCAAGTTAAAAAACCCTGTAAAAATCAGCATCAGATATCTTTATTCATCCTGGAGGTCCCAAACATTTTGGACCACAAACATTGCCAAACCCCAATACACCATCTGCACACCTATGAATATCTGTGGACATTCGCATTAAGTGTCTTCCAGCACACATAAGTGCTTAAAAGTTTGGAATCATTGTTCAGATGGAAAAAAAAAAACTGAAACTGATTAAGTTATGATGATGCAGCTCAATATTTTTTAATGTTTTAGATATTTAGAAGAAAACTGTAAAAATGAGGAACCATTGGAAGAACAGAACTGTAGATGATTCCAAAATAACTCTGTTCCCCAAAGACTGACGATGATATTCTGACTACACTGTATAAAATTACATCCAATTATTAATATGATGAGTGAACTTTTTTTAACTTAACCTCTTGAACATAACTTTTTCTTTTTGACAGAGTTTGTAAGTATGTGTAACTTAGCTGTGCTTGGGGAGTGAGGTGAGGTGAAGTGCAAGTTTCCTTTTCTGGAATTTTATGACAAACAACTCAGACGCTGCACTGGGGTCAAGCTTATGGGAACCCCCAGGACTGTCTAGACATTCAGAGAAGGCCTAAAGATTTCAGGAGATTAAAGCAGTGCATTTCCAATATCTGGATAAGTATTGTGACGATTTGTGAGAAAGGATTTTTTCTCAGGTGAGCTCTATCATTCGATAAGAATTTAGGTGCGGGGCCAAAGGTCTTACATTTCAGATGAACCACCAACAAAATTCGGTAGAAGAATCAACCAATCAGGCTTTGATTTAATATGGGAGGACAGATATTGTGAGAAACAAAAGATATGCATGAAGTTCTAGATAGGACAAAGACCTTTTCTGAAAAAGACACTACAAAGCTGATATGTAGTTTAAACCATATGTTATCTTGCATCTATTTCACATGGGATGCCATTTGTAAAAACAGCTTCACAAATTTAGAGGTGTAATTTTTTCATCATTTAGTGTAATGTTAATTCTAACTGTTAAATTTAAGGCTAATTCTTAAATCAAAATGTTAAATATACATCGAAATGTTAAATCTTAAATCTAAATGTAAAGTCTTAAATCGAATTGTTCCCCCAGCCAGGTGGCTGGACTGCGTGCTGTGATATTTCCTCACCAATATGGAGGATGATCTCAAAACAAAATGATAAATTTGAAAAACGTATCGTGCACTCTAAATGTGAAACTTCACAGTTAGATAGGGGTTGGTGACACTTTTCTAACGACCCCTCGTTTAACATAATAGCCCCCACTAACCGAAAACTGTTCACCTCGGACAAAATTATTAGGAAAAAAACCCTAAATTTGTGAAGCTGTTTTACAAATGGCACCCCATTGTTACATGCTTGGGCTTATGGTGCTCATTCCACAATGGACCTAAAAATACTGTTAGCTCAGAGTTAGCATAATTCTAATTGCCCAAAAGGACACTAAAAATAATATTATACATAGTGGCACAAAATAATATGTGAACCCTAATCCACCCCAGTGGTGTCACCTGGGAATGCCTAAATGGGCCTCCTGGCCTACAAAACAGCAGAGGGGGGAGGATGTGGAAACAGTAATAGTCTTCCTTCAAGGCAGTGGTGGAAGATATGCTGAATGTAGGGACCCCCACACTGGAACAGAGGCTGGGGTGGAAGCCACGGCTTTAGCTGGGACCGCAGCAAGGGCCAAGGCATCTAGAGCTGAGGCCAGGGCTTGATGTATGGCATCTGGAGCTGGGGCCAGGATGTGAGCCAGGGCGTCTGGAGCTGAGACTGGAGCAGGAACCATGGCTGCTGGAACTGGGACCACAGCTTGGGATGCCAGCACAGAAACCAGTGCAGGGTCTACAGCTTGTGAGGCTGGTGTGGTACTGGTGCAGGTGCTTGAAAGGCTAGTGCAAATACCGGTGCTTATGCTTGGGAGGCTAGTGTGGAAGCCAGTGCAGGAGTTTGGGAGACCGGTGTGGAAACAGGTGCAGGAGCTTGTGGGGCTGGTGCGGAAACCGGTGAAGGAGCTTGTGGGGCTGGTGCGGAACCCCAGTGCAGGTGCTTGGAGGACCGGTGCAGGAACAAGTGCAGGGGTCATGGTCTGGGAGACCAGTGCTGGGGCCACTGAAGAAGTCTGCACTTCAAGCAGAGAAATTCTGCTCAACTGGCACAAAACCCGTCTCCCAGAGCGAGTCGAATTGAAGGGTGTGGGTACGAGCTCGGGGTGACATATGGGAAGCCGGAGGTGACTGATCAGGAAACCCGATCCGGAGGTTTCACAACAATCCGCCCCCCACCCCCCAACCCCCCGTGCCTCAGTGACCTTGTTTTATGCAAATTTGTACAAAAGTTAATTTCACCAGTCCTTTGGATTCATATTATTGCCAGGCTTACTCTGTGTGTGTTTTTACAAGGCATACACACTCAAGACCATGAGCTTCCTTCATGTAACATGCTAAAAGTCTTACTGGACCCCATCGTGCATCTTTCTGCTGCCTGTCTCCTGGTTTCAGAGATTGCAGAGCTGTCACTAGCGTGGATGTTGCAAATAGTTTTGTGATGGATTATGAAAATGACTGCCATATTTTTATTTATTTTTTGGTTCATTCGGGTGGATTATATGCTTAGAGACAATAACAAAGACATTTCATTTAGAGTATTTTTTAAAACCAGGCCTGAGCTTCCACTCAATACAGATAGTCGGGCAAAGAGGTGGTCACCTTCTCAAGACCTCATTTAAGAGCAGTATAACACGTGATGTGTTGAGCTGGAATTGCTTGGGAAATTCTTTACATGTTCAGATAATGTGCAGAACAATGGAGGACCATGTCTAGGAACCTATCCTTTAAAAACACTTTAAAAATGGTTCTATATACAGTAAGCCAGTGCAAGTTCCGCTGCAATCATTCTAATTTTTTATTAGAACCTCACTAATAATTGTTTGCGTAAACCACTTCAAATTCATGGAACCCGCGGATATCCTCTGCAGTTTTTGGCTTGTTTCATGGCAATGTATAATATATATAATTTTTCATGCATTTTAATGTTAAATTATTGAGTACACAAAGAAAGCACATCTTGGGATGGTGAAATACCCCTGTACTCACAGGAGACACTGGAGGTTTGAAAGAATCCAATGTGTTATTAATTTCTCCTTGCTGTTGATTGGCAGATACAGTCCAGCATTCCCGCATCATAACAGTCCTGCCTCATAACATCTCGAGTGTAAAAGGGTGTTCCCTTGTTTTTCGATCTGGGAATGCCCCCACAAATTTGGGGGGTTTACTACCAATGGCTTGGCTGTGGTGTCGAAAAACTTGAAAGTGCTTCAAATTAATCACCATTTATGACTTCAAATGGCCCACCATTTAATGTGATCGGTTCCCAGACTGGAGGAGTAGCATTCTGTACCTACCTGACTCAGCAAGTGCAACTGCAGCTAAAAGGCTGGTGCTATCAAGAGGCCTTATGTAGGTCTGGCCCAGCATTCCCAAGTCTTGGTGGACCTAATGTTATAAACCTATTGATTTGCCATCGATCTGTTTTTGCTCTTAGCACTTAGCCTGCTAGCATCATCAGGGTCGGCAAAAAGGGCTGGCCATTCAGGACACAGGAGTATGGCTAGGCTCACTTCAGCAGTTGGTGGCACAGCAGTGAACAGAATATATTTGCACTTTGCGCAGCCAGTGAAGGGAAGCATTTCTATAATTGACATGATCTGACTACTTTTAGCATCCATTAGGCATGTTCATTTAGACAGCTCTATGTTTTGTCAGCTTTAGTGTATCTTTGTGGAGTAAGTGTGCTCTCTTTTGATTACTATGTACATTATTTTTGCTTTGGGGTCTTCTGGACACAAGATTTGTCCAGATGGCTTTTGGACAGGTTCCTAGGAGATAATTTTGCATCACTGAATTAAGATCGGCCCACACATTTGTGGAAGTCAAAACAATTTTGTTTTCTTCAAGCAAACAAATTGGCCATTTATGTGACATATGACGGAACCGTTTTGCTGCCGGTCTCTGGTACACATGCCAATCAGATTTTATCCTCTCATATTGACTTTATACTTTGCACAAAATGTTAGTGCAGACATTTATTGCAGCCTGCTTTTTATGAACATAGTTTGGGGATGCACAGTGAAGCATGTATAAGTTGAATGATTTCAGCCTTGGTATTTAACTAATCGCAAAGGGTCACAATTAATGAGTTCCTTTCAAAAGTTGACTTTCCGCTTTGTGAATAAAAACTGCTTGGCAAATAAACATTTAAGCATCCTGAGAGCTTTAACTGTGAGCAGGTTTATAAAAGACTGGTGTAGTCGCTGAGCTTTTTTGAAGCTACAGTATGAACTAAAATATACAGTCAATATAAATTGTAGTTAACACTCACAATAACATCCCTCCAAAACGAATTGTCCTCCACAAACTAACAGGGTGGATTATTTCATTATTTGATTAATTTGTTTTTCATGAATTCTATTTGAACTAAATAGCATGCACAACTTGTTTAACCCTAAGCCCTTTCATCTTACATTCACCTCATCATTGAACTAGCAATTAACTAGCTGGTTTGATCTTTCATGTAATCCATGCACTAGCAATCACTATTATTGCCCTCATCACTGAAAAAGCTATTTAGCTACCTGCTTATGCCATAAATCATACTCAGTCCTGAGTTTTCTGCCTAATTAGCACTTTTGATTTTATATCCACCTCATCATTGAGTTAACTGCAGTAATTTTATATCAACCTCTTCACTGATTATCAACTTAGCTATCAAGTCTTAACTCCGCCTCATTACTGGACTAGCTATTTAGCCAACCGCATTTGTCATACATCCACCTCAGCACAAAGCTAGACACCCTGCCAGCAACTTTGGTCTTGTATCCAAGTCATCACTGAACTACCTACACAGATAAAAATGTTAATCTCATATCAACTTCATCACTGATCAGCCATCTAGCTAAACTCTCTAATCTTACCCATTTTGGTGCTGCTTAGCTGCGCCATCTAATCTGAGCAATGGTGAGTTTGCCAGTTTGGCCGTTGACCCCACACTCAGCTGGAGAGGAAGTGGCCATTAATATTCATGCTGATGCCTCTGTGAGCTGACGGAAGCGGAGCTAGTGAGATGTGGTGTTACCAAGGGCAACGTAACATGGCAGCCTACTACCCCTTTCACTCCCACTGTTGCTCTCTCTTTCTCTCTCTGTCTCTCTCTCTCTTTCTCTCTATCCATCTCTCTCTCTTTCTTTCTCTCTCTAACTCTACGCATCTATCTATGTCTCTCTATGTCTCCCATTTTTTCTTTGTTAATTGCAACACTTGCTATTGTATTGGGCGTGAAGAAAATTGGTTTAAAAATTACATACATCATTCAAAGTTCTCATAACCTGGCTATTATACATAAAATGTATTTTAATATTGAAATAATTAGCAGACCCTTACTCATTTTTGTGAGATGGTAAAAAATGAAAATGGATTGTCTATGATCTCAAATATTGAGCTGAGTTATCACTGGTAATGAACTGTATTTCTAATATCAAAAGAATATTCACAGTTAAATGAATACTCTTGAATTCAAAAATTTGCAACATACAGTTGATTAATATAAACCATATTTTACCATTTTTCTTATGAATTCAAAGCACATTTATTGTAGAAGACCTCTGAAAGTCCCCATGAGCTTCAATTGTGAGCCATACTGTGACACATTGCACTACCTTTATGTGCTTCTGCAATGCACCTCTTGCATTTTTCTGCTCTATGGTCTCAAATGAATCAAAATTTTTGGTGTTCATTCTCAACTCAGCATATTTGAAAATCTCAAAACCCCAAATTTCTGTCTAAATCAGCCTCATCCATAATTCATGAATGAATATGTTATTAAAAGGAGCCATGGCAAAGAGTCTAATGTTATTGATTTTCCAACTGAACATATTTACACTTCTAATAAGGGCTTGGCTAGAAAAATGCACCCCCCTCCCCCCAGCCACATCAAAAGCCCAGCCTTTTATCGTATTACAGGTAATACCCAGGTTGGGTTTTGGTTTCAGCACTTTGGTTTCAGCACTTTTAGATGAAACCGGGGTCTTGGCTCCTGAATTAAACAAATGGAATCATGTACTTCGACACTGGAATTGCAGAATCCCAGGAGTCCACTAAGAGTGTGGAGGAAAACATAGCAGAAATCATTATAGGAAAAGCAAAAAATGTTTTTAGCTTCAATTTACATGTAGGTAACAATGATGGCTGGAGTCCAAAAACGAATGTATATGTGCCATTATTTCACAGCATGACAGCTGTCGTCACAGCATCATGGGACAGACATGGGATGCCTCGGCGGCCTGTAATTTATGCGTCTCCTGGGTAATTGTGAAGTCGGACACATTTTGACCTGTGACCAATCTTGCCGGCATCCACAGGCTGCCAGGCGCAAGAGACGGGTGGTTGGACAATAGCTCCAACAGATTGGGCCTTTATGTGCCTTGCGTGGGGAGGGTGTGTTAGCTAGGCAGGGACAGTTGGTGACTGGGGCTCTTTTTCTAGGTCATCAGGCAGTGGTCTATCTATAAACAAGCACAGAACATTAAGCAAAGTGACAAGAGGTGAAATCAAGCTGCCTCTTGACCTGCTTGACCTTTTGGGCTTTGGGTAAAGAGAGACTGATTTTCTGGGAGTAGCTAAATAGTTTGGAGTGCTGTGCCTTAGAAGGCCTTGGCTCTTTCAAGCTAAGTGTTCTGGTCTTGTATGTCCATTTTTAAGCCACTTTGGTCTTAGATTCATCTGTTCGTTGAGCTAAAAGTGCAGGCCTCTGTCGTTTTATGTCCCTGGCCTCTTATGTTTTTTAACCGGGTCTGGTTGAAGCTTGCCACACAAAACTCACAAAGCTAGACTGTTACATGCAATATCTTTATTATTAAGGGCTATAGTATTATAGGCAATATCTCTACTTATGTGACTACTTACTTTTATGTGCAATAATGAACTTGGTATAGAAAACAATTCCAAAACTTATATCTTCTAAATTATTTCAGCAGTAATTCCATATAGAGTATATTTAACCTAGCATAGCATAGTGTATTGAGTGCAGCATGTATTTTGTGAAATGTATTTAGACTTTATATTATATTATACATTGCCCTTGTCTCTGTGTCTCTCTTTGTCTGTGCAGACGTTGCCTAAGCAGTTTCCTCTGGGATCAATAAATATTTCTGATTTTGATGGTCACTTCGATCCTATGTCTTCGCTGAAGTAGTCATCTAGCAGGCAATACAGGTGTTATATCTAATTCACTATGAACCATACAGAGGAAATTAAGCAATGTGACAAGGCCTCTCAGCCTGCTCGACCCTGGGAGTGAACAGAAAATAAAAGTAAATAGAGATTAGTATTTTATGGCTCAAACAGCAAAATCGATTTCCATGCTGTACCATAGAAAGTCCTTGAGATAACCCATGGCTTCCTCTTTTATTTCCACTCTTACTAAACCGGCTTTTTTTATCCTTGGCAGTGCCATTTTCCCGAGCTCTACATGTAAAGTGCAGATCATGGTCACTATCATAGCATTCTGGAAGGCAGCAGCATGCAATATTGTACATCTGAATTGAGGCAATAAAAGAAAAGAATTACCTCAGCGCTTACAAAAGAATGGTGGCACTTGGATTAGCCCCTCGCGTCTGAATGTGAGACTATCAATCCGGATACAGCAGCACCTGATCTGTCAAATAAAATCTTTTTTTGCTCTCTAGGGATAAAGAAAGAAAGGAAAAAAAAATCACCTCAGTCAGCACTTTCTAAATCCCTCCTGTACTGCACCCAAAATGAGACCTGACTGCAGAATGTGCCATTAACCACGGCTTTGTGCATGTGTGTTTTTGTGTGTGTGCAGTGAAAGACCATCAGTGATCTTAATAAAGAAGTCGCATTTAGGTATTGTTCTCTAAATTAACATAATTTTATGTTTGTCTGGTTATCACGCACTTATATTATACCATCTCAAGTTATTACCAGTCAGGCTGGGCAACTCCCCCTCCCATTCAACAAATCATCCTGGGGCACCCCCACAAATTCAAATACTCATTCCGTTTAACAAATATGACCCCCGGTTTTTCAAATATGATTTGACAAATGCAACTCCTCCCCTGTTTAACTAAAAATACAATGGTCAGCTACCGAATGAAATAATGCTTGCCTGTTTCCCTTGACAAATACAAATACGATGCACCCCAATCAAAAATAAAGTCTCCCAAGTGCAACAAATATGCCCCTCAACTGACAAATACAGTCCCCTTATGAATCATTATCTGTTAGCTACTTTAGCAATAAAGCTGTATTGAAATCTACCCTCCCCAGCATGTCCTATTCAACAAACCCCCTATTATCATATTGATAAATATGACCCTTTACCCAAGTGCCACATACACAATTTCCACTTTCTTTCAACTAATATGTCAAAACAATACAACCCATGCCCCTGGAGAAATATGATTGCCCACCCATCTGACAAATACAACCCCCCCCATGTTTTGAGATACTATCCCCAATACTCATTATCTGCTGTTTGTCTTATAGTAAAATCTAATAAAGCAAACCTGTCCTGTCTGCTTGAATACTCTTGGTTAAAGTGAGGTAAGTCAGGTATAGACTTCCTCTGTTGTAGTACCTCTGTGGGAGCTGCCAGTCTGTCTATATCCGTTTGTGCTTTATTCTGATAAAACTTACATGTATTTGCAGCTGTGGAAATCAAGGACCCCTCTGCACATTTCTCCTTTTTTGCCTTGATTCTTTTGATCCAGAAGAAGGGGACACTTGCTGTTCTGAAGCTACATGAAACTTTAATCACTAAAGACAGTTATAGGGACCTCTCAGCAAGTGCGAAAGCACCAGTGTATGATGCAGAACCCCCACGCGTTTCTTATTTAAACACTCCAGAATAGCAAGTTGTACGCAGGTTGGATAGAGCAAATATAGTTCATCAGAAAAGTAAACTTGTCAAGGAAAAAATGATCTTTCTCTGAGGGCTGTGTGTTAATCCCTGACAGATATGACATAACTAATTATACTTGTAATCGGCTATTAAAGGTTAGGTGACCTCGCAAATCCCAAGTGCCTATTTTCATCATTATGCAACACAGTTTCATCAGTTGGGGAAAGTTTACCTACAAATGGTGCCAGTTTGGGTGGTTTCAGTGCCATATAGTGGGCATAAAAATGGGCCTTTTTTTATGATTTTCTAACATTTAGTTGGCTTTTTTTTTTGTTTGTCCGTGCTTTTTTTTTTTTTTTTTTTTTCCCAGTCTTGTCTGGCATTTTAGCAAGCAAAATGTGAGTCTGGGTTCCTTGATGTGACATACACCTTTTACTTTGTCAAGAGGTGCTTACAGTATATGCCCCTCTTGTTATCTGAGCTTTTCGAATATGTATTCAGTCACTTGATTTAAAATTGTGCCAAAGCAGACAGGTGGACAGATTATACAGATAGAAAAAAGAAAAAAAAGACAAAAGAAACAATAAACACAAATGGAAAAAAGGGAACGATAATATAAAGAAAGAAAAATAAATAAGTTATAATGAAAAATAAATATATAAATTAAAAAAAGAAACAAAAAAAGCAAAATAGGTTTGTCGATGCTTTAAAACAATGGCTCTCAACCTTTTCAACATTAAGGCCCATCAGTCTACCACAGCATGTTGCCAAGGTCCATTTGGCCAAATTAGATCATCTTTAATAACCAATTGCGGACCAATGGCCTGTCTCGAGTTTAGATTCGCGGCCCAATCAAAAACCTTCGCGTCCCAGTGGTTGAGAAACCTGTTTTTAAAGCATGTAGATTTTAACGTCTGTTAACCAAGGACCTTGGTAACCAATAAGAAACAAGCAGGGCCTTTTCAATATAACTTCTGTCCCACTGACTATAAAACATTACGTAGCAAAGAGCTGAAAGCCCATACACAAAATGTACATGTGAATAATGTTCTTTTAGCTCACAATGGTGCGAAGTCATGCATAAAACATGTCAAGCATGCTGTTTTTGTTTGTTCAAAAAAGGCATCGGATGTTTACGTAATGTAGGAGGAAGCTAAGTTTACCATAAAAGTGTAAAATTGTCAAATGTAAATGAATAAAAGGAGATAGTAAATAGATACAGAAGGTGCAAGAACTATCATAATCCGAGGCTTGAGCGATAACTGAATTAGGATCAGACTTCTCTCTTCTCTTTATCTTCTAATCACTGTTTTGCCAATACTGAATTGCCCCCAGTCCCTCTCCCAGGCCAGTAAGGTCAGTCAATGCGGTGGAATGGAGATATTAGAAAATCAATGTGGCATTGCTAAGACGGCCCAAATGTTTTTGAGAGCAGCCTCAAATATGGCAGTAAACTAGCTCTTGCCAATGGCTGCCCTTCTCTAATGTGTTATTCAACAGAGAAAGAGAGGGGGAGAGCGAGGGCATTCCCGGGAAAATGAGATGGCCACTGTGTAAGCCATTGCTATTTGTTTGATCAACTGATCAGAGGTTTTATCTTTTATGATTGGCTCCCCCAAGAACTACATGCTGTCATAAACTGTCATGACATATAATGTACATTCATATTCAAATGAAAATTTCATATTCATATGAAAGTCTCATGTAATTGCCATGAGAAATTCTGCAGTGGAGCCAGTTAAAATAATTTGCAATTACATGTTTAAGGCATAATTATGTTAGTAGTATAAAGTACAGTTTAAGTCAAGTGTAACCATAACCGTCATTAATTAGAAACCAAGAACCATTGACGAACATTCTGCTTAATGCTTGCTAAACTTTGTTCGGCTCATTATAAACACTAATATCAATATAATAGCACATTTAATGAATGAGCTGCATTATTTACACGTTTACACAGCTGCATCATGCACTCTTTCATCAAAATAGACAAAAAAATAGACAAAAAATACAAAGTTTCTAACAGAACACTAGCATTTGCTATGTTGAATCATGATGACCAGTACCGCAATAAAGATGAATATAAGTGCAGTTAATATGCATCAACTCTTCTACATGCCAGAGTTAAAAAAAACTGTTGTCCCATCACACAATAATAATGCATGGGTGCAGTTAAAATCTGCCTGGACCTGTTCAGACTGAAACCCTAGTCCTAGTCCCTCTAGACCTAAACCCATTTTCAGTTGAGCACTAGTGCCACATTATCCTTGAATATACAATGCTTTGCCTTCACAGACATACATCTGGCCTCTAGAGCAAGAGACCATTCTGTAGCCTGTGTATTATTATTCTGCTCAGTTTTATTTTTCATATTTTCCCCCGAGCCTGGCCTATCTTTTGCTGCTCCTCATGCAGGAACGGCCATATTGATTAGCTGTGACTGTTCAGTCCATATACATTAACAGTGAAGCGCAGCATGCTTGGAGCAGGGATCGAAGTGAAGCTAAATAATGAATCAGGGTCCCGGGCTGTGATGTTTAGCATGGTGACCTGATAGATATTGGGCTTGGTCGATAGCACGGTACCTTTCTGCCAAGGATATATCTCAGACTCAATCCCATTCAATAGCATTGATTGGCAGCAGGGCTTTTCCTGTAGGCTGCTTCATTAGCTGAGCGGATTGGCCCGCTGTTGGATTAAGCTGCCCTTAAGCCCACCAAGGCCACCATTCTCTGTGAACATAGATGGCCCTTCTTGCCAAAAGCTCGAGAACACCTGAGCTGAAGGGTTTCTAAATCAAAATATTAGAAATTTGCAATTGCAGCTCGAAATATTCGGTATTTCTACACTCAAGTTTTATTTGAAGCCATAGAATGTTCCTTTTACTAGATCTTTGTAAGGATATGTGTGACATTTCTTTGAAGAAAAATGGTTCGAAAGGTTCCTCAGGGCACCAGTGACGAAACTTTTATTGGCCCCTTTATTGTATATGGACATAAGGGCTAAGAATTGTTCTACTCAACAAATACATAAATAAAGAAACACGTGCAATAGGCTGATGGACAGAGGCTGAGTAGGTTAAAACCTCTATGACCAATGAATTATTAGTTATTCATTATGAGTAATTCATTCTAATTCCTTTGACCTTGGTCTCGTGGTGTTGTCATTTGATCCTGTAGTCAGCTCTAAATAAAATGGACCTCTTCATCTTAAAATGGGATTGTTCAGCCTAATTTATGGGTCGATCTGTCTTAGTTTATTACTCATCCATCCAGCCTTCAATCAACCCATCCATCACATGGTCCCTCATGCAGGCTTGTCTGTTGAAGGCAAAGAGGCAGTCATTCAATGAAAACATAAATTATTTATATACAGTTGTAACCCTTTGTGTGTGTGTGTGTGTAATATTATTATTATTATTATTATTATTATTATTATTATTATTATTATTATTATTATTATTATTATTATTATTA
>JBBMFX010000080.1:7176356-7198411 GCA_037832545.1 Rhabdalestes septentrionalis | reverse complement strand
AAAGCATAAATATAATAAAAATCACAGACTTAATCTGTTGGTGGCCATTTTTGGCCACGAGGACGCTGAAAGGGGAGTAAAAACGAGGAGGGCCAGAGGGTTAAATGTTATTTTCCATTTAACTGTCTTTCACCGATGTATCTTTCAAAAAAACAAAAAAGGATGACATGTGAAGTTACTGGAGGGGGAAAGGCTGTGGTTTAACATGTGGCAAAGCTTCCAAATACTAAATAGGGGACAGACAAAATGGAATACTTAAAAAACAAATGAATTCCAATAATTTGGAAAGATCTCAGCTCTGAGGAAGCCCTAGCCCACCTCTAATACTTTCAAAAGTTTCACTTTTTTTAACACCTGTGTTTTAACACCTGTTTTAGTATGCGTGTGTGTATGTATGCATGGGTTTGAATGTGTGTGTATGTGTGTGTACACACATCTAAAAAAAAATCCTCCTGTGTCTCTCTTCTGCGATCATTTTGTTTACCTTGATTCAAATTCTCCAGCTCCCCTCCTGATCCTCGGGTGCAGCATAGCTACCTTGTGGACTGGCCCACAGCGGGCAGCGCCGTTCTGTGACTCAGCGTGTATGTTTTCATGCCGGCCTGCAAGGGTGTTTGATGTAATCCCCACAGTCACTTCTACTGAAGTATGGATCAGCAAGAACCTGTCAAGCTGCTCTAATAGCACTGAGATTCTGAATGCTAGCAACAGCCACCCACAACCCTCATGTTTTATTAGGAGATTGGATCTGATCCCAAGGCTTCATACGGCTGAGGATGATATACTAGCTGTTCGACAAGTCCTCAAGTCCTCATCACCTACTCACATGACTTTGTAGTTATCTGATTTTATCTAATCCCATGTGGATCAGCCACTGAGATGTAGGCTTTGCAATGCTATCAGTGAAATGCAGCTTAAGTGGAAGCCCTCCTTATAAAGGGCTTTATTTTTAAGTAAACAAAAGATAGCAGCTCCAAATAACAGATGAAAAATGCTTTATGTAATTTTGAGCATTATGCAGTACTGTGCAGAAGTCTTAGCCATCTGTGTGTGACATTGTGTCTTTCTGCTAGCAAAGTTAACATTATAAAAGTATAAAGTATCAAGACTGGTTTTGTTTATAAAAAAGTATCAAAGAATTGATATTTTGTAAGCTAAGTCAGGAAGACATAGGTATGGTTCCAGATGTCTCCTTGATGTCTTCAGCTATTGCTGTGAAATTCCTTATTTAATGTATTGAAGGACCAGGCTTCTGATGGAAACTGCAAGTAATAATAAAAAAACATTATATTTATAAACACATTTCAAGATTCCCAATGTCACTTTACAAAAGTTATCCAAATATAAAAGTGAAGGAATAGATACATTAAATTAAGAAGAGTTTATAATCCTTTTTAAGGGTACATTGTATTACAAAAAAAAACGTTTTAAGTATTTTTTAAAGCAGACATTCAATTCAATTCAATTCAGTTTTATTTATATAGCGCAGTCTCGCCAGACACCCCGTAACCTAGCAACCCTGGACGTCCGTAAGAACACATTGATTTGCGTAAGATTCCGTAAGATCACGATTCACTGTATGTTATTGTATGTATTGTGGATTTAATTTTTTTATTAAATATACTAAAGGTACTTGAACATACTCATATGAACAGTTTCAAAATAATACGTTTACAAATGCCTGAGATTTTTGCACTGTACTGTAGGTAACGGGTAAATGCTTTGCTTCGTGTCACATATTTTGTGATGCAGTAAGTAAATAAAAATGTGGCTTGTGGGCAAGTTACGGATTATTTTACATATTGTTTTTCCAATGGGATAAAATCAGCAAATAAATAAAATCTGTGCAGAATAAAATACATAAATACATATTCAACCAGAAACAGACCACAGATGAAGTACTAGAGAACCTCCACTACCCTAAACTGAAAAAAAATGTTAGATATGTCTGGTAGTGGGGATGCAACACTGGGATTGTCTTGGTGCAGCACACACACATCCACGCCCACACACATCCAAATACTAGCACACCATTGCCACCGTTGCGCTGAGAATGATCCACCATCCAAACAATACCTGCGCACATGGGGTCCTGTGGGGCCCCTGACTTTGATGAAAAGGGTAAAGGAGGCTAACACATGATGCAGATAAACAGATGGTCAGCTACAAAATGCACTGATACGCTCAGTGGAGCTGATTAAATGGACAATAGGTGTAGATATAAAATAGTTGTACTTAATGCACATGTAATAAATATGTGAGTTTGTCTGAGAGTTTACAAGAGAAATGTGTGTAGTAGTGAGTGTGTGGTCTGTACACAGTCTGCCAGTGAATCGTTCTCGTAACAGGACATCCTGGCTTGGGTCATAATACCTGTGAATCAGAGCTATGTCACATCTGGAGGTGCACAGGAGTGAGGCGAGGCGCAGAGTGAAGGTTCTTTAGATGGTATTTAATGTTGACACAGACTCAAGACAATACAAACTAAAAACAAACCTGGCACGTGGGCCTAACACAAATCATTACACATAAGACACAAAAGGGAAGGACACTGTGCAGGAGACAAGAGGTAGAGTGAGGGATGCTTCGACAATGAACAAAGGAATCTAAGGAGCTTTAATACAAAAACACAAACTCACAAGAATAAATCAAAAACCCCTAATCATTTAAACTAAATACACAACAGGTGAACACAGTGATCTCTGACACAGACATACACACACAAATAAAAGTCCTGAACAAACCTCTGCCACAACAAGCTACGCATCATTTAGGGAGAAGCTGGTTAACACACACTAACCCGGCTTCTCTCATTAAACACCTTTTAAGAAAAACTGAGAAACAATTAGAGCAGCACTGGGACTCTACTGTGACGCTCTTAATCTGTCTTTGGGTAAGGGTGGTTCATGCCAAGTTTTTTTTTTTTTCCTCATTTTCTCTCTTTTTGTCCCTCCCCCAAATTTTTAATCACTGCTCAGACAGTTCTCCAGTGGCTCCCTGGAGTTGGCTGCACAGATGGCAGCTGCGTTCCCCACTCAGAGAAAGCCCAGCACAGGCAAAGTCAAAAGCCACAGCCATCAGCAGGCAACCAGCCACAGCGTCAGCACGGCAGCACGATGGTGAAGGGTTGGTGGGGTCAGGTAGAAAAGGGGGGTTGGAACGGCAACAGATGCCGTCGGCCAGTCGGTGGAATCGAAGGGAGCCTTTTGAGTTGCCAAATGTGTCAACCCCCTCCCACCGCACCCCAAGTCCCACATCTCACACATATCTCTCAGGGGAAACGAGTTGCGAGCACAGATAAACACACACAAAAAGACCCTTGCTCTTGTCACTTTCTAACAAAAGCACAATAGAGTTAAAGATCATAGCCTCTATTAAGTAGGATTGTAAACCTGATGGATGCGCAATTGCCGTTTTCAATGGTCTCTAGTGGACTGAAGTGTTAACTCAATCTGTGCTATGCGATACAGGATAGGGTCACTATTTTCTCCACACACCAATTTCAGAGTAACACATGAGCAAGGTGGTTGATATATATGATATGATTTAATTTATTTATTTTTGGCTGGCCCAAATAGGATGTGCATCAAAAAACTATTTATATCTTTGCAGAAAATTTTAGAAGCAAAATAAAATTTCTGCAAATTTCTGCTTAATTTTTATTGGTGAGATGTAAGAACCAACATATTGTAGTTTGGTTTTTTTTAATTGGCGGTAAATGGAGCCAGGGACCCAAAACACAAATTGTAGGAATGTCATGATGATAAAATAAAATAATTAAAAAAAACATCTAAAATATGTTTTCCTCAGGGACAAATTTACCTCACAACATCCTGCATGTATAACCCCCACCCTGGATGGATAAAAAACCTTGTCAGATCAATGTTTTAGGGACATTAAACTCTTCTAGTTCCATTCACCACCACTGTTAACATACTTGACCTAGCTTGTCTAGATTGAAAGGAGGGTTTCAACACTAAGAATGACCTTCTTTACAGTTTATTTTATTCGGCAGAAATTTTGAAACAAGACATTGACCTCTCAAAGGACTGTGCTAACTAAAATCTAGAGACAGGTGCAGGGGATAATTAGAGGACAGAGCAGGGCCAGGGCAGGAAAGGGCCAATCAGGACTGGAGTCAATATGGAAACCTCCTGAGGGGAGATTCTGTGACATATGGTCTAAAAAGGACAACAATTAGAAGTGTGGTCAAACTCCATATGAGGCTACATTTGATAGAGTGTAAGAAAAATTATCATTGATTTGCCAATTATGCCAACAATTGGTAAATTATATGCAGTGTCTCTATATATATTATAAATATACATTATTTTATTCCCTCAACTGGGGTTTGAACGGCAGGGCAAGTGAAAAATTCAATTTCTTTTCAGAAATAACCAAAATAAAGTAGTTGGAATAAACCTTAATGAATGCCAATGTAGTTTTATGTCACAACAAATATGTTACATAGATTTTACATAAAATGTATTGACAAACGTATAGGTTTTGTGTAGCTATATGACTGCTGACCTCCAGGAAACTGTAACCTAAAAGAAATACTTGTAATTCAGTCAAAATGTAGTAAAAAGTGCTCTACTCCTATGTGAATTTATAGTCTCTGTGAAAACATTTAATATTTTCTATTGTGATGCTCTGATTGGTTTAAATCAGTTTTTTTTTTTTTTAGATATTCTCCATGTTGTCTCCCCCTGCTTCTCGCTTCCCTGATTTCAGCACTCTGAAATCATTTTGGGCTGAGTGGGGTCACATGACGTTGCTGGTCATTTTGACCCATATCTAAAGAGGGTTACGCTGTTACTGCTGTTCTGATTGATCTGTGAGGATCTAGTGGATATAGGGGGTGGCAAAAAATGAAAAATATGACAGTATAACTGGAAGAGGAGTGAGAGGAATATTTTGACACAAGGATAAAATAATGACAAAGGATAAAATAATCTCTTAACTATCTAATTAAAAAATTATATGTTTATTAAACTGTTGTTAAACATGGTGCTCATGTTTCACTTTATGAATTTTTTGAGAGGCTAAATTTGCATTTTCTTTGCCTGATGTTGCCTTAATTTTAATTTCAATTTGTGGTAACAATTTTTTCAACAAAATTGGAGGGTTAAATAAAGGTTTGAAAAGGGTTCTGTGAGATGTAGGAATCTCCTGCTTAATATCTAGAATGCGGTGTCCAGTTTGAGTCACAAAGGCCTGATGTAGCAGGTCTACATTCTAGCAAGACAGGACGACACATGTTCAGTTGCTCGAAGGCTGTAAGACCTTCTAAATGAATGGTCAGATGTGCTCCTGTGGTCCTTGGAATCAAAACCTGTTGCCACGTAGGCCCTTTGAGCTTAAATATCACCTTTGCTTATGAATCGTCCAGTTTGGGGACTTTAAACCCTCATTTCTGTGTACATGTTCGATGAGAGCATCAGTGTGGGTTGAGCTGATGGTGACGCTTTCTTTCATCAACAATCCACATCTGTTGCTGGTTTGCTGGAAGTGAGTAGAATGGATCTAATGTCATTATGAGCAGACGGTCATTTGGGAGCGATATGCAATCTGTTCAGTCCCCCAGTCTCTGCTAATGGAGCCCTCAACCTGTCCCTGCCGCTCCGAATGGGACCATATCTCTATCTGCGCGTGTGTCTATGTTGGTGTGTGTATGTGTGTGTGTGTGTGTGAATGTACTTTGCTGTTCATCACCAGTTATATATTGCACTGTACGCTGTCAGACATTGACCGTCTGGATGATGAAGTACTGGAGAGGGGGAGGGCATGAGAGCATTAGTGTGGAATTGGATTTTTCATGATAGGATCCACTCCAGGTTTTCCATTTAACTCCATTGCAGCGAGCCTGAGAGCTGCTGGGGCTATAAAACACATCTATTTACAGAGAGAGAGAGGGAGAAAATGCAGAGAGAGTGGGAGAGATGGAATGACAGAGAATGAGACAGAATGCAGACAGAGAGTGAGATGGAGAGAGAGAAAGAAAGAGGGGAAAGAGAGAGAAAGACTAGGAGAATGCAAAGCAAGAATAAGACAGAGAGACATTTTACATTTTAAAGCCAAACTTTATTATTCATTGCTTGTCATTATATACACATTATGAAACATTTTGCTAGACCTGAAATACTGTACTGCCCCATAAAACAGTAATAATAGTGGTAAATCTTATATTGTACTACTACTCTTCACATGAAAATTAAAATCCCAAATCTCTTTGAATACAAAAATATAAGCAGAATCCAATGTAATTCTCGCTTTGAAAAAAAAGTACCAGTAAAATGCCGGTACTAGCCTGACATGAAGTAAATGGCCCACTTTGCCTGCCCAGGGAAAAAGTTAATCAGCCAACCTTCTTTCTTATTCTGTTTCCCATAATTAAACCCAAACTAAACTGTGACTTGCAAAAAGGGATCCCAGACCAATCCACAGCATTTTCATGAACAAAAAGAAAATATTGAGGCATATGCAGTGCAATCAACAATGAAAAATGGTCTGTCTTCTTGCACAGAAGGGCTAGCCATCACACTCAGTGGGATTTGTAATGGAAATAAAAGCATTTACAGCAACAGCAAAACTAAGATCAGTGGTGGTTTGTACAGTTGGTGGTCACTGCGGCAGCATCTGCAAGTTCTTCTCCAGCCAGTTCCACCAAAAATGTAACCGTTGTCAAGTTATGTAAATGTAGCCTCCCTGTCAGCTGATGCCACCATGGTCAAGCATCAGTGAGCCAACCTTCTGTGTTAAGAGGCCCTTTGAGGACTTGACAGGTCAATGTCCGTGTTATTAAAAAGGCCCTAAACCCTAAATAACTCACCAAAGATAGGTGACAAAGGCTTCAAATCAAACTTGAAACACCCCCACTAAAAACCAGGGGCGCCGCCAAAAATCTTGGGCCCCATGAAAGATTAGAATTTTGCCCACCCCACTTTATTAAGATAATATTACTAGCCCCTAACAGGGCCCCATGTCAGTGCTGGGCCCCTAGAATCATTCTAACCTTTCCCCCCCTGGCGGCGCCCCTGCTTAAAACATTTTAAAAAATCCAAAAACAATTCAAAATGTAATCATTAACATTTCTCCACATTGCATCACACTGGACAACTAAGTTGATGAACCAGCCCCTACCAACCAATCCGGCGCAGCCAATGCAATTTGTTCCAGAAGAAATTCTGAATAATCTCTTGAAATATCATTATTAAATCATTACAAGGATCTAAAACATATAATAAAATTGTAGATACCACATTGTCAAAAGTAGGTTCTCTGCAGGACATGCAAGGCAAAACCTCTTGCAGACTTATGCCACTTTTTCAAGAACATCCTCCATATAATGACTGTAGCCCATATAAACACCAATGTATTTAGAACCATTCTTCTTCCATATCAGCCCTAAATGCAAAGTCAGAGGATCTAGATTACTACTTTTGATGAGGAGTTTTGACTATAACTATCAACAATGTCTATTAGTTTGCACACATCGCCATTCTCTTTTACGGCCACCACAACGTCATCTGCCTTTGCAGACACCCTAAGATGTTTTGGGAGACACCAGAGATGTTTTTGCTCAGCATATGCAGGAATGGCTCAATGGAAATAGTGTAAGCTACACCCTTGCCCCCTCTTCATTTTAAAGGGGGAGCTTCAACCACTGTTTACCTGAACTACACTGTCAATGTAACTGTAGAGTAACTTGGGAAGTAACCAAATGCCTGTAAGTGTGTTCCACATGTACTGGTACTCCACCCAGTCAAAAGCCTTTTCCTGATTCAATGCTTGGCCTGAAGATCTGGAGATGTCCGTGCAATCACAAATTAATTAAATATTGTCCCAAATGGTTCTGCATGGGACACAATAGGTCTGGTCCAACTTTATAAAGGAATCCGTCGCTTCACCTTACTTGCCAGCACTTTGGACATTTTAGTCCCTGCATAGCAGGCTTACAGTTTGTAATTTGGCACAGGTCTCCTTTCTTGGGCAATAAAGTTAGCAAAGCTCTCAACTGGCATCTTGCCCTCACACACGCTCTTGTTCAACACCTTAAGTATATTGGTGCCAAGAATGGATAAAAGGTCTTCTAAAATTATATCAGGATGCTGTTAATCTCAGGTGCTTTGCCATTTGCCATGCTCAGTAGTGCCTTGTGCAGTTATTGTGCTGCCAGTTCACTTCTCAGTAATCCAAAAATTCCAATCCAGATTATTGCTGGTACAATGAACTCCCCCAAACTAACAATATTATCCATATCACAATAATCATAGGCATCAGATAGATGGGTCAAAAACAAGCAATGTTCATTGCCACACGTGAATATAAATAAAAAAGAGTCATCGCGACCAAATCATACTTGGACCAACTTTTAATAAACAGCCAGACACAATTTCTTCATACTCCAATGCCTGAGGCAAGAAATGCTTATCCCACAGCATAGCCACACCCCTGCTCATTGACTCCTAATGGCTCAACACCACATTCCCTCCCCACTCCTTCATTTATTTTTATTTATTCATTTATTTGGGACAGTGCACATTAATAAACAATCAAATACAATGAACAATCGTCCTAGACTTTAAATGGGCCTGATTATAGCCTAGTTGCTCATTTTCATTCGTAGTCCCTGTAGTCCCTCATCTAGTCCACCTTATTATTAGCAGTGCTGTGTGTCTCTTGTACAAATGCAATGCTGATATTCTTTATTCTGATAAGATCAAACAACAAAGCATATCTCTCCATTTTCCTGGGTCCATTGAGGTTTTAAAGAACAGACTTTAAAAGCAAGATCAAGAGCAAGACATAAAAGTAACAAAAAAAGCAGGCCGCCACATCCGAAAGCTGAGAATTTGAGAGCTGAAGGTCCACTCTGTGCATCAGGTTCTTCAACTGATACCCCTCTGTATCCATCAGACCACCAGGGCCTCTCAGCCTCACCAACAAGCTAGACAAGTAAAAAAAAAACTCAGGAGTGTCCCTTTCTCCACTGCAAAGCTAGTTGTTTCCACTGAGAGATTTGGGGAGAGAGACTGAGAGATTACAGAGAAGGAGCCAGGGAGACAGAGAGAATGTAGAAAAAGAGATGTTTAGAAAAGACTGGGGGAAAACAGAGAAAGTAAGATGCATTAGAGTGTATGCCTGGAGAGAGAGAGCAGAGAGCAAAATAAGAAAGGGTAGAGAATGGAAGAGAGAGAGAGAGGGAGATAGAGGGAGCACAAATACATTAGAAACAGAAATGCAAAGCGAGAGAGTATGAGAGTGATGGTGGAGAGCAAAGAGAGAGCATAGTATAGAGAGCGAGAGTAAGTGAGGGAGTGAGGGAGAGAAAAAAGAAGAGAAGGAGGGAAAGAAGCGAGAAAAAAATGAACTGGATTTAACCAGCCCCCCCTCTCATCTGCTTCTTTGCCCCATTTATATAATTTCCTGCACTAGTCTGGTTTATGGGCTTTAATCCCCTCACTGAGACTAGCAGGCTATAATTAGGTAATTATTCCTGCTTTAATAAACACAGGCCCTGATAGACAGTTTGATTAGTGTGTTCTGTTGAGCACTCTGTGAGCTCTACTCTTACTGTTACTGCTTTGTCAGGCAGGATTTACAGGATTAGATGTGGTACATGATGGGGTGGTGTCTGTGTGTGTGTGTGTGTGTGTGTGTGTGGCGGTATGCAGTTTTTACTAACTAAGCTTACTTTGGGACCTATAGCCAATCCACTGTATGTTTATGCATGTGTGTATAACAGAATACATTGTTTTGCTTTGCCAAAGGCCTGGGATGCGCTGATTACATCCATGTCAGATTGATAGTACTAATGGGTTCTTTCACGAATTTGCAATATTAATAGCATTATTTGCTTTTTAATTGCAGTTTAAAATGCATACATGAAAAATCATACTGTGCTGTGTGATTGGCTAAAGGGTAGAATATTTCCTGATAATGACACTTCACCTCACTTACGTTCGACCTAGCAGTGACAGCCAGATACTAAAAAAACATACAGTCACAAATGAATAGAAATCTCGCTGAAAAGAACACAATAGCATGGCAACAACAAAACACTAGCTCAAAAGAGCGGCTGTCTTAGCGTGGCCATGTGCCTCTCCTTATATTTGATATAAAACTGCATTACACATACAACACATCATGCATTTTGGAGTGAAAATTTGCTAATATTGGCCGTCTGATTCCAAGCATCCCTAACCTACAGCTCCCACAGAAACACTGTGCTACAGACTACAGGTGGAAAAGCTCCTATTGTTGTAAGAGCTACAATTGCAACACTGTGTCTGCTTGTGTGTGTGTTTTTGCTTTGGCACTGCCAAGTCTCAGTCAGTTCTTGTGATTTATGCCTGGCTGCCCACAGGAAAAAGCGCAGAAGTTTAATCAGAGTAAGTCATTCATCACGATTCAGACGGCCCATACATCCCTCAGCAGTGTATGGTTGTGGTGTGTGTGTGTGTGTGTGTGTTTGTATGTGTATGTGTGTGTACATGTGTGTTTGTGTTTAAGAGTAGTGTTGAACATGCCAATTTTAGCACCCTCTACTGTCAGTGGCAATATGAAAACCATAGGATTTCCCGAATAATCCCACAAACAATACTGTTCCACAGACTCCAGCTTTCACTTTCATCACCAGCATTCACCTTTCCCTTAAGATAGCACTCTATGCTAATCATGGCTAAGCACAGCACGCTAATTAATTAGGCTAATTAACACTCATGAAATATACGCGTCAGGTTCAGTCTCCAGCTGCCAGAAGATCCAGGCTGTTGGAAGGGGCCAGGCCTCCTGGAGACGGCCGGTCCTGTGGAAAACAAACCCCTTTACTCTAAGAATTGATCACTGTTCACTACATTCAGCTTCTCACATGTGTTAGTACTTGTCCACTGCTGTGGGTTTTTGCTCTGAATCTGATTTCTCTCTTTTTCTGTCTGAGTATTTCGGTTCAAGATGTTCGAAAACAACTTGCTTTAGAAGAAGAAGAAACAGCTAACAGTAATCTGATAGAAGAAGCTCTGATGCTGTAACTGCGTTTAGTTTTTTGAACTTCTTCCTTTGCAGTGTTGAGCTAGCTTTACAGAAAAACCTGCAATTGACAAAAATCCTGTTATTGAATGGAAAGTTCTTGTCCTACCACACTCAAAGCCGTTGTACACAATAAACTTTTGATGTGTTCCATTCAAAGTTAGCATAATATCATATTTGCAAAATATCACATGCCTGTCATCAGCTGGTTTTGGTAACAGTGCAGAGGAAAGACAAATCTAAATAAAATCTCTTCTTTTTCACTTTCTCTAGTCTAAAATAATCTCCAAGTAAGAAGATGATTTATTTCTAATGAAGCATTAAACCCAGTACGAATATGTGGCACTCTTAGCTTGATGCTAATGTAACACTCCTTGTGCATGTAGGTGCTTATTGATGTTAGCAATTTTATTGCAGTCATTAGGTGTGTAACAACCCTGATGTATTGTGATATTTTATTCATATGAAATCATTTTCGTGCAGCCATCTTGAAATACAATCTAATCAAAATATGCGCTATGATCATTCTTTAGGGATTTTATTCATCCTAAGAAAACGTTTCACTTTTTCGAGCTAGGACAATGCTTCACTACCCAATGTATTTTAATGCACACTGTGTAACACCACCAGTATCCGTGCTAACTGGTGACTGATAGGTTTAGGGTTAGAGATTTTGGAGCATTGTCCTAGCATGAAAAAAGCCTTAAAGCGCAATCAAGGCATGTATTTTGATGAGATTGTATTCATGAAAACTCATGAGGCCGGGCTCACAAAACACTAAAATGAACATAAACTGAAAGGCTGAAATGTGACAGTGATAGACTGAAAGCTCTTCTCTGACATAGTTATGCAGTTATACTACCGTTTTTTGTGGAAAGGTTAGTTTACAGCAATTTAACATCATTTTATTTCATTTAAATGACTGTTGTGTTATGCAATATTGTTTTGCAATTACGCTTACCTGCAATAAAGCAATATTTTCTGCCTTTGTAGAAGAATTTCAGAGGGAAACTCAACATTGGTGACCTTTATTTGAGCAGCTGCTATAGGAGCAAATATATTTTAGTTTGTTGGTTGGGAGTTTTGCTCAGGTTCGGTAAAGTTAGTTCAGTCTTGTGACTTTTAGCAGGCATTGCACGTGTAGGTGGGTTGGTTGTGCTAAAAAATGGACTGGAATAGTATTTGCCCCTGTAAGTTACTGTGCTGCACTTAATATTCCCATTCTCCCTTATGGGCTCCGCATTAAGCAACAGTAGGCAGCTGAGTCTCCGTGGACCTCCTGCCCTCCTGCCCTCCCATCTTCAGCTCCTTTAAAGCCAGCTTTAATTTGATGTGTACGATGCTTGTTCTTTTGTTTTCATCTTCCTCACATCCCTCCATCTCTCCCGCTCTGTCTCTTTCTTTGTTGCCCCCCTCATCCATTTAATGAATCTCCTCTACATTGTTTCCGTATTAAAGCCTCTTTTTCTTTCTCGAGAAACAAAAGCACGCTTCGTCTCAGTCCTATCCCCTCTCCCTTTTCATCTTCTTGCTCTCTCTCTCTCTCTCACTCACTCTCTCTCTCACTCTCTCTCTCTCTCTCGCTCTCTCGCTCTCTCTCTTTGAGTATTTTGTGAACTGTCAGATCACAGCAGATAAGAGCGGGGCAGACTGTCTCCTGAGGGAAATGGATGGAATTTCTTTAGGAATGCAAATAGCTGTACTTTGAGTGACAGCAGAAAATCATCAGCTAAAGCCTTGCAGTTTCTCTCTCGTTCTCTATCTCTCCTACTCTTTTGCCTTCTTCTTTTCTCTCTCATTCTCTCTCATTGTTTCTCTGTCTTTGTCTCTTCTCTCATTCTGCACCCTTCTCTCCATCTCCTTGTCTCTCTATCTGTCTTTCTCTCTCTCTTGCCTCAGCTTTGTACAAATAGGTTGTTGCATCCCTTCAGTAATTGCATAGGAATTATTGAGTAATGGCTTTCCCTGACATGTTTATGAAAAGGAGACAGGCAGGGAGAGAAAGAGGAAGAGGGTCTGAGGGAGAGGGAAAAGAAAGGCAGAGATAAAGAAAGAAAGGACATACCTGCATGTTCTTTCATTCTATCCGTGCCACCTGACCCTCTCTGTGGAATACGTTTAGTGGGATTTAGGAGAGGGATTTAAGATAGCAGGGCTGGTTCTCTACAAAATGCCTTTTGTGTGTAAAGGTCTGATTTGCACATTTATTGTTGGTCTGTTCGTTCAGCGTTTTTATTACAAGAGTCCCACTCTTGCAAACCCATGCGCTTAAAATGTTAACATTGTGCCGTGCTGAATGGAGCCACTCCAGTTTATTCATGGCTGAAACACTACAGAACTGATACATCTGTTATTCTGCCCCACAACAAGTGACACCCTCATGAGATGCAAACCCAATTTCCAATACTCATAACCCAGGTTAACGATCTGTGCAGCGTGCCACCGAACAAAAAGTGCCAGCTGCGCATGATTAATGGTTGATTAATCACCTTTTCTTCCTCAAGCCCCCCTGCCATGCAGACAACTTTGACAAACAGCATGTTTGGCCAAATGGTGAAGGTTCGCTTAGTTTACTGTTAAATATGAAGTGATAATCATATTGTGGTCAGGCCAGCAAATTAAACTTATGCCTCATTACCTTCCCAATTCTCTTATTGGGTTAATTACTCACTGCAACCCAATCCTCATCATTATTTTCCACTGCTAATGTACAATAAATTAGACATATGACTCTGCCTGGAAATACTTGGTCTGAAGCATTGCAGTGGGCTAGCTACAGCAGAAAAGCACTGAGGCTCATTTATCAGTGGTTATATGCTGGAGCAATGAAAGCTGTCAATGCAAACATGTTGTGAAATCTCTTTGCCTAGCCACTAAATTCATGGATGTTGTGCACTCAGGCCTCGTCTAAGTGCACGTTTTTATCAATATTCGAAAATCTGTCACTTAACACAAACCAACCTGAAAATGTTTACATAAACATTAAACATACGACCCTGAAAGATAAGACCTTGTTAAATTGGATGTCAAAGACAGAACATAAGAGTCGTGCAAAATATTGGGTATACCTGAGGCTGACTTTCTAGCAAACACAATAGGTTTGTGAGCCGTAACTTTCACATGATTGTGTACAGGTTCAAAAATCCAGTTGACGCCTGAAAATAAAAGCTGAAAATTGTATTGTTTATGATGCCATTACTATGAAACTCCCTATGGGTTCATAGATTAGGTTGTGCTGCAGATTATGTAATGATACGCATGATATTAAGCCACGCAAAAAGGTACATTTGCACTCTTGTGTCTTTACCAAAACTTGCTCTTTATATTCTCTATTCACATACATCATTCTCCCAAATTTTTGTTTGATGAAAAATCTCCGACAGCACCTGTGATGCTGTTTGAACAGTGTAGCATCATAATTTTCCAGTTTGCAAGCTGTCAGAGTTGTCTTGATATTTTTAAGCATATTTGAATCTACCATGATAAAACTGCCATAGGGTGAGGTGTAAGTAACCAAAACACCAACAACACACATATGAGTATGGAGCCGGTGAGGGAATGTTTATGGCATCATCCTTCTTTATGTTGCCAATGGTCAGTGAAGTTCTTTACAAACCTGAGAAATGAAGAAGAAGACTCGAGCACAACAGCCTTGTATTGACTTTAAAATGGTTCTTTGAAGTGATACAATGGAAGAATATACAAAGAACCCCTAAAGGTCCCTTAAGACCCTTTCAGTGGATGTTTGTTCACAGGTAAACTTGTGGTTCTGGTAAGAATATTGAAATTTAGTAAAATCTAGATCATGTTGAGGTTCTTATAACATGAAAATGGGTTCTTAAAATTCACCTCATTTTGAAAAGGAGACATACAATGAAAAATAAAAAAATTAATTTAAAAATGGTATTTGCTCCCAGGAGCCTTTTCTGCCCACTTTTTTTTCAGTGTAGCAGAATTTCTGAAGGGAGCTTCACAGGTGCATGGCAACACAAAATAATCCTCCTGTGCACTCCAAGAAGCACCAGCCAGCAAACCCTCATTTTTTTTGTTCAAGCACAAAAGCTTTGATTTGACCTTGGTTTGACCTATCTCTTATCCCCAAAGTGCTACATTTCCCCGCCGCTGAAGTGATAGCTTCATGGGGTCGATGGTGGCCCCCTCTGAAAGGGAATCCACACATCAGATGAAAGTCTGCTTCCTTACCCTTATCTCCACCCTGCTTTGGATGGTCTGACATTTGAGGGTTTTCAGTTGCCTGTCAGGATCTTCTGATAGCCTGGTTTTCGCACAGATCCTGGAACGGCTTTCTTCAGGTTAAAGCTAAGCTTAAATGGTAAAGTGAGTCACTCCTCTGAGGTCATTCACACAAAGGCACTTCCCTTAGACTGCCTGGATGTTCAAATCTGGGTCATCCATTGGTCCCAAGTGTTGAGGAGTCTTGACAAGCCTTTGGAATAAAGTGTGTGTCTACTTTTTGGAAGAACCTGTTGGGAGAGCTCCTTGGCACATCACAGCTAAACTGAAGCAAAGGTACTCCAGTGGGGCTCCATAGACAGAATGGGGAATTGGAGTCAAAAAACATTTATTTTGAAAAGAGTTGAATGAGTTACAAAAGAAAGAAACCCAAAGAATGCACCGAAGCAATTTTGAGTGAAGTTATGCCTAAATCCATAAAGGTATACAAACATAGTAACGTTCATGTGTGGCCACAAAATCACACACACACACGACTTAAAAGATTTGGTTGTGCACTTCAATTCATAAGCACTCCCTTGGCCCATAGCTATTAGCTGTTTGGTGAGTCAACAAATATCAGTGAATTCCAAACTTCTGAGAGTCTGGATGCCACTCTCGGCACTCAGGTTGTATAAAATGCAATTTGTGAGGATTAGTCTACTATTTTGAACACAGTTTATTGAATAGCACAATTAATGTAACTGTAAGGTCCATATGACCATTAGAAACGGGAAGTAATATAGTAGATGCTCTTCAAGAAAGGGTCAATTATCATATTGTAAAATACATAGACTTCTACAATATGTACTCATGCACTGGAGAACGAGAATCTATTGTGCCTTGCATTGACACTATTGGACAGGAGGAACACTATTCACTCTCTTCACAACTCCAGTGAGGCTCTCTGAGTACAAGAGCCAGAGTGGTTCTTCCAGTCTGTGGTTCTTCCAGTCTGCAAATTGTGACAAGGATATGGTCCAGGAACAGTAATGTGAGGCGAGGCCCCAGACAGAAAGAACCAGAATGGTTTTTGACCCCACAGCCTCAGAATCCAGTGGATACATGCATGAAAAGCAGTGCTGCTATTTGGCCATTTGATTAAATTGTAAATTTTGACATTTTTAAAAAATCAACTGCTGTGTGGAAAGGGGTCACGTTGTACTCCAGAATGTGGAATTCAGTGGCATAATGTCCTTTTGCGGCCAGATTCCCTTCTGTAAACGCAAGTATATGGCAGCAACACCCAAACCTCATTTCCAACAGATTTAAAAAGAAAGCTGGTATGTTTCTTTGCAATCCCTCAACCTCTCTTCCTCTCTCTCGCTCTCAGCATTTCTCTGTCTGTCTGTCTGTCTGTCTCTCTCTCTCATCAGTCCAGGCCCAGTGAGCCGTTATGAGATGTGACAGTGCCATTATTCCGATGAGTTTCTGTGTGGATAATAAGCTTGAAAAACACCCACAGGTTCCCTTTAATGAGAACTCTCACCACAGTGGCAGCTAACAGTGCTAACCAGCCACCGTTGCTGCTGTTCACTCAGCTGTGCTGCCTCGAAATGCCACTGCTAGCCTGTTTGTGCCACGTCTGCATGCTTCACCCCCCTACTGCAAGGCTAAGTGGGCACATGCATTAGCTCAGAGGATTGCTCTGGGAGCCAAACCCTGGTTGACCCAAGCATTTATGTTTGCGTTCCAACAGGCATCAATGGCCAAGCTTTCATGCTTAGTTTCTTAAAGTAAAATGTTATCCGAATCAAATTGATCTACCATAGGAGTTAGAGGCTGTCTGCCCTTCTGTAGTAATGCAGTGTTGCAAGTAATTTGCTCGATTTGAATTAAGATTATAACATGAGCTCTTATAGTGTTTCATTTAGTGCTGGGCAATGTTTACATTTTTTTATCGTGATTCATCACATGATTAATCATTATCAATCACATTCTTATACACAAAATTCAAAAGCAGTGTATTTGGCACATTATGCATAGTATTTGTCAATTTCTCATCACTCGAACTGTATAAATTAAAAGGGAACATTTTTTACAAGGCAGCATAACTCATCTTTGCACTGGCGCTGAGGTCCAGAGCTGCAATCAGAACAGTAAATCAGGCAAGTTATGAGCAAGTTAACATTCATAAATCTGTTTTTTTATTCCGGGACAGGTACCAGTAGAAACATTTTCCTTTAAACAGGAAGCAGCAGAAGCAGTCAGTATGTTCAGTAGCGAGTGTCCCTTTAAAGTGAGATGAAGTGGTCAAGCACAGATAAACGAACTTTAGAAAGAAGAGCCATGTTTAAAAAGTGCGTTAACGCACAATACAATTATTGGCGGCGTTCATTTCATAATGCATTAATGCGATAGTAACGTGTTAACATGTCTAGCTCTAGTTCTATTCTTTCTTAGCAGTGCCACTGCTAGTTCAGGTGCCCCTTTCTTTATCTTTTCATCTGAAAGGCTGTATCCAAATGGGCAGCAACATGGACCAGCACAGCCAACTTATGAGCCAGGCGAGCAGAAATGGGAAATTATTCATCAGAACTGGATAACTGAGTGAAATGCTAAGATAGTGGCATGAGCTAGCAGGGATTGGGCATGATCCACTGCTATTTCTGCAAAGTGTGTGTGTCTGTGTGTGTGTGTGTGTGTGTGTGTGTCTGTGTGTGTGATTCGCAAGTGAATGAGTCACTATGTACCGCAGCTATGTTGACATATGCTGCTCACCCACTCCCGCTATTGAAATGTCTGGGAATAGCTTAAACTGAGAGAGATACATAGATGGAGGTTTGAGGGGTACAGACTCATTTTACACCTCTGTTTGAACTTAAAGGTGTAGCTTTTCGAAAAATCAAATTTGCACAATTTTACAATGATCTTTGTCTTCTTTAGCTTAGCATTTAGCTACAGAGCTAATATGGTTAACAGTTAATGGAAATAATGGCCTGGCAATTAGAATAGTGCAAACAGCAGGCCTTAGTCACGCTTGTGCCTTGAAATGTGCCATCACCTTTGGGTGGATCCTTGAGGTTGGGCTATTTTGGGGCCCAATAGTTTCCTAATGCAGAAGGAAGTGAATGTTTGCGGCTAAGAATTCTACATTTTTATTTTTTTTACTCATCAGTGGCGATAGTTGCACCCAGGACTTCATTATCACAGTGGGGAACATATCAGTGGTTGTATGATGTATTTGTGCAATACATGCTGAGCATTGTTGTGACTGATGAAAACACAAATAGGATGTGCAAACCATGAACTAATGAGGCTGAAGAATTCAGCTCTGCTCTGCATTCTGCACGTCCATTTTCACAATAGAAATAAAAGAAAATTTGCAGTTCAGGAATTTAAGATTAACAGTAAATTGATTAGATTATAATTTTTAAAATGTTGTTTGTATTAAAATGGTTGATTATATTTTTAAATATATATGGCTAAATTTCATTCAAACCTTGAGAATGGCCAATAGGAGGTCTTCTCATTTTGACCTTTTTGCATAACCCTGAATAGACTCATAACATGGATTCTGACAGTGTTGACCAGCGTTGACTTAAAAAGTACTTTATTGCCTGAATTTCATTTATGTTTTAGGATAAAAGTAAGCGAAACGTACTTTGTACACCAAACATGTTAAACATGCTGATTGACTACATTCAGGACAATTGTCTAAATTAGCTTTTTTTGTAACCAAACTTCCACTGTCAAACTGTCTTTAGTGTGATTTTCTAATCCACAGAGGTCTCAAACCATTACTGTTGTCCATGTAGCGCTGGGCAATTCATCGAAAAGTAATCGAAATCGACATTCAGAACCTATATTTCAATTACTTTCCCTTTAAAAACACTACCGCGTGTGGAGTCACTATTTTTACTAAGAAAGACATTGAAAATTTATTTATTATTCTTTTTTTATAAGAACAAAGTTTTAGGTAATATATGCTTTAATTTCAGTTGTTCAAAATTGATGTTCAATAAATAATAGATAGATAGTGTTTCCTTCAATTATTTTAAAATCAAGTAATGCACCCTTCATTCGAAAATCTCTCACTTGTAATATGTGAGAATTTTACTGTACAAAACTTGTCAGTGAACAATGAAGGCATAAATGAAATATATACATAAATAAATAAAATGGTTTTTTTTAAATAATCGCTCATTAATCGTTTTTGATTTAGATTTTAGGCCAAATCGCCCAGCCCTAGTTCCATGTGCAATTTTGCAATGTGGTGGCATTTGAGAAAATGTGCCAGCAACAACCACATGGCATCCCACAACGCTTTGTTAAAGAAAGCTCTTTTGCTGTTATGCAGCAAAAACCATATTTAGCAGTGGGATCTGTTGAGAATAATAAATTATTGACACCTTTTCTAATTTGTTTCTTCACCCATGGCTGCTTCTCCCTTAGGGTTTACAGTACAGACTTTAACGCACAGGTCATGTGGCGGAACCGGGGATGGAGACGGCGTGTAAATAAAGCAGGGGGGTGGCTGTTTTGGGGTGCTTGAGGGGCCGTTTGGCAAAGGAGGCACAAATTGGCATTCATGGTTGAGCGTTTCTTATTTTCTACTTGGCTGCTAAGCGCAGAATGAGTGGCGGGTCAGAAGAGCCAGAGAAATTTTTCCAGATATTACAAGTGACAGATTTGTATTCAGGGTGTGGGTATGTGACCTGAGTAGCCCTCTACCAGCACCTATGCACGAATCCAGACAAAATCTTCAGTTCCCAGGCAGTGTTCCCCAGCCCCCTGCTAGCCTTCATGTCCCAGGATGTCTCACTCTCACACAGGCCCAGCAGCTGGGTTAATTGGCTTTTCCCTGCTCTGCCCACAAATGCATTCTCCTGGTGAGGTCCTGGTGTGGTGAGGTCGAACATGATTTATGGATTTTTTAATTAATTTAATGTAATATATTTTGACTAGAGTTTCCAGTTCAAAATGCCTCTGAGGTAGGAAACATCAGCCATGATGTAACAATGTTTACAAAAACTATCCTATTATACAAATGTTAAAAATATAATGTATTATCTTGGATATAAGATACTAAAGTATTATTAAAATTATTATACTTGTAAGTAATTTAATATGATTATAATATATATATATTTTTTTTAAACCAAAGTTTCATTTGTTTTTTTCTCTCAAGGGTCCAAAAATAACACCTTGTATACAAATAAAAGAAGCTGTTAGGCTTGAAATTGAGTTTTTAACACTTATTAGATTTCAAGCACTGCACAAAACTAACACACTCTTGTAACACACTCACATTTAGCAGGTTTAGAGCTTTTCCAAGAGGGTGCCATTAGTCACCAAATAGATTTTAATGCCTCATAAAACTTGGGATTCTCATTAACCTCACATTGTTCCCTCTTCAGGCAATCGAGGTCTGATCCATTTGACTTCATAGTTTTTATTAGAATATGCAAACATGTCCATATCACTAAAAACTTGCCCACTGCTATGTTAATTCCCAATGACTGTTTATTGAATTCAAAATACTGTGAAAAAATAAAGCATAATATGTGTAAAAGTTATATCACAATTAAACTTGTTTTTCCCCCCCAATGTATTAAACTAAGCAAAATAAAAAATAAAAAATGCACTTCAAAAATCTATTTTTTAATTGATTAATTTAACATATTGGGGAAAAACATCCATGGCCTATTCAAGATCCGTTCCTTCGACAGTGATGTAACCTGAATTTTGGAGTATATCGAAACACACCATAGCCTAAGTCACTTACCCATGCTAAAATAGTTGTAAAATCAACTAAGCAACAAAAAAAGGAAACGGAAAACCCCCTCAGTCATACGCCACACTACTACATATTCTTCTACCACATGCAACCAAACTACTTCACCCATGTTGTCTGTAAGTATGAGGCTAATAGTGAAAGCCAAGTGGGAGTGGGCATTGGAAATACAGAATGTCTAATGGTGTGTGTGTTGTAACCCAAGGACCCCCAGTAAAATGTTAAATTTTTAGCAAATATATATGCGTATATATTTTGTTTTCCAATATTCTGACTGGCCAAATGGAGGGACATTAACCCCCAACATCTCCACTCATGGCGCCAGACCTGCTCCCACATCAGCCAGGAGTTTGACTTGGGCTTTAGCCGGAATCTGTGTCTGTTGCCCTGGCAACATAGGCCTTGCTGGCTCGCCTGTTCATAAGTAAGTCCTCCTCAATCCCTCAGCAGGTGGGTGAGAAGGAGGGCGGGCCATGGAGGGATAATGAAGTGTGGTACAGCAAACCATTCACACTCTCCATCCCTTTTCTCTCTCTTTCTCTCTCTGTCTCTCTCTCTCTCTTTCTCTCTCTGTCTCTCTCTCTCTCTTTCTCTCTCTGTCTCTCTCTCTCTCTCTCCTAGGTTCTCTTTCTTTTCTCTCTCTTCTTTTTCATATCGATCTCCTGTTCACTCTGATCCTCTCTCTGCTTTTTGACTCTTATACTGCCTCCATTCTCTTCTGTCTTTCTCTCTTCACTTCACTGCCTCCCCTCCTTTTGCTGTCTTTTTTGTAACCTGCCGTTCTGTTTGTCTTTTCCCTTTCTATCTTCCTACTCCCCCTTATTATACCATTTTCTCTCTCTCTTTCTCCCTCTGTCTCTCTCACTCCTCATCTTTATCTCTTTCTCCTTCTGTTTCTCTCACTCCATCACTATATCTCCCTCCTCTGTCTCCCTTTCTCTCTCCATTCCCTTCTTTCTCTCTGGCCCCCGCTCTGTCTTCCACATGCCCCTCAATCTCTCTCTCTCTCTCTCTCTCTCTCTCTCTCTCTCTCTCTCTCTCTCTCTCTTTCTTT
>JBBMFX010000080.1:7160782-7172659 GCA_037832545.1 Rhabdalestes septentrionalis | reverse complement strand
GAGAGAGAGAGAGAGAGAGAGAGAGAGAGAGAGAGAGAGAGAGAGAGAGAGAGAGAGAGAGAGAGAGAGATGTGATATAGAGAGGTGATATAGAGAGATAGAATAAGATGAGGGTAATGGTTGCCTGGGCATAATTTGGGAGTAATGGGCTTTTTAACCTGAAGTACCCAAATTGTATTGCAGCACTTAAGGCACTTGCAGTTAGGTGATATTTGCCTCAATGCTGGTGTTACTTGTTTGACTTTGACTTGTTCGACAGAATGACTATGTTTGTTGTACAAAAGCGAATGCTGGGGTTGCCATAATTGCTGTGCAACAGAAGTTAAAAATGAATATGGGGAGATAATAAATACTCCATAAAGATGGTTCATGAAGGCATGTAACTAAAACAATAGCTTGGCAGGGTACATTCATTAGTATTCCTTTGATGTTGATTTTGTTCAATAGTTCAAAAAGAAAAGATTTAATTTAGAGCGTTGCAGTGTTTGTCACTGTGTGTGTTGTGCTATGTCCTGTAGGATGCTCTCTCTGTCAGATGGCCCTTGTTGTTGGATACAGATTTTAGGGTATAAATATAAAGTATAAAGATGGTGGCACATAAACTATAATCCTGAATTGTCTTTAACTTGCAACGTTATGTCAGCAATTAGAACATACTAGAATATAACCGTATGTTTTAGTGGAGCAACCATGTAATGCTTTGTGCTGAAGGGTTCATGTAGGTTTATGTCAGTTGTCATAAAAGCTTGATCTATGTGTCATTTAACCTTAGGAATGCTGCCCTTCTCTAAAGTGTTGCCAGTAGTTCTTTGGCACTGTAAAGACAACCTTTGTAGCACCTTTATGTGGAACTTCTTGAGAACGTTTTCTCCGGCATGGTTACAAGATGTTCTTATGACAGTGTCTGTGCCATTTCTCTCCACCCTCACAGATGATAATCACCATAGATGTCTTCACTAGTCTAAAAGCATGCCTTTACACACACTTGCAGCTTTTTACCCTGTTCCTTCTCTGTAGCTCCAGGGAATGAGCAGAGAATGACCTCCATGTACCTGAAAACTCTCAGGCTTGGAAAGTGGATGGCTACATTTGCATGCTGTTTAGTGTGTTGCACACGTTTTTTTTCTGTAAATTGCACACAATTAGAACTCTTTGAATGATGGAGAAACCCAGGTTGGGGTTTTATACATTTTGGCTGATATTTTTTCTGAAAAGCTTTTAGGACAAAATAAGCATATTGCTAGTGGAGCTAACAAGGTAGTCAGTGGAAAATACTACAAACTCCTGGTGTCATACGTGTGTGTGTGTGTGTGTGTGTGTGTGTGTGTGTGTATGTGTGTGTGTGTGTGTGCTGTCCTGACCTGCTATTGAATGTGGGATAGATGACAGATATGAAGAATTGTTCTTTCACGCTGCAATTCACAGTGTAAAAATGTTTAGTGGCGTTTTCAGTGGCATTACAGTGTGTGTGTGTGTGTTGGTGTGTGTGTGTATTTTTGTGTGTGTGAGTGTTTGGCTTGATTTTTACAGACCTTCACAGACACTAATCTGACACCTCACATTACACACTCTTCTCTGTAATTTACAATAGACCCAGCAGAGCTGCATTCTTCCAGTAGTTCACCATTCCAGAAGGTTCTGCTCACACGCAGCCCACAAACACAACACACACTTTCATTCCCACATCAAAAATTCAACACTTCCATACTTTGATACTGTTTTAACTATTATATCCCGTAACTGATGTTAATAATAAAATGAAGAACAATATTTTGGGAAAATAAGTGTTGAAATAATATGTGGTCATGCTCGTATTTGTTGAATTGTCTGCCTTAAAAAAAAAAATCATTATGGATATTATTTTTAATATATATTTTTTTGGAATATGGATCTTATCATTTTATTTTGGATGCTAATTGTATTAGAACCATATTCTGGATATTAGTTTAATTTGAATTTCATTCTGGATATGAATTCTATTATAATTTCGTTCACGATATTAGTTTTATTTGAAACTCATTTGGGATATTAATTTTATTATCATTTCATTATGGATGTCAATTTTAATCATAACTACATTCTGGATGGGACTGAAAATGTTGTAATGGTTGCTTAATTCATTTTGTGCAGTTTATCTCCAGAAATGATGTTATTTGCACTATTAATACTGTCAACATTAAATTCATTAAATAGTATATCAGCTATTTTCTCCAGTAATTTTATTAGTTAAACAGGGCTGAACTGATTAATACGATTGTAAGTGAAAGTTCAGGTTTGATGATCAGTCTTTCATCTTATTTCTTCAATTTCTGTGTAGAAGTCTTGAATAACGTGAACAGTACAGAAGTGTCATGTCCGACAGTCTTTGCTTTAGGGATTTGTAAATAAATAGAGTTTAAAGTCACATCTGGTAGGTGCTGATACCAGTGAGTTTTAGAAGCTTAATATCAGATGATTTTATTGGCCAAAGAACATATGTGTCAGGCTCCTTTGCTTTTGCCATTCAGTTTCACTCCATCTACAGAATTTGCTATCGCCAGAGATATCTGTGTGTGTGTGTATGTGTGTTACCATACACTGTGTGTGTATATGTGTGTGTGTGTGCTTGTGTGTGTGGGTTGTACTAAAGGAGAGGGCAGCGCACCTTTCCTGACCACTTCTTTATCCTTGCCACCATGGGCTTTGTTTTTTTCCACCGGACATTAGGCTGACCACACATGTGCTTGCTGGGTCGTAACACACATTCCCCGAGTGACAGTGTGTCTGCTAGTGTGTGAAGGTAGTGTCTGACATGGAAATGTCTGGCTGAGGGAGCATCACTGGAGGTGTGAAAAAAGCATCTGGGGGCTCTCTAGTGATCACACATGCGCTTGCGTGTGCACACATACACACACACACACACACCACACACACACACACACACACATATTTGATGTAGATGTAGAGAGTATTGTTTTATCTGAAGGGTACATCTCAAAAACAAAACTGTGGAAAACAGACCACTCTATACAGAGCAGGCCTGTGTAAAGTCTGGCCCACGGGCCAATCACGGCCTGCCGTTAGATTTCATACTGCCATTTGAAAAATAAGTAATTGTGACAGTGAAAATTGTTTTAGAACAGTATGTATTTTCATGTAAAATAAATGAAGGAACCACCGGCCCCGGGGCACCTTCACTCGATCAAATTTGGCTCTCTTTGGACAGCCCTGATATAGAGGGTCCCCCACAGCTCATACATTTTCTATTCATTCCATAAACTGCAGAATCTAATTTTTGTTAACTTGTTTCCATTAAAATATGTTCAATCCAACAATTTTCTGTACCAGTGCAAGTCTGACATCCTATTAACTGGTTGTGTTGTGTCCAAATCTAGATTGTCCTTTAATTTATGTATTCACCAGTTAGCTGTTAATTTGCTCATTTAATATCTAACTCTTGTCTGGTGATCCAGATATGATCATAATTAAAGTTTAATTATTAAGTTTGTTGAAAAGAAAAGGCACATTCCCACATTTGGAGAGAAAACATGTTGTACCTAAACTGTAGTGTGATGGCATGGAATCTGCAGAAGTTTGGAGTAGTTTGGTGCTCTCCCATTAGTTTATGGAATTTCCCAAAACCGCATCCATAGAAATAAACCAGTGAAAGGTTTCTCTGTCAGAGCTACTTTTGTTAATGTGGTCTTAAATAGTCGTGTTTAAGTTTTTAATTTTTCATTTAGTTTATTTCTCATCAGTGTTTAGCCGTGCAAAGAACACCTAACCCAACTAACTGCAATTCTCACAATGACGAAGACTTTTACCTTCAGCTCAAACAGATAAAAGTGCTTGAAAACAGATAATCGACTTCCCGGTTTTGGTTTTGTGTCCTTTTACCTATTGTTTGATTTGCATGGACAGCAAAAAATAAAACTGAAGCAGTCAGTTCAGTTGCAAGCGGCTTTTTACCCCAGCCATCCAGCAGTAGTGGTATGGCTTGAATAAGATACACTATGGTTCGTTGTGCCCCAGGAAAAATTTCCTTCACTGCACGAGCACCTTCGTAATTCAGTCAGGCCATATTCCATTCAGCTGTCCTACTGTGTGTACGTACATTTAGCTTAACTGTGCAACATTTGCTAAAAATCCATACCATTCTTAGTCATCAGAATCTTTTAGTCAGACGGCAGAAGGTTTCTGCAGTTACCCACAATCAATTTCTGTTTATTCCCTCTCAACTCACTGGCTTTCCATTCCATGTGGTCCATGTGCTTCACAGTGGCCTTTCTTTATCTTTGGCAAACGCTCAGTGACTAGTATAGCTAATGACCGCATGCGTATACAAGCTGTCTCTCCACATCACTTACAATTCGTTGCTTTGTTTCCATTCCACTCCTTTGTGCTCCCTTTATAAATGTTTGACTACTTGCCCTGATCTGTGATGAGCGAAGCCTTTTTCTACTCTGTGATCTTTCCTTATCGCTTCTTTCTTTTCTTCCTGGTCTGTTTTCTCTCTTTCTCTCTTTTTTCCTCCTCTTTCCTTATCTTTTCATTCCATCGCTCATGTTCCTCTTGTTTCTTTCAACCATCTAATTGCCCCCTCCTCCCCGGACCCTCCCTTCATCCCCTCCTTTTCCTTCCTTTCTCTCATTCCCTCGATCCCTCGTTCCCTTCCTTTTTACCCCTTTATTTGACTAACCTTGCAGAGGGTACCCCAGCTCTAGCCACCGTGACCCCCAACCCCTCTGAGACTCCTGTACCCCGCACTCCTTCTTTGACTTACTCCTCTCCTCCCCCACCAGTTGTCCCGAGCTCAGGCGCCCTCCCCTCCGCCCCCCGTGATGTGGCCCCTGTCCTAGTGTCCAGCCGCTTTGTGCGCCTCACCTGGCGCCCCCCACTGGAGCCACGCGGGACCATCCTCACTTATGGTGTCTTCTACTCCCAGGAGGGAATCAACAGGTATGTTCAAAGCAGGCCTTTCTGGAGTCATCAAGAAGCAGCCTCTATTCCAGACCAGCCTCAGACCACCTCCCAAAAAATTTGAACATTCAAAATGCATGATTCTGTATTTCTCACATACATATATACATGATGTCTGTTTAAGACATGCATAATATTAGCTTCAAACTGGTTGTTTTAACATTTTGCGTACTGATGTCATTGGTAAGACACTTACACAGACTGTTGCCAGGGGTTAAAATAAGTTTAATTGGAACAGTTGAACATTGTTCATGGGCCTTTATTTAATGTTTATTTAGTTTATTAGTATTTGCAACCCCACAGTATATTTTTATTTAGCTTGTTTTCTAGTTAGCATTTAGCCTGTACATTAGAAAATGTCAGCTTGCAAGCAGAGCTTCAAAATTTCCAATGTTTTGTTACATTATCCATAGCTAATGATTTGGCTCACTTAAAGTAGCGTTTTGCTATTTGAGAGTTGTTGCTATTAAATTCAGAATATTTCTGAAGCCTCCAAGCAACAGTGTTAGCCAATACTAGCCCCCCTCAACCCACATTTTGACATGGTTTGAAGGATGTCTGTGATGGTAATTACTTAATAAGCTTTCATTTTTAGACACATACAAACTTCTGGCACCTAAAATCTCTATGCTGGTTGATGGCATTTTGGTTAGTTTTCACCAAATTATGCTTTAAGTTTCAGTGATGTAAAATAAAGAGGAAGTACAGGAGTGTTAATGCACTCCATCGCTATGGTTCTTCCACATGTCTTAAAAATCAAAAGAGAAAAAATTGGGAAGCAGCAATAGTCTTATTAGCAAAAAAAAAAAGCAGCTGTACTGCTTTGATGCAGAACACTCAGGACCATGACCTTTGTTTCAAATATGCTTGGGCCCACATGAGAAATATAAACTCCATGCTGGGCTGCATAGAATGTAATTAAAGCCTTTGTGAAATATCAGCTGCTGGGTTTCAGGGGAGTTCAAAAGCATTAAACCTTTTTATGTCTGGTTTCAGGTTCAGTAAAAAAAAAAACACATTTAGTATAGAAACGAAAAAAAAAAGCAGGTGGGTTGGTTTGATATATTTAATATATTCAGTCCAATATGGCAAGTGTAAATGTCTCTGATTCACCAAGCGTAGTATTCATGTAATCTGGTTTTATATGCAGTCCCACTCAAACATTCGGATGCCCCTGATTGAGTGTGTCATTTTAAAGGCATTTTGGCCTAAAAGCTTAATTAAAATGCTTGAAACTGCTTTTTAGGGCAAGTCTAAACAGCTGATGATATTTCAGAATGTACAATGTGTATCTAGAAGATATGGTTATACACCATTAATCAAAAAGAATTTAGATATGTAGAGGACAGAACATTTCTTGATACAAAATATCCAGAAGACCCAAGATATCTAGGAGATTTATGAAAGAAAGATGTCGAGAGCAGGGGTCACCCACCTCTTACTTAACACTCCAGCCAACCGGGACTTCTGAAGTTCATTACCTGAGAGCAGATGGCTGGAAATTCTTGGGATGGTATATTTCCAGGTCCAGGGTTGTTAAACGCAGTTTGACAAGATAAAGTCTATCTGAAATATATCTTTCAAGTAAGATACGTTCAATTTGTGTAACTATTTCTGCTCAATTGATTTTGGCGTCTTTGCTATTGTCCTAAAATGTAGAAAAGAGAACAATGGTAAATTCCTTTCTGAGATGTGTCCAGACATTTGACTAGTACAGTTTAACATCTGTTTTATAGTCTGCTGCTGCTGAGCTGTAGTCATTAGCATATCAGCTTCTCTTTACGATTCTCCTTAAACTTGTTTATCCTGTACATAAAAGCTGCTCTTTAAAAATGCAGTCTCAGTGCTCAGCCCATCTCAGCACAAAGGACGATCTTTTTAAGCGATGCTTGAATTCAGACTGATCTCTGGTCAGTTCTTGATTTCTGTTGGTTTTTCCTCCAACAGAGAGCGCTCGGTGAACATTACCGAGTCGGAGGATCTCCAGCTGACGGTGAGCAATCTGAAGCCTGAGGCGGTGTACACTTTCAGGGTGGTGGCCTACAACGAGCTAGGCCCAGGAGAGAGTTCCGAGCTGATCCGGCTCACGACACAACAGGAACGTACGTAACCAGCAAGCACTATACCTGCTTAACCAGTGGCTTCATGCTCCATAAAACCAACAATTATGCCAATGATGGGCAGGGGGTAACCATCAAATTGTGCATCATTGGCATGAGATAATCAAAATAATCAGAATCAGAAAACTTTACAGTTATATGCACAAAATGCAATGAACAATATATATAAAAAATAATTTGGCCATTAGTAACATAAATACTAGTTTGGAGTTATCTTTAATTGAAGAGTCAATTTCCAAAACACAAATTTATGAACAATTTTAATATTTATATTGTAATACATGAAACAGCATAGAGTCAATGACAGCCAACTGCATAAAAATTGTAAACACCTGGGTTAGTAAGTACCCCTTGGGACTGTGAGAGTGGACTGTGAGAGTTTTGGAAATTCACCTAATCTTTTACTGTGTATTATGCAAGGACTGAATTTTGGTCAGTTAAACTATTGAACATAGAGAGAATATGCCAATGTTATTGCAAATGGAAAGACTACTGCATATAATAATAAGTGAACATAATGAAAATTATTTAGCAGCCAGTATGAAGGTGTAAATGATATTGCACAAATCATGCTAGCATTTGTATAATGCTAACTGCGAGAAGCCTTAATGTTCTTAATGCGGAAGAATTGAATTTAACTACCAATTAGCATGCCATTAATAGCATAATATATAATATGGCTAGTTTCCATCAAGCATTAGGTAACTTGTTTGGCAAATTCTGAAGGAATATTTAGGCAATTTTGAATAGACAAGGCCTGGTGGGCAGCTAGTAGCCTAGTGATTAGGGCATTCGCCCTGTGATCAGGAATTCGTGGGTCTGATTTCCAAGACGGCTATTTTTGGCTGCCCACTGCTTCACTTGGTCAAGGCGTTAAATGCAGAGGAAGAATTTAGTGGTGTTCACACCGTGTGCTGTGATGTGTTCATGTGTGACAGAATCGTAACTTTCACTATGTCAGTGATGTCATGTTAATCAGTTAGCTAACTTATCATGTTTTCCGAATAGAAGCTAGGCTCTACTTTGCATACGGTTATTGGCAGAATGCCTGCTAGCCTTAAAGCTGAACTGCTGTTAGTAGTGTATTTAACAGAACTGTTCCTCCAGTTCCAGCATGGCCCGAATGATGTAGTGTTTACTTGCTCAGGAAAGCGAATGCCTAAGGCAGGGCATGAGTTATATTGAAATATAATGTAACAACGGGCATGAAATGTACTTATGGTCTCCAGAAATGTGGTTTGAATTACTTTTCAAACCATATATAAGTGGGAAAAACTTTGGTTTCAGATGTTTTCTTTGCTGTTTTGTGGCTTTTTATAGGTGACATGGAGGAATAATGTACCTTAACAGGGTTGTCTCATTATTCTGGGGAAGTGAAATGTGTTTGCCCTTTTAAAAAATGAACAGTAACAACAGTAGTGGCATATTTCCTAGTTAGAGAGAGAGATTGAGGGAGAGAGAAAAGGAGCGAGATGGTACCTCTCGTTTCTTCATAACAAAACTTTTCTTTGTATTTCCTGAAGGATTCTCATTTAGTCCTTTAACATGACCATTTTTAGGGGAATGTTTTGTTTTGTTTGTTTTGTTAAGTGACCGATGCATAGATTCAGGCAAATCATATACATAAAGCGAGTAATAAATATTGAACACAATTTCTAAGTAAATATACTCCTAAAGTTGCTATTGACATGAAATTCTTAGCAGATGTTGGTTACAACCCATCCAATCTACACATGCAAGGAAATCAATCTTTAGATGTCCATACATTATGTGCAATAAAATAGAATGATATAGGGAAAAATATTGAACACACCAAGAAATACAGAGGCAAAAAGGCATGGAAAATCATAACACCAGCCTAAACCTAGCATTAGAAAGCAATCCTGCCACTTAATGAAATTAATATCAGCTTGTTCAGTCTCAACTGATGGCATATAAAAAGGTGTCTCTTACCAAGGTGTCACACAAGAAACATCTCATGATGGGTAAAAAACAAAAAGAGCTCTCTCAAGACCTTCCCAACATTATTGTTGCAAAACATACTGATGGCAGTGTTTGTAGAAGAATTTCTAAACTTCATCCAGAGGTTTGAAGAACTTTTCATTATTTCATCATCCACTCGGCCACCGACCAGGTGCTACCAGACAGACGATTGAAAATTCAGAAGAGTTATCCAAGAACCAAGGAACATTTGTGGGGTCTGGAATTAGTACGTACAAAAAAAACCTATAAATAATGTACTCAAACACTGAGGCCTGTATGCACGCTCACCATGCAGCACTGCTGAATCGTGTTTAGATTCGCTGAACAACATTTAGACAAGCCTGTGCAATACTGGGACAATATAGTCTGGTCACATGAGACCCAAATTGAACGCTTTGGATGCCATAATACACACCATGTTTGGAGGTAAATAGGCACTGCATATCACTCCAAAAAACCCAAACCAACTGGGAAATTTAGAGGTGGGAACATCATGATGTCGGCACAGGCATGCCCCATCACTGCAAAAACTCCTGATCTAACCACGACTTGCAATCTTATTTCTAGCATAAAAGTCTTCTTGGTCTTGCTTTGAGAATTATATACTATATAAGACCAGATGTTTTGCTTATATAGTGTATTAAGATCAAAAAGACTGTTAGGCTAGAAATAAGATCACAAATCTTGCTTAGATCAGGATTTTTCGTGGTGTATAATTGAAGGTATGGTGAATGGAAAAAAGGACAGAGTTATTCTTGACAAAAATGTGCTTCCATCTACCAGGATTATGAAAATGAAATGAAGGTGGATGTTTCAGCAAAACAGTGATCCCAAACACACTGTCAAAGAAACTCCCAAATGGTTTCAGAGAAAGAAAATAAAGCTGCTAGAATGGCCCAGCCAATCACCTGACCTGAATCCTATAGAAAATGTATGGAAAGAACTAAAGCCCACGTTGCGGAAGAATGGTCCAAAATCACACCTGAAAAATGCATGCGACTAGTTTCTCCATATACTGAGGTGTCCTGAAGCTGTCATCACCAACAAAGGCCTTTGTGTGAAGTATCGTGTCATTCAATTTGATTACATATGAATTCATTTATGGACATCTACGTTTTGCTTTCTTTGGGTTTGTGGATTGGATGAGTTGTTACCGACTGGTTGCATCACATTTCATGTCGATAGCATCTTTAGAAATATATTTACTAAATTGTTGGCATGTTCAGTACACAGTTTACCCGCTGTATCTTAGCACACAAACTGAAAAACAGCTTTACGGTGGTACTCACCCTGGATATGTCTTATTGTTGTTCACATTTGCCAAAAAATATTCAGATTCAATTTGGAAAATCAAAAAACCTGATCTGAGCTGCCTATGTGAATGCAGCTTCAGCGTCAAGCCCCTGTTGTTGATGTCTTCATGCTGGTTCCTTTTCGTGGCTTGCACAAACTTTCTGAAAGGTTCCTTCGTATCGGCTTCCATTATCGACCTGTTAGTGCTGGAAGTAGCATTCAAACTTTTCAATCAGTTTCTCACCTTTCTAATGAGCCTCTGTGGAGATGTTGAGCAGCTTGATCTTTTCTCTGTATCGCATGGACAAGGTTTCTGCCCATAGCTCTGGATTAGCTGAGGAGCCTGAACATTGGAGAAGGCTAGAGGAAACACTAAACCCATTTGTGACTGAGAGAGGTGTGCTTTGTGTGTCTGAAATGATTCCACAATCAGGGTCCTGTACAAGACAATCAGGGCTCTATATAGATCAAAATTACATAGTCTGCTAATCACTGTTCCATACACTGGAGCAAATCACTCAGGCTAATTAGCTGTCAGCCAGTTATCTGCCTTGGAGGGAAAAATTACGTATATAGTAAGTTAGAATAGTCCTGAGCCTACCCTTATTTCTTTATATTTTACATTAAATCATCTTGCCTAAAATACAAGGAGACTAGATCTTCCTACCAATCTGCATTCAGCACCACCAGTATACTAATCATCGGCCTAATCATCTGGGATCATCTTTGCCTGTGTCTTAACAAACAAAAACACTCCTTTGAGAATGCTTAGGCTCAGGGACTGGACTGTAAATGGGAAACTTTTGAAAGTCCCACAGGAAGCTATGGAGAATAGAAGATATGGGGTGTGGAGTTTGGACGCTAGTGTATTTGTATGCATACAGATCCAGTATCTTTGATTAACCAACTACTGTCCTTTTGTGTATTCGTTTTTCTTCCTCAGGGCCACGCCATAAACGCATAGAAGCTCAGTTACCAGCAAAGCATCTCCAATTTCCAGATTGTCATTGTGATGAAAATGTGAATATGTGAATATGAATGCAGGTTGAAGCAGCAGACGGTTCTAGGTCTGCATTAGCTTGGCCTGTGGAAGAGCAGCAAATTGACCTTGACTTTGTTTAAGTAATGATTGAAATGCAGCCTGAGCGAAAATAATTCACTATGGAGAATGCAGCATGACTGCTATGTGTTAAGCCTTTATTTCAAAAGCTTCAGTGGAGTAGAAAATGTAGATGTATACAAAATGTATATAAAAATAACAAAGATTTGAATAAACTTCAGTGTTTCCCCCCCTTCTCCACTACTTTATTTCTCCTATATTTCTTCTTTTTTTCCTTATTTCTTTCGTTTACTTTCTTTCTTTCTTTCTTTCATTCTTTTTGTCCTGCTCTGTTTTCAATCCTTTACAAATGTCTTGGTTTCAATTATTTTATTTTTTTGTTTTTATTCCTTCTATATATCTCTCTCTATATCTCTCTCTCTCTCTCTCTCTCTCTCTCTCTCTCTCTCTCTCTCTCTTTCT
>JBBMFX010000080.1:7136191-7153851 GCA_037832545.1 Rhabdalestes septentrionalis | reverse complement strand
CTCTCTCTCTCTCTCTCTCTCTCTCTCTCTCTCTCTCTCTCTCTCTCTCTCTCTCTCCCCCCCCTCTCTCTCTCTCTCTCTCTCTCTCTCTCTCTCTCTCTCTCTCTCTCTCTGTAATTCTCTGAGTCTGTTTATTTGCCCGTAGGCCCCAATAACTCTGTGATAATTGTTGCTTTTCTTTGCTTACATCAGTGGGTAAACACAAAAAGGAATAAACACTTCAAATACACACACAGATAAACACACAGAGACAATTAAACACATGCATACATACACACACACACACTCCACACATCTCCAACTTTCAAGGAAAAGGAAAAAACATTAAATTAGGCTGAAATTTAGAAAGACCATCTGCTTTTTTGCCAAAAGTTTTTAAACACAATAGAGCTCCAGAAACAAATTGCTACTGCAAAAATGTTCAGTTTATTTATCTGGTACTGAACTGCTTTTTAAGAAATGCTGACAATATTTATGGTTCTTTAAAGCATAATTTTAAAGGAAATGACACTACATCACAATAACATAAATTATGCAGTGTTTACAGAACTTGAATAATTCAAAGAAAAAAAATCTTGTTTACTTTTAAACAAAATGGTAATCATAACCTTTGACATTCTAGTAGTGTTTTCCATCCAACTATTCACATTGCAAGAGAAGAGTGTTGATAACGGCAGTGTTTTTTACACTTTTCCTCATTAAAGATATAAAGATATATTTATCTTGAAGGGAAATTCTTTTGTCATAAGCATGCCCATTGCAAAAAGAGGAATAAAGATAAGACAGAAAGTTAGTAGGGGAAAAATATCTGAATATATATGAATAAAATACAAAAATAACAAATGTAATAAGTAAATTATTAAAAACCTTAACAAGTAACAATAACCGATATTTTAAAATAACAGATTATTAATGCAAGTGGTTCTAAAAAATTGCCATGAAAATATGATGAATGCAATAAAATATTATAGCAGCAGGTGATGAGGGGCTGTTTAACATTCAATAACTTACAGACAAATAAACATTTCGTTATAATGCACAATCCCGAACTTAATGACATAAGGGTTGACAAAGATCACCTACAGAACGAGGAATAGTTATACAGTCTTATTGCCACAGATACTGCATTTATAGGCGATGAGTCTTTTGCTGTATGGGCTCTGATGGCCCATGGGGCGTGCATGAAGTAAGAGGGGTTGTCCATGATACTGAGAAGCTTTTTCAGCATTCTCTTCTCATGCACCTCCTTCAGGTTCTCCAATATGACACAACACCCAGGACAGAACCAGACTTCAGCTTGTTCAGAATCAGCTTTTTCCGCCTTTTTGCCTTCAACTACCCCAGCACACAGCTGCAAAAACACCATGCTGTCTACCACAGAGTGAGCCTAGTAAACCTTGTTTTAAAATATTGAAAGACATGAGCATCCTCAGTAGCGAGAGCCAGCTCTGCCCTTTCTTGAACAATGTCTGTTTTTTTCGACCAGCTCAGTTTACTGCCCAAGTACCGGTAATCCTTAATCACCTCAGCATCCATCCTTCTGATGGTGACAAGGGTGGGAGGAGGATCCTTCTTCCTGAAGTCCATGACTAGTTCCTGTGATGTTTAGCTGTAAATGGTTAAGCTCACACCACTCAACAAAGTTGCCCAGCACACTCCTATATTCATCCTCCTGTCCATCCCTGATACAGGCTACAATGGCAGAGTCATTGGAGAATTTCTGCAGGTGACATGACTGAGATCTGACTTAAAGTCAGGTGTGCTGAGGGTAAAGAGGAAGGGTGATAAGACAGTCCCCTGCAGCGCCCCTGTGATTAGCCTGATTCAGCAGGTAGATGATGGTGTCCTCCACGCCCATTCAGGACCCATTAATAAACTGTAGGGGGTCCAGCCAAGGCTCCATCAGCAAATGCAGATGTTTCAGAATTAGTCTCTCCTGCGCCTTCATGAAGTGTTAAGTCAGGCCTTTAGTCACTGTGGATCAACTTTTGGGTCTATTTGGGGACTGGAAGCAGGCAGGATAGTGAAGGGACCCTCTGCAGTTCCAGGCTCCTGTGGAAGATCAGACGTAGAATTCCACACCTCTGGGTAACACAGCCACACCTCTGGGTAACACAGCACCTGAGGGCACTGGGAATGATGCCTTCAGGACCTGCAGCTTACTGGAATGAAGTCTACACAGTTCCCTTTTGATGTCATCTGCTGAGAGGGACTGGCTGTGGGAGCAGGATATGTAGAGGAGGGAGGGGGGAAGGGGGGGTGGAGAAGGTGAGAAGAGCTGACTGTGGGTACAGGAGACATAAGGCAGTCAAACCTACTAAAACAGGGGTGGGCAAACTACGGCCCACGGGTTGGTCTTTTGAATCTGGACTGCCGAAGATCGGTGTCTCATCTGTGTCTCGGGTGTTGCGGGACCGGGCGGGACCGAGCACGCAGTATAATTTACTTAAATTAGGTAAGAATTCTTTTCAGAGAGCCAGCTCTTTTGACTCGGCACCCAAAGAAGAGCCGATTCTTTCAGCTCCCAATGGGCTCTTAGTTTATAATCACCTGTAGCCAAATATTTCCACCTAACTTGTCAAATATGCATGGTTTGTGTGTTGATAAACCCTTATATTGTTTTGCAGTTGCTCTTAGATTGTTTTACAGTTGGCCTGTGAATCAATTAATGGATTTAATATTTTTATTGTGGACTGGTTGACACAATTCAGTTTATTCAGTTGTCAGTCATTAACAGTCTTTAACAAATTTAAAAAAAAACGATTTTATAGGATTCTTTTCCTCTTCGACCTACACCACAAATAATACCATGTACATAAATATTTACTGAATATTCTTATAATTCTAATTATCAGAAGCAGCTTATCAAAATATAAAAGTTATTGCTTTTTACAGTGGGAGAAAATTAACACTGAGCAGAATTAAGTTATCATCGATTCAGCCCTCCAACACAGATCAGATTTTTCATGTGGCCCCCTGTAGAAATTAATTGCCCAGTCCTGTACTAAAGTAAACATTTAATCCATTACGACACCTCTCCTTGATTTCAAGCCAGTAACAGCTCTTATTCTATTCCACACCTCCCTGGTGTGGTTTTCTTGGAATTTGTTTTCCAGTCTCCCCCCGTAGGACACTTTTCCCTCTGCAGTCTTGAATTTAAGCTCCCTCTGTACCAGTCTCAACTGTTACCATTACTGAAAGCTCTCTTTTTCTTGTTCAGTGTGGCTTTGATGTCTTTGGTTACCCTGGGTTTATTGTTGGGGAAGCAATGAACAACAGTGTCCACACAGAAGTGATGCAGCCTGTCAGGTTGTCTATATTGTCCCCATGGGAACTACAGAGAACAACCCAGACTGTTGCCTCAAAGCGTCCCTGCAGAATCTCCTCCATCTCCCTTGTCCACCTTGTAACAATTTTCTTGACTGCAGGTTGTCTCTGGATGGAAGGTTTGTTAAGGGGCTGGAGGTGGCAAAGTTGTGGTCAGCCTGACCAGGGGAGGGAGAGTGATGGAAGTGTATGCCTCAGTAGCATTGGTTTGATTCACATCATCACCTAAATAAGATTTAATTCAGGTGATCACCTAAACAGAACCTCTTAAAGCAGAATGAGGTGTGTTATGGGAATGTAACAGACAGTGGCATCATATAGATGCTGAATTATAAATAAATTGTAGTGGTCTCATTTTTTTCCCAGAGCTGTATGTCTATCTGGTAACTGAGGTTAATATTTACAGTAGTAAAGTGGAATAAATGTGTTTATTTGTGTGTTTCTGTTCGTGTGTGTTTCCCAGCTATGGCAGCCGAGGGTCCAGCTCCACTACAGCAGCCAGCCCTGATCCCAACAGTGCAGCCTGAACCATCGGGTTCAGAGGAGATTCCCAGCCGCACCATCCCCACTGCCTGCGTGCGACCCACTCATCCCATGCGCAGCTTCACCAACCCGCTACTTCCCCCACCCATGGGCACCATCGAGCCCAAAGTCTACACACCCATGATGCCACAGACAGGTGAGGGAAGCTTACATTTATCCCTGACATTACATAAATTAAAGTGGCATATAAATACAGTACTGTGCAAACACTGATCCACTGGATTCTTCACTGGTTCACTTACACTAATTACATGTGGGTTTTTTTGCCTGAATGATTCATACTAATATATCTGTGTGGCTTAACAAATTAAAAACATTCCTCTGAATTTGGTCAGCTTCAGGGACTGGACTGAACGTTTGTCTTTGAAAGTCCTTCAGGAAGCCTGTAGAACTGTTCCTTGAGACTACATTAGAATACAAGAATGCTTGAAGAAAAGCCTGAATCTTTGGAAGTAAACCAAGGAAAAATAAAGGGTATATCCATTAATACTAGGCCCAGTTTGTGTCAGTCAGCCAAAACAAAACTGATGGTTTCTTTAATTTAGTTTGAGCCAAGAAGCTTGAATCACTAAAACTCAATACAATTCAATGTTAATTATATAGCATGTTTTAGGTGCTAGTTGTCCCCTAGTTGTAATGTTACTCAGATATGGACCCAAATGCAGAAAAGATTTAAACTAGTACAAAATGCAAAATATGCAATCCAAATATCCAGAAAAACACGAGAAGGCAATGAATACAAGAAAACAGGAAAATGCTTGATATCTATGGGCTTAGTATACTTCACACCATAAGAATGTCTCTTAGGTCTAAATATACTTGTAGGCCTAGTACTCAGGTGATCCTGATCTTCTTGTTATGGGGCTGTGCAAAACTCTGGGGTGGTTGTTCGGAGAGGTTTCTCTGGAAGCATCACTGCCTCACTCCAGTCCAGGGCTAAACCTCTCAGTATCCCCCCCTTCCATGGGAGTCTTCTGACGACTAAGGGCAGTGAGTTGGCAGACAACGATGATGGCGAGAAACAGGCCAATCCAAGTGTGTTGTTGAGCAGGCTGGGATTCAAGATGTCATCTATGGCCACCCATGACTGTTCCTCTGGGCCATAGCCCTCCCAATCGACAAGATACTCCAGTTAGTTCCCACATCCGCAAAAGCCCAGAATCTCCCGCACCCGATAACCCCCACGCTCCTCCAAGGGAGGAAGCAGTTGACGATCCACAGGAGGAAGGTGCATGGAGTGTAAGATACAGACTTTAGTAAGGAAATACTAAAAGGTGAAAGAAATACGATATCTGGGAGGCAACTGCAGACGATAGGTGATCAGGATGACATGTTGCAAGATCTTGAATGGACAGATATACCAAGGAGACAATTCCTTGGAGGTATGTTAAAACTTGAGGTCTCAGGTAGATAACCACACTCACTGCCTAGGATGGAAGAGAGGAATCAGTCAGCGGCGGTTGTTTGCATGCCACTTTTGATTTCGGATGTCCGTATCGTGGTGGCCTGGGGTCTCAAAGTTGATTGGGTCGAGCTCGACAAGTGTGTTCAGTGATTTCCCTCAGAAATAAAACAGAAACCTTTGGCTTCCATTTTCACGGTAGGATTTATAACTATACACTCTGAGAGGTCAGAGCTGAGAGGTACAATAGACAAGAGAGCACCCTGAGACACCAGCCAACCTCCTCTCCACCATCAACAAACTTGAGTGATTGAGAGAGGAGGCTGGGCGACAGCACCAGCATCCCAGTTTACTTACATTATCTGTGCCCACTGGCTCCAAGCTCTACACCCTTAATCTTACAAGAAACAAGCCTGACTAAACAAGTAAGTTTTCAGCTTGAACGGTATTTGGAAGGGCATTCCAGATTTGTGGGGCTCTATTTGAAAACAGTCTTCCCCTGATGAAGCCTTCATAATTCTGGGAATGAGCAAACAGTCCTTGAGATCAGTGTGAGCATGAAGGCTCATAGTAAGAAAGAAATTCACAGAGGTATCTGGGTGCAAGGCTGTTCAAGGCTTTATATGTGAATAGTAAAATACAAAATGTGTAGCCAATGAAGCCTTAATAATCATCACACACTTGCTTCTGACTGCATAGTGCTGTAGACTGAAATAGACTTACTTATGTGGCTTCGAACACAAAATGAACAGAAGTACAAACATTAAATAAATTATTTTTCATTTCACAGTGAATCAGATGCCCTGGCTGATGAATTACATTTTCTCCAAGTGGGAAATTGTGGGAATGACATTTTTTTGTCTAAACTCCCTCTTTAAATTGAACTGAGTTGAATTTAATAGGTCTAGAATGATACACTTTATCAACTCTGTCAGCTATAAGACTACATGACAGGTGTTTAAAATGAATTATGGCTTTGTGAATTGTGAAGCTCGGGCTTGTAGCAATAGGAAAATAATGTGAAATTAATCAGTTAATAAAGTATTTTCAGCAGCACTTTGTGTACAGAGGCACTTTACAACACATAAGTATGAACTAATGTGAAAAATTAAAACAGCTTATTTCAGTTGATCTGAGTGGACAGCAGGTTTGATGAAGCAAACATAAAGAGTGAAGCATTAAAGAGTGACGAAAGTTTTATCAATGTTGTGATACATCATGGCTAAGAACTTGCTAAGAAAAAATGTCCTTATATTAAATTGACAAATGTGTGAGGACATTCAAAGCCTTCATGGAATTCTAAGTGCTCTAAGCTGTTTTAAGCACTCTGTTTAAGTAGTCATACATGGAACGCCATAGAATCTGCAGGGTTATTTACTTCAATACTTATAATAAATACTGACTTAAGGCATTTGTGTATACAGGAACTGAACTTTAATGTGCAGAACTTGCAGCACCCTATGATTTTCCACTGTATCTTTTTGTCCGCTAAAGGTGTTTCTGATATATTGGCCACAGATTATAGCCAATTGTTTTCCCAAAACCACGCAAGATTTTCTTTCTGAGTTGCTTTTGTTATTTCTTATGTTATCATTCATAGTTTTATTTGAGTTTATTCATTTCTGCACTGTTAGCCATACAATGAAAAACAGTAGCAACTGCTCTAAGACTACGGCTTCCTCTAACATGCCATAAAATAAAACTTATATTGCTTTTAGATGGAGTTCAACTTCATGGCAAGCTTGTTCAGATTCAGCTATTTATTTTGGTTGGTTGACACAGTTTTCTTGTCATACTTTTCTGTGCAGCACAGTATACATTAAATCCTAGCTTTACTGGATTGTTCAATACACTATATACTCAATTTTTATTTTGTAAGTACGTATATTCATTGCCTATGCGTGAGTAAGGAAGTTTCTCTGTAGACAAGTTTCAAATGTGTAGTATTTTAGCCGGGAATTCTGTGGATTGCATTACCCAGTTCTGACCTTGTTCACTTGTTTAATAAAAATTCACGAAAGTGACACAGATTGTTTGGTTGTTTATATAATCAATTAGTCAGTTTCGCATTCGCTCAGAGTTAATCACTGCGAGTAAACAGTTTGTTCAGTCACAGTCCATGTGCGTTGCAGCAGGGTGTTTGTGATATTTTGCATCAATATAGTCGAGTGCTGCTTGAGGTGGTTCTTGTGCTGTCGTGGTTCATATGCAAATGAGAGAAAGAGAGAGAGAGAGAGAGAGAGAGAGAGAGAGACTGGAGGCTAGTTGCAGTTAAAGGTCAGAGCTGTTGTAGTTCATTTCTCGAAACTTCTGTCTGGTTCTGTTTCGAACAGCTCACGGCCAATCCTGCTGTGAACTGAGAGTGTGTGTGTGTGTGTGTGTGTGTGTGTGTGTATGTATTTTGTGTGAATGTTTATAATGTCCATATATTTCTATCCTCATCTTTAATTTCACATACCAAACATTACAAAGAAACGTACACTTATACCTGCTCCAGGGTCCAACACCCTCCTGGGAGATTTCCGCGCTCTCAAGCCGCCCTAAGTGGGCTGCTGGTGCCAGGCTAGCTCCCGCTCCTCGCCTGCAATATTGGACGCTGGTGGTAATGGAGATATTCACTGACAAACGCAGCAACTCGGGCTCCCCCTCCAGCCATGATTTAATTGCTTTTTCTCTAACCCGTTTTTCTTTTGCTGTGGCGAGTCGTCCGCCCTTACCAGAACAGACTGAAGAGACACCTGCATCACAGTAACTCACTCAAAACTGCTAGAGGGAGTGTGTCTTTGTTGTTGTTTTTCTTACAAGCTTAGAATCTTCCAAGAAAATTAACATAGTCTTTCTGTGTTTTGTGAAGGTTTCATGATGAATGGTACAATAAAAAAGGTCCAGAGATTTAACAGTAATCTCTGTTTACATTAGTGCTTTGCTAAGCTCAAAATCTTGAAAGTTCAACAGAATAATAGCAACGCTGTAATTATTTTTGTCTTGTAGTAGTTTGGCTCTAACCATAATAAAGCATTCAGATTTTGCCTTTGTGTCAGCAACACATAAAAAACGACATTCTTCAGAATGGTCCATAATTTTCAATTACCTACATGTTTTAGTAAGAAACATTCAATTGATAAAAAACCTTTACATTATGTGAAGGTTACTTATATCTCTAATAGTTTGTTTTCATTCATTATAATGTGTCATTGCTGGCACAAGCAATGAGGATGCTGCTGTGAGAGAGCTTACACAAACAAGAATGTTTGTTCAAAACTGAAAACAAGGGATGAGACCGAAAACTCCAAACGAAACAATTTCTTGAACTCAAACCAATGAAACTTAAACAAGACAGACTTAAGCTCTCTAATCTTAAACTGATGAGTTGAATTGCACCGAGCTCCAACAAGTACCTGTGCTGACGGGACCAGACTTGTGTACTAGTGTTCTGGTGACAGGGGCCGCTGGGGGCATGACTGAGGCAGCCCAGGTGTGACATAATGTTTTAGGAAAACAAAAACAAGGGCAAAAATTCTTCAATCCCATAAGCTGTGCCACTGGCAGTCCTGAGATTTGAACCCAGGACCATCCGATCACAGGTGCAACTCCCTAACCAGCAGTTCCCTTGACTGGTCTCCTGCACTCTTATCGTTGTTCACAGCCCTGAGATACCTGCATCATATCTGCCCAGCCATTATGCCATGCATTCTAGGGGCCATGAGCAGATGAAAATAGCCATCTTCCTTTAGGTGTTTCTTCAGTGTTTCTCCTCAGACCCCTGAGATGCTCCTGCAGCAGCAAGACCTTTCTATTCCACCAATTTACACCATTTTAATAGCCCCCTACAGCAGAGCATGCTGGGTTTGCCTTTAATTTGGCCCCAATTCGGCTCCAGGTTCTCTCCAAATGCTGCTGCTTGTAAAACCAGGGTCATATACCACCACCAGTTTGATCCACTTTGTTATTCTCTGTGAAGAAATAAGGATGAAAAGATCTATTTCTCACAAAGTGTTTTTTTTTCCTTGAGGCCTTCCATAAACCCCGTTCTATGAAACATAAAGCAATAAAAATTCTCCTTTTCTGTGTGAATGTGTGGGTGGCCTTTTTTATATTGGTGGGTTTGGATAAACACACATCCACTCACCAGGTCAGTCTGAGGCCTTTGGAAGTGCAAAGGCCTCAGACTGACCTGGTGAGCATAGCTGGTGTCGGCTCAGTATGTATATCATTTTCTTTGACTGTATATGTTTTTGTCTAGCAGAAATCAATAGGACTCCTATTTGGGGGCGGAGAAGTCTCTGGTTTTCCCTGAGAGGAAGATCAATGTTTCTGGCTCTCTGTCAATCAGTCAGGAGTCGACCCTGTGGAGTATGTCCTGGGCCTGGCAGGCTGAGCAGGCTGAGCTGGAGATAAGACTGTAGGACAGTCCTTCAGCTGCTTAAGTTTTCCTATCACATCAAATCCCCTCACAGTAAGGAGGTTCTGGGTTCAAATTCCAGATGTGACAGCCAGGTCATTAATGAGCTCTCCTTGTTTTTCCATTGGCTTCCACCAGGAACCCCTGTTTCGTCCCACAGTCCTATAGCAACCACGTTTGCTTGACTGGAGATGCCTCTAGGTTTGGCTGTGTGTGTTTCTCTGTTTTTGCCCAATGTGTGCTGAAATAGGCTCTAGCATTCCTGTGAACCTGGTTGGGATATGTAGCAAAATGATGGATGGAAGGATGGATGGATGGAAGGATATGTATTTATGTGCAGCGCTTTTTAGTAAATAAATATATGTATGTATGTATGTATGCATGTGTGTATGTATGGGTAATTTTGTGTAGCAGTTCAAATTATTAAGGGAGCTTTTAGATGGATGAATGTCTGGATATTTTTTTGTGTGCAGTAGATATACTGTTTAAGTTCTTGTTTCTGCAATTAGTTCAGAATACTACTTTTAAAAAAACTAAATTTGTTGCTATCTATATCTATTCTTTATTTTTGCAGTAACAACTCCACCGCTAGAATACAATATCTTTCATAATATTGCGTTTATTTACATATTAACTGCATTATGTGTTGTGCTGTTTTTTTGTTGTTTGTGTTTTCCTCGCACTTTCTCTCTTGTTCTTTTTGCACTCTGTGTATTTTGTCCTGTCTGCACTTACTTAGTCTTGTGGTGTTTCTGTTTTTGTTTTTTGTGGGTCTGTTTTTGTTCTCATGTCACTCCATGCTCCTGTAGGAGCATCGTTTTGTTTCACTGTGTGTGTGGCTGAAATGACCTACTTGACTTGACAGCCCTTACAAACCTGACAGCCCCTGAATCCATGGCAACAACAGCGCTCGGGAATGTCACTTTATTGGCTATAGAAAGAAAACCAGGCTGTAGATAAAATAGCATGTTCTATTCTCCATCCCATCACCCACTGCCTTGTACTGATGGAGCCTCTGAAGCACGCCTGAACCTCGTATCTATGAATGGAATCATCTGATGGGCCAACATCGAACGGCCGGCCATTTCACACTCCATAACACAAACGCCCGCCGCGAGCATGCGGACTGGTGGGAAGGGAGCGTCCTAAGAGCAAAGTGCAGATTTAGTGTGGATGGGCAGGATATCAAAGCAATTGCAAGGGAATTGACCTTTAGTCGCTAACAGTTAAAGGCTTTGTGTCAAATTCCACCCTGTCCACTCTGACCTCAGATGCACACTTGCCAGCACAGCAGATACACCACAACTCTGCTGCGCCACTGTTTTACCACTGCAGTGTAGAGACTGCACTATTGAAGTATGTTTTCTTAATTCAGTTAACCGCTTTAAGTTTTAACTGTGCACCGAGCATCATTCCACACAAAAATTAGACAATCCAGTTCTTTGTATTGTGGATTGTTCTTGCAATTGCTCCAGTTGCACCACCAGACACAGGGCAGCTAACCATCTCCTCATTAATGAGATAATGTTTGCTGCTATGCTGATTTGACTTGGACTCGTTAGACAGGATTATTATTTTTGTGTTTCATTGTGTTTACTGTGGTTACAGTGCCACAACAGTTATAAATGAATTTGGTGGGGCAATAAACATTACATAAGGATGGTTTATAAACAGCTTGGCAAGGTCACTTGCTGGTGTTACCTTGATGCATTTTAGCTATGCTCAACTGTGCACAAAATGCACATATTTGTTTTAAAGTGTTGCTATCGAAACAGTGAGTGTTGTGCTCTTCAGCATCCTGCACTGCGCTGACTCCATCCTTCATTAAGTCCATATATATATCAACTATATCTAAAAGGAGAAGAAATGGGTTTTTCACAAAGAAAAAACTAATTTGTCCACTATGGCCAAACCTTTGCATGCAACTGTAAGTTAACTAAAAAATACAATATTGTGAAATGTAGAATTTAGGCCCCATTTGGTAGGAATGTTAAGGACGAGAGACAGTTGGTGTGTGTGTTTGTGTGTGTGTGTGTGTGTGTGTGTGTGTGTACATATATATGTGTGTGTGAGCATGTCTGTGTGCAAGATTTCATGGTTATTCATGCAGAGATTAGTGGTTTGGAGGATAATAATTATTACTGTGTCTGACAGATAGCTAATAAGTGTAAAGCCAGAATAAAAGGATTATAAAAAGATTCAGAAATTAGTTACATGCTCAAATAAGTGTTTCTGCCTGAACATGCTTTAGTTGGACCGATAAGAGGTGCCACTTTACAAAACGCTCTCCAGTTCAGCGTCCATTCACTACGGCCACTCGAATGCAGCACCATTTGCGTGTAATCAGCGGCATTTGCTGGTTGATTTGATGTGTGTGTGTCTGTGTGTCTGCATGTGCGTGTGTGATGAGACTGATTGAGACATTGAGTCTAATTGTATGTGTGTGAATGTGTGTGCCCATCAACTCAAGCTGATTGACGTGGCGGCTGATTGCCGCTGAGTGGCACAGTCATGGCTTGGCTCAAGCTCGGCTAATCTGGCAGATTTACTAAACATCTCTGGCTGGTGGTCCCAGACCAGTCTGTGCTCTGGAGAAGCTACAGCAGCCCACGCAACACTTATAAACCGGTTAACCTTCCAAATGGCAGCAGGACTGTCTCTCAGAAGACCCTTGCTAGTTAGACATGCCTTGAATCCGGCCAGGAATTAGCAATGATATCTGTCATTAAATTATAACCTGTAATGTTTTCTGCAGGCTGACTGAGTTGTACCTGTGTTGTTACTGATAACATACTCAAATAATTCTACTGAACACCAATTTAATATGTATTAATGGTTATTTAGTAGGTCACAGACTAGTAGGTCAAATCTATAGATGAATATCAGACTGGGCAACTAAAAGGGTTGCCAAACCTTAAAAAAACTTCTGCATATGACCACAAGATGTATACTTAAACCATTCCAGTTTGAGATTTGACATGACTTATTATACCCAGCACCTATGAGATGATGGCTCAACTTACTTTCAGACCAGTCTCAATTTCAAATGAGGGTTTTCAAGGACCCTTGGCCCCCCAAACAGGTAGTACATATATTTACATTCAGAGAGAGGCAAATATGAGGCAAATTTGTGCAAAATGGATCATGCATTTTATTTATAGAATATTTATTTATTTATTTATAAATATAGAAGCTGCATTTTCTACAAAATTTCTTTGCTCATTTCTTTGCTTCTGTAGATAATACCATTTTTATCTTGATGCTTGCTGTAGGAGTTCATGGCTATTAGATGCCGTGAAAGTGACCCCAGCAGGGTCTAATATGGGCCAGCCTGAGGGAAGGTTTGCACCATTACCAACCAGACCGCCTTCACCTCCTTGTCGCTTCAGGAGCAGGTGTTGGCAATTTCCACTGTTAAATTATGCAGATAATGCCCAGCCCAGGTATCTAATTAAGATGAAGGAGGGGGTGGTGATAAGTTCTGGAGCTTTACTGCTGGCTTCAATCACTGCTGGCTGTCAGTTACACACACACACACACACACATACACACATGCAACACACTATCCTCAGAGAGTGAGTGCCTGCTTGTGGCTAGCAGGGAATCATCCATCTGTCCTTGTTCACCTGTTGCCAGATAAGCATGTCTTGCTTTATGCCATCTGTAACACTGCTGCTAAGTAACACCTGCTCACATTTTGAAATGTTTAGATGGGTTTGGTCAAGCTAAATGCGTTTGTCAGATTTGTTTTCGTTTTATTTTGACTTCAGAAAGTGTTTCAGAACTTCAGTATTTGACCACTATATTCACAATGTCAGCCAGTTTATTAGAAACACATACCTTGTATTTAGTCAATGGCTACTTTATTAAAAACTCCTCCATTTGTGTATTATGCACTGGCCACTTCATTAGAATCACCAACATTGTGCTCTCGATCATGTGCCACTTTATTAGAAACACCTACCTTGAGCTTCAATTCATGGGCCATTTTACTGGAAACACCCAATCTATCTTGAGGGTCCATTCACTGGCCATTTTATCAGAAACACCCTCCTTGAGCTTTTACATATCCTGATTTTACCCAAATATTTTAGGCTTTTATCTGTAAAAAACATTGTATGTTATTAAACATATATTACTAAACCAAGCTTCCAACACTTTTAGTGACACCATGAGTGTGCAGTTACAAAATATAATTAGAGTGTGTATACTGGTTAAAAAAAATAATGACAGTGTGTCTATGTTAATCAGAATAAGAATCAGAAAACATTATTGATCCTGGAGCAAACTGCAAAATTGAAAAATTATAAATAAATCCAATAAAACTATACTCAGTTTAAAACACACTATGCTGTATACAAATAATGCGTCATCAATATGAGTAAGGAAGGGAATTGCAACACATTTGGGTTACAAGTATGTTATTGTAGAAAGTTCAGCAGTAGATCAATAATATTGATATCAATAACAATAATATTAGAAGTGATATTTCACATGTTAAGAGTATTACGCATTACAATAATCATTTGCACAAAATGAAACGATTTAGCAAAAAAACTATTGAACATAATAAAGTAATGCACATAATGATAATGTTTTACCACCCAATTATAGGATATTAATCCGGTGATACCTCATGCTGATGATGTTTCCAATTTCTGCAGGTGGAAGTCTTCCAAAACCGCAAGTCAAAACAGCCTCTTTAGGGCAGGCCGGGAAAGCCAGATCACCGTTGTTGCCCGTTTCAGTCCCAACCGCACCTGAAACAGAGGAGGGCCAGAAACCAACCGAAGACCCTGCAAGTGTGAGTTGCTCTCACATCCATACACCTTCAAAGGACAGTTTTCCACAGAGAAAAGTATTCAATAAAACATCAGAACACGATCATTAGCTGCTTGCCTCCCCTGTAAAGCTGCCCTCTAACTCAAGTGAAAGGAGTCGTTTCCAGTCATTGCGATTTGTTTCATAAGTTGAAAAGCATTAATTGTGTGCGAGATGAATCACAGAAAGAAGGGCTGTCATGTCTCATCTTGCACATTCCACCATTAAAATCTCTGAGCCAGGGTTTAAACATCATCTCGAGGCTTTTCAACTCTGCAGGGATCCTCCAGGAATTTCTCCAAAAACGACAATGCTTATTACCAGAACTCACATTCATGCTGTTGTGAATAGGGAAATAAGGAGAACTTGGGTGTGGCGGGTAAAAGTGGGAGGGGGGAGGGGGCTTGTTTGGAAACGATGATATAGGCTATATGAGGGCTATATATTCTTTTGAGAGCTTGAGTTTAAGGAACCACTTTGTTTTTACCCAAAAATGATGGTTATGACTGAAAGAACATTGGTTTATATTGGTAAATGGAGAAAACGGTAGGATGTATTTTTTTACAGTTTTTTTTTACACTTTTTATATTAAAGTCATGATTTGACTAAAATAAAAGGACAAATTGGGATTATTCAATGACTCGTCATGGTTTACACTGAGTTTGTGATGAATTATATATGATGATTGCCCAATTCGAATTGGCCGAGGGCAAACATTAGGTTCTTGTAGACCTTCAGAAGTTTTCTGAGAGCTACAACACATGCTGGGAATTTTAATTTATGTATTATATTATTTTATTTATTTAAGTCATGTTTGTGTTTAAACTGGCAAACATTAGAGTGCTGCTTATTTGGTAGGAGTAGTGCTTTTAGGCCTTCAAGACCTGAACAATGTGGGGAACTCGTGTCATACAGAGAAACACTTAAAATGCAGAGAGAGAGAGAGCAAGAGAATAATGGGAAAACCACAGAAGGAGTAGAGGAGAAGATTGCGAGCACTAAAGGTCAGCCAATGTCTCCTCGTCTCACACATCTGTATAATTGGCCTGGCCTTTACCCCATCACTGATGCATGCTGGGAATAAGGTTCTCCAGATAAACACACTGACACCCATCAACTACTTAATGCTCCCACACCTGCCATTCCCACCACCGGACACTCCTGGGGAGATTGGCTTGTTTATTGGTCAATACACTATATCAAATAGCCAATATCGAAAAAGTTATTCATTCTTGCAGGGAGAAATAACAATGTGGTAATTGATCATAAACATAAATAGTTTGACAGCAGACATAATGTTTTTGTAAAGAGCTAGACAATACATTGCATGTTAGTCAGTGGCCCTACCTTAGCTAAGCATATTAGTAAAATTTGATTTCAACAAACAAAAATAGTGTAAAACAGACTAAAACCAGTGTTTACTCTCCTATATGCTTGCCATTTGCTGTTCTTTCATTCAGTGCACTGCCTCTCTCTGGTCCCCGAGCCACTGTTTATTTCTTAGACCTAAAAAGAAATTGGCCATTTTTGTTCTTTTTTGGCATTTGTGTGTTATACAATTTTTAAATTAAAATCCCTGCTTCTATCTGACACAGGAACAACAAACAAAGCTCAGCATGTCGTCTGACACCTTAAAGCATCAACACAAACTGGGAGAACTTCCATATAAGGAGTTGTTTTGCTCTGTGATAGTTTACCGTTTGCCGGGTTGCAGGCATGGATCCATGGTGCTGGCATTTTAAAATTAGTATGTCCCAGTGCTCATAGGGCAAATTGCAAAGAAACAACCTGGACAGCTTACCAGTCCATCAACAGTAATAATCATGGTGCCACAAAGCCCCCCATGTCTGAATAAGTGATAGTGACAGTGTATAATTCTACATATATTGCAGAAGACTACAATATACATAAGAAGACCATCACCAGTCACAGTGTCTTGAGGCCATTCTAAACAATCACACTTTCAGATGAGTACCAATGTACCCTGTACCAATATAATCATGTGGTCAAATTCTGTTCACATTGCACAGTGCTGATTTTAACCAAACAAATATGTGTCCTCATGCTTTGCCAGAGTCTAATGTCATCATGGGCTAAATCTGTGATCACAGCATTTGTGTGCTTTGGAAGGCACTGAATGATTCCATTATTTGTTCAAATGGGTATTTGTTCGCTGCTGAGGTTCAGCACTTATATTAAGGAGAACAGAGCACATAGCGCATAACCAGTCCAGCATTAATTATCATTATGTCCAGGCCCGTTAAAATCAATTGCAGCTCTCAGAGCTATTACTCAGACTTATTTTTTTTTAAATGGTTCTGCTCTTTGCCAAAATATCACTCCAGTGTCTTAAAAGTGTCGCATGTTTGTAGTGGTGAAATCAGCTGTTTCCTGTATGGGCAAAAGAGGAAGATGGAGAGTCCATTCTGAGCCCACTTAAGTCAGACAGTTTGACATCAGAGTGAACTTTCCAGACAAAGTGGGTATAAAAGTAACATAAAACCGAAGAGTGATGTCTTCTGTACTTATGTAGGTGCAGCTTCCCGGACCAGGTTTGGATATAATTTGTCAAAAGTTTAAACGTCAAGCCTTGACCTGCATTCACACACATTTTACTTGTTCCCCCAACTTCATTCTTCCTCATTTTAGTTTTACATTTGCAGATACATTCTGTTATCCAGAACTGAGTAGCATGGTATCCCAGTGTGAAGGTCCTGGCTGTCGAGCGTTCTTTCTATATGGAGTTTGCATGGTCTCCATGTGTCTGTCTGATTTTAAAGTCATGCTAAGATTTAATTGGTTTTCCTTATGTCATGTAGAACCAAAATTTTTTAAATAAAAATACATGTAGTAATAATAATCACTACTAAGGTTCAGTGTTGGGCAAGTTACTTCAAAACTGTAATGCATTATTTATTAATTGTTACTGTCATTTCAAAGTAATTCCTTATATTACAATATTACTGTATTTAAAATGTAAGGCATTACATTACTTTTGCATTACTTTTAAGTTACTCTTGGCAAAATAACTGGTAATATGGATTCGGCGTTTAAATAAAGCTCATGATGCTCAATTAGCTCATAACAACTCCAGTGGAAGGCGACAGTACTATCCACCGTTAGATCAGTCGCAGGTTCACTCGTCTCTAGGGTGCCCAGATTTGG
>JBBMFX010000080.1:7121802-7135548 GCA_037832545.1 Rhabdalestes septentrionalis | reverse complement strand
CTCAAAATCTCGAAGGATTCTAAAATTCCAGCCGGATGTGGGACGCAGGTCTCAGAAACAGGACATGTCCGGGAAAACGAGGACGTCCCCCTACTCTTCTCTCTGTCTGACTACAAGAAGTAAAACATTTTGCACAGAAGTTTCTCCTCTGCTGATCTTGCTGTGATTTTGCCGAATTTATATGAAGGAGGAAAAAAATTATTTCCGTTTAAAAATGCATTGTATTACTGACATTTATACCCAGTAAAATATTACCAGTTTTTGTTCTGTAATGCCTTACATTACCGCGTTACAGCAAAAAGCAACATTACAGTAATTATTAACTCCCAACACTGCTAGGGTTTTTAAATTTGTGCAACACAAATGCCCATGAAGAACAAAAATGCCAAAACTTATTTTGTATTAGGTCTTGGAATCAAATGGAAGAATGAAAACAAAAGCCGTGTGGCTATTGTGATAGGCTCCAGCCCACCTTTCACACTGGTTAAGGGGTACCTTGCATATTAAATTTTGTCCAGAGTTAATAATATTGTATGTTTTTCTTATTATACAATAGAATTATATTACTGTAGGTGGCAATAGGAGTTCTGTCCAAAGACTCTCAATAGAAATGTTCCCACACCATTTAAATTTCTATTCTGGAAGTAAGGTCTACAAAGACAGCGTGTAAATATTGCTTTATTCAAACTTTATCCAGGAGAAAAACATCTGTGATGTTCAGAGTAATGAACAAGGCATTTAAACTATTATTTAACATTTTAATAATTTAACATTGAAGTCTTTAATTTGAGGTGCAGTCAGTTTCAGACAGAATTTTGACAGCATTGTAAATAGGTGCACTGGAACATTTAATACAAGTTTGACCATCAGCCTCAAAGCACTCTGTGGCAAACTGGTATGCCAATAGATTAGCAATAAACATCTAGCCTACCAAAGCAGTTATGTTATTGATGTTGTTTGCATGGCATTGAAATGATGTGGAGGTCAAACTTAAATGCATGTCAAAGAGTTTTGTATACAAGTAGACAAAGGCAGAGCAATCAGAGTTCAAAATCTTTAACCATGAATGGGTAATTTTGTAGATTTATATAAAAATAAATACCAGCTTTAAGTTCAGAAACTGTTGCAGCACAACCCGACTGTAGCATCACCATGGGTACCGCAGTTTCTGAACTTGATGCTGTCTTTATGTCTTGTTAGACCTAACATTATCTATCTGTATTCATGTTTGGACTCATTTCAGATCTGATTAAAGCTGTGTTTGGGTGTTTTTATGAATATGTGAGGGCAGGAGTATGTGTGTCACTGGAGCATTCAGTTGTCAGACATTTAAAATGAGTGCATGTTTGTCAATTGTTACTCTCTGGTGGCCTTGTTGTCTTGTTGCCAAGCATTGTAAATATGTGCACTGGAACATTTAACACAAGTTTGACTGTCAGCCCCAAAGCACTCTGCAGCAAACTGGTACAACAATAGATTAGCATTGAACATCTAGCCTACCAAAGCAGTTATTGATGTTTGCATGGCGCTGAAATGATGTGGAGGTCAAACTTAAATGCTTTTCAAAGAGTTTTGTGTACTACTAGACAAAGAGCATCCGCATATAGTGTAACAGCATTGTTGGGATGTGGTAAAAAAAAAAGGGCTAATATATTACCCCTGTGTAGACTGTACTGCAATTCATGCAAGGCATTTTCTTTGGTATAAGCAGAGTAAGTACAGTGCGAAACTCATTAAATTTAAAGTTACAAAAATACAGGGCTTTAACAACAAAACAAAAAATGTGAGAACACATGAGATGCTATCCTGTATAATTTCACCAACAATTATTAGTTCAGTTCTCAAACAAAAATCCATGATGCTGATCCACGTTAAATTGGAAGTTTACTGTATATATAGCACCAGCACCACCACTGGGTCCCTGAGCAAGACCCTTAACCCCAAGTTGCTCCAGGGAGACTGTCCCCTGTAGTTAGGAATGAAAGTCGCTTTTGATTGATGCGTCTACTAAATGCCGTAAATGTAAATGTAAATATATATATATTGGGTTATACATAGAGTTGTTTTTCTTACTTTTTTGTTTTTTAATGTTGGCTTAACCTTTTAATTCACTACAGAGGTCCAAACTACAATAAAAAATTCCCACATTAGAGCAACTCACCCTATATCTTTGATATGCGCTGTCATTTTATTTGGTATAAGCAGCGTAAATACAGTAAAAAATCTATTTAATTTAGAGTAATAGAGAGCTTTAGGAAGAACAAGATGAAAAACTTGAGACCACTTGAGAAAGCTCTATAGGGGAAACTCTGGGATTGGGCTGTGTCACAGGGCAGCAGCCAACCAGCAGGAAAAATAAACAATGTTCACGGATTGGCTACTTTTAAACCTCACACCTCTGAATTCAGAGCTATTTCACCATCCCAAGATGCGCTTTCTTTGTGTTCTCTTGACATTTACTGAAGTTATATTAATGCTTATGTTACAAAGTTAGTAAATGAGAGTTTTCTTAATAATTTAGCACTCAAATTAATGAAAAATGATATATATTGCCACAAAAAAGCAAAAAAAAAAGAAGTTTCTGTGAGTTCAGGGTGGTTTCCTCTAACAATTATTAGTAAGGTTCTAAGAAAAATTATGTGGTCCCTATGTATGTCAAACCATTAAAAAAATTAATCAGTTACCTGAAGGACATCTAAATTTGACCATTTGTCTTTTTTTGCAGGTGTATGAACAGGATGACCTGAGTGAACAGATGGCCAGTCTAGAGGGGCTGATGAAGCAGCTGAACGCCATCACTGGCTCAGCCTTTTAACGTCCAGGGCGGGCTGCATACATCCTGAGTTTAGGCAGAGGAACAAGACACCTTGAACTGGGCCAGAGATCTTTCAGACTCTCCGGTGCTATGTGTTCCTATGCTCCAGCCTTTTTTCCACTCGGCAGTCATGCGTCATCAGCAAAATCCTGCAATGAGAAGGGAAATCATGCAAAAGACTCATAGGAGGCAGCATTTTTATTTTATTTCTTTATTTTTTTTTAACCTAGGCATCTCATTTTTTGGACCAAGACATCTTTCATTCACTGTTACTTTCACTGCAGTCATGCATTCATCAGGAAAAACCTGCAGTGAGGAGAAAAACACAATAGACTGGTAGGAGACATTAACCCTCATTTGGAGTTGACCACCTGGAGGTGTTTCCATCACTTGCTGGATCTCGGTTACTCTTGCCTTGCTTTGGTATCGTCCCTCACTATCCTTCAACAAACAGCCCTCATGAGAAGAACCTGGAGAACAATCTCCTGCTCCTGAGCCATCAAACACTTCCATCTTCATCCCTTTTGTTCAGGTCCATCTTAGTTCCCTCCTTCCAGACCTGCTCAACCAACTGTTAAGGCCTTTGCCAAATTATCAAGCTTTGTGATTTCTTTTTTATGGACATCATGCCTGTTTCTGTTTCCCAAGAAGCCTCACCTTGGCCACCTATAGACTGCTATCTGAAGAAAGAAAACACATTCGTTCTTCTGCCTACTTGTGTGTGTCCGTTCGTTTGGAGATAACAGGACCAAGCAAGACCATATCTTGTGTCTGAAATTAAAAAAAAATCCATTTGGTTGCAGATATACCTCGGTTTTGGGTTTTTTTTTTTGTTTGTTTTTTGGGATCTCACAGTTGACCAATATTGGGAAACTGTTATTGAGGTCATTTTACTGTGAAAAATGATGCATAACTTGTGTACATTTACTATATTGTATATTTTTACATCAACCGTTTCAGTAAAAAAAAAAGCTGCAACTATTTTTGAGGAACCTAAAAAAAAAACACACAAAAAAAACCGAAATGCGGCTCGTAGCTCTCATGATCACTCTGTGATGTTTCCTAGTTTTGAACAGACTTAACCTGAGGCCTATAACCATTGAGTGGGATGAAGAAGACACTGTGGCGTCAAGGTTTCAGCAGACGTCATGGGAATGACGCATCTCTGTTCATCAACTGGGGTTCCCGGACTTTTCACCGAGGTAGACGCGTCATGTATGAAGGAGAAAGCGGAGCAAAATGAAGGACGTGAATGAAGGAGTAAACGTGTTTACTCAGGACTGGTGTCTTTTGTCATATAAAGCAGCGTCAACAGTGGCCACTGTCATGCTGGCATGCTTTATTCGTCTTCAGTTAGTTTTTTTCCACTTGCCCTTAAATTCTTTTGATATGTGAAAGGGGAGACAAAGAAATGTTTATATGTGCCTATTTTTTCCTCTATTTATTTATGCAGTGTGAAAGTACATTGTTTTTTTGTTTTTTTTATTATTCACACTCTGCAAGACACACAAAAACTGTAGGGCAAAAAAGAGAAGTCCCAGAAAGACCAGAGACACAACCCTATGTTCAGTATTTTTCTTGTTTGCTGTTCGTGTTCTTTACCATAGACAAACCATCACTGTAGCAACAAAAGCAAATATGCTGTTTTTAATTGTACAGTACCATAGAGCAATTGAAGGGAAAGTGATTAGTTAAATGCTTTGGGTATTTTGGGTTAAGGGGGGGGTTGGAGATTTTGGGTTGGGTTGGGTTGGGGGGTGGGGGGTGGAGGGGTGGAGGGATGGAGGGGGTTTCTACCAGGAAATTTAATATATTGTTTAAAGTGTTCATCTCTTGATAATGAATGAAAACTGTAATTATTAATTTTTTAAGCCCATTAAATGCAAAGACATGGGGAAAAATCCAAGGAGTGTCCACTGAACCCCACACAACCACTCAGCTTAAGTTTTGGCAACTCAGTCTTGTCTCAGTTGCATGACATTTAAACCTTGTTCCAGTGGCAGAAGATTAGTTGCAGTATATCCCCAGAATGTCACTGCACTCGGCCTCATGTGGCCCATTCCAATCAAGCTTGTCCTACTCTTTTAACGGAAAAAATTGTGAACCTGGCGTGATTCGATGTTTACGTTACACTACATTATATTTATTTGTCAGACGATTTTATCCAAAGCGACTTACAATACTGGGAAATTTCAGGACAGGGTAAGAACCAGAGGAGTGTTTTAAGTACAAAAATATTATGCAGGATTAGTGCAAGAAGAGAGTCTTCAGATGAGGAGATACTCTCTGAACTGATGAGGAGGTTTTTGAAGCTAGAGAGGAATTCTGCTGCTTTGGTCGGAATAGGAAGCTCATTCCACCAGCAGAAAAACACAAATTAGACCAGTCTGGACAGGAATTACCTTGTGAGTAGGGAAGGCATGTTCCTTGGGGGAGCAGAGGGAGCGAGAATGAATGATAGGATTAAAGTAACTGTCACTCTATATGCCTTTCAGTTTGGTTGAAGATGTTTTGGAGATTTGGGAATATCAAGAACCTCATCCTTCATTCTATTTTCTGTAATCACTTAATCCTTACGAGAGTCATGGATACTCTATCCCAGGGCTAATGGGCCCAGGGCAGGGACTCACCCTGGGTGGGGCGCCAGCCCACCTCAGTATCAAGAACATTTGAAAGGTTAAATAATATTAACATAATGTAAAGGTTCTAGCCCAATTTAAAGAAAACGTTCGGTGTAAAATGGACCTTGGGTGAATTGAAACCTGATAGTTCAACTTCTTTCACACCCTGCATTCCGAAACAAGCCAATGGTGGGGCTTGGGGCATCACATAGCCAGAAGAGATAAATTGCTATTTTTATACCATTAACAAGGCTCAAAGTAGCTCCACACTTAATTTCCAGAATTCTGAGGGCCCTGACATTTAAAATATTAAGAAAGTGCACAGGTAGTTTATTAAAAAGACAATTTATAGTGACAGTGCCGTCAGGGAATTTTCCAGTCGCCGCCATCATAAAATTAAGTCATGAAAAGTCAACTAATGAACAAACAGGTAGGATAGGGATTGCAAAATTAATCTGCCATCCTTGTAACATTTGTCAACTCCTGTTCCCCCAACTCCAGTCTACAACAAATGGGAGTATTCATGTGACTAATCAGCTGTAGTTTAATTTGTGCTCATGAGTTGATTATCGTGCCTTAATTTCAAGATGGTGGTGACCAGAATTTTCCCTGAAGGTACAGTCAGTAGTCTGGGTTTTTTTTTTTTTAACTAACTATGCACTTTCAAATTTCTCAATGTCTCGTTTAAAATGTCAGGGTCCTCAGAATTCTAGAAATGAAGCTACTTTAAGTCCTTGTTAATGGTGTAAAAATTGTGATTTATCTGTTCTGGCTACATAATGCCCCACCCTTTCTGACACCTTCATTTTTAAGTGCATTATTAGTTTTGTCTCTTTGGACAAGCTTTACTGGACACTGACAAAACTGCTTTTCAACCTCATGAGATACTGAAACACACAACTCAGCTTTTTTTTTTTAACAAATGAATTCAATTTAGGCTGCCTTACTCATTTCAAATGAATGCAAATGTTATTTAGCTTGCAAGTTACCCTATATTTGTCAACACATTGGGGTGTCCAATTACGTGTGTGATAGGATCGATGCGAATTTCCAGTAACATTTTCTTGTCAGGTTTGCACTGATTTCGCAGAGATGGAAAACACAAGAGCATCAAAAGGCAACAAACAAGAAAAAAGGTCATAAAAACAGAGAAAAATAAACAGGAAAAAATGATAAAACATCCCTTAAAATATTAGGGTAGGTTCAGTCATGAATACTGTTTGGAGCTTGTCACTCTGATCTGACCCTGTAATCCTCCACACACATGCAAAATAAAACTCCCTACATTTGGATACTTAGATTTGGAAAAAACATCCCAGTAGTGATTCAGGCCTACAAGAAAGGCATTACTTTCTAACACAATGCCAATACTGTGACCGGAGCTTTTTGTACTCTTATTTATCCCCAACTGATGCTTTGTAACAGGTAATAAGGAGTAAAGAGGGCATCTTATATGTATTTTGACTTCATGCTTAAATCGTCCAATTTTAGCATTGTTAACCAAATTAGAGTAGTCACTAAAATATTAAAGTGTACATTTCATTGCCATTTGACGAGAGGGGAGAACAATGCACACCTTATTAAGTGAGAACACCCCCTTGGCTGTTTCTACCCACAACGTTGTATACAATTGCTGGTTTTGTAATGCACTGTAGAACAGTCTAATGGTCCTTTTTTATATAGAAATGTTATTTCAATTGTGCATTCTTTTTGTTTGATAAATAAAGTTTTGATAAGAAATAAAAGTAGCACTTGGTTTTATTTAGTTGTCCTGTCACTAGAAAATACATATGAAATCATGTGTTGTTATGAATTTTTTTTTTTCCTAAGAGAAAGTCCTTATATATGTCATTTTTCATGTCATATAGAAGTTCTCGTTTTGTTTTTTTCTCCGAATTCCACAAACAGTAATTGTTTCTGTAGAAATCAACAAAACATCATTTGACCAGGGGTGCCCAAATTTGGTCAAATGATATCAGCGTGCTCCATTTGGTATTTTGATATCAAAGTCCATTTGATTTGGGATTTTCATAGTGCATCTGCTCTCAAGTGATTCCAGTGAAACAATCTAAAACCGTTTTCTCTCCTACATGCTTTTCTTTCCTACAGGCTTGCCATTATAAGCATTTATGTGTGACATCATTTTTAAAACTCCAGCAGTGGTTTTTGTTATTACATGCTATTTTTGAACAGAACACCACTAAGAGAGTAGAGAGTATACTTAGGGGTGCATCATGCAGAATAAATAGTCTATTATTTATGATATAATAGACAGAAATGTGAGTTGACTGTGATGTCACACCCCACGTATAATCCATATTGTCAAAATGCACACATTTTGACCTTCAGGCGACCATATATATAAACAATCCTCTTGTAACTAAGCCTTCATTTGGTTACATTATTTACCAGTCAGAAAATGAACTGTAATTTTTACTAAAATTCAAATTTTTTAACAAATTTCCCACTTTTAACAAGTGTTAATGTTCTCAAATCATGATAAGTAAGTGCATGCAAATGTATTCTGTATTAATTGTGTTGTGCCAATGACACAAAAAGGAAAAGTGTCTGCATCGTTGCAAATGTTTAAAACAACATTCCCAACAGAAAGATGCCCATTCGTGCAGTCACAAGATTTATTTTTCAGCTCCTGTTATTTATGCAGAAATACATAAAACAGTACTTTGATTGTAAACTGCAAAGACTTTTCAAACAGGTTAAAGAGAAAACTATGACAAAATGTAATTCCCAGTTAATAAAATTGGTACTTGTAAAACCATAGGAACCTTGCCATTGTTGCAGTCTTCAGAATCAGAATCAGAATCAGAATCAGACTTAACATAAGGTTTTGTTCTCGACCCTGGCTGAGTAATGGCTTTCGTTTAAATACACGTTTTAATTTGGCCTCAGTGAGAGTAATCATGCATAACCTGCTTCTTCTCTAATATGGCCAGAAGAATGCAATGAATAAAGCAGTGAAGCAAAACCCTACAGTGGTTCCTACAATTGACTGTGCAAAGGTTGTTGTACAAATCTGCTTTTTTGGAACCTAAGCCCTGTGTCAGGTCCATTTGCTGCGAAGCACAAAACACATCTACAAAAATAAAAGAGAAAGGTAAATATTTAGGCCACAATCCACCAGCAGCCTTTTTCATCTTTTTTGTAGCATTGCATTTAAATAGACGTCCAAGCAGTGTTCCATCAAAACAGCTAGTTTAGGCAATTTTCTAAGCAGAACAACAGCATCCCTCTCATGTCTGAATTAGGTAGGAGAAATATCTTTGCTGCCTTTCATGCAATCAGTCCTATTAGGCGGGTCTGGGCTAATATATTCAGTTGCACATATTCAGTGCGCTAGCACTCAATGGAATGGTGAATGACCGAATGTAGCCTCTTATGATGAGGGGTTTATCTGCAGCAGAGGGTTGTCTAATGGATGTGACTTACAGAAGACTAGCAGGGCTCATTTTTCATGGATGATCTTAATTAATAGAATCACACCCTAATAGTTTGTGGCACGGTGATGTAGTGGCTAGTGTTGTCGCCTCAAAGCAAGAAGGTTCTGCGTTCGATGAGCTGAGGGTTTGCATTTTCATGTCCATTCATGAGGAGAGGCTTTTCACTGTCACTGAACTGTTGTAAATTAACACATATTTAAGTACTGTGAGTGACTGACCTCTCTCCATTTAGAAAGCAATAACTGGGACAGAGAAGAAATATCAATCCACATTCAGTTCAGTGGCTGTATAGTTTGTTACTAATTTTAGCTGAACATTTAGTAAAGTAAAAAAAAAGTAAAATATAAACCCATTTAACCTATTCACTTGAATTAAGCAGTTTGGATGGACAGCAAGGGTATTTAGATTTGCCTGTTTTGAGATTTTGGGAACATTTGACTGTAAGTCAGTGTTCATAGCGCTACATGAAACCTGTTAAATCTTCATGACATCTGACATAAGCCTACATAAACATTTAAAAATCCCTATTCCAAGAAGCATCAGCAGTCATAACTTTTTAATGTGTAGTAGGGGTGGGGCCGAACCCGAATACAGTATCCAGAAAGGCACAAATAACGTGTTTTTTACAAATACGGTATTCAGTCAAATATTTAAAAAATGATTTTTTAAATACAAATACAAAAACAGATAAGAATAGCAGTCGCTTTGCACACCCCTAATGTGTAGTTATATATCTGTTGTCATAAAAATAAGGTATATAGGTGTTAAGTAGCCTTGAATTTGTTGACGATATATTTCTTTTTTGTTGTTGTTAATATGCCAATACAACTCTGTTATGTTTTCAGGATGTTGTTCTTCTTACTGGTTCATGCAAATCGATCACTGCTGAGCCACTTAGGGGGAGAAGTGTAATAATTGGGGTTGCATGCAGTATGTAGGTGCTAACAAACGGTTAAAGGTAAAAAGAAAAATGGGTTGAAACAAAAGGCATAAGCAAGGATTATGTTAATAGAGAATCTACAAACACAGACTGAAACACTGGTTAACAAAAAGAAACTGAGCCCCCAAAATCAGAAACACCATGACTGAGAAATGAACTGGTGAGAGGTCCTTTACAGCACACCTCTCACCAGAGCATCTGGATAGGATAGAAGATTTTGGTGTTAAATGGGCTTAGTCCACTTATTGCCATAGTCAATTCCACGCAAAAAACAGCAAGTCAAGCTTTAGGACCCACAGACAGCCTTAGTAAAACCTACAAAAATGAAGAAAGCTGCAAATGACCAAACTGAGAGGCAAGTTGAGACAGAAACCACTCTGACATTGAACCAGACTGATGTTACCCTGTGGATAGAGTGCAGTAACAGTGAAAGCATTGAAAATGTAATTTGAACCTCAGGCACTTGTCGGAGAACTCTACTGAAATGAAAAGTCATTCTTTCCTTTGCTGTTTATTTTGTAAGGAAGAGCCAAAAGGGTTAGATTGTAGCTTTTTGCTCCATAAGATTGAACTGAAAAGAAAAACTGCTATTTAGAACTAGTGAGGAGTCTGCAAGCACACCTAATCTTTTTTTCCCCAGCAATTTCAGATTTGTTGGCATAAGGTCAAATCAAATTTATCCATGCTTACCTGGAAGACCCAATGTGCACAGATGAGGAATCACTGAGGCAGCTGGTTGGGAAAGAAAGAAGATCAAAAGAGAAAGACTCTCATGACCTTTCAGTTATTATCATTGCTCTAGTAGTTTTAAGCAAATACTGCACTGAGTCAAATTCAGTATTCAGTATGCTACTCAATAATAAAAATTCATGTAAGGGCTGCAGTATCATATTATAGTCTGACTAACTTTAAAGCTCACCTGGGCTAGCCAAGAGACAATTTGGAATTCGTGTTGAATCTCAGAATAAAATATTTTAAGCATACTTTATCAGAATGTTAAAACATATCTGCAAGGAAATAAGGTATAAATGTTCACCTCCAGTTGTATGTGTGTTGGGAAAGGATGCTCTCAATATATGAGGATCAACCAGAGGACAGTCTGCAACCAATCATCATCCAATATCATGCATAGGTAGTTTAAATAGAGTATGGATTTTTGTGTAAGGCATAAGAATGAGGCTGCTTGGAATAGGAAGGCTGACCTCTTGTTGACCATGCAGACTGTAGGAGTATGACAGAATGGTGTTTGGCCTGCTTGTCTGCATGCCTGGCAGAAATAGATGCCCAGCATATAGATCGAATGTGCCAGCTGTAATGTGCTGTAACCCTAAGCAATGGTCAACACCCATTGTTTTTTCATCGGCAATCCACATATTTGTTTGTGCCACACCCCTGGTGCCACCCTGATTAATGCTGAAAGATCTACTGCCATTTATAACCCTATCCTGGACAGGGTAATAAGTTTATGCAGTGCAACACATATAAATGGATGTATAGCTAGGGCTTTAGCTCAACCAGCCATCATGAATGTGGTGTTAAAAGTGTTCTCAACATCTTTGCAGATAATTAGAATCGCTGCTCATGCTGGTATTTGCATGAAGCTCAGACTTTATGTCTTAAATTTCAATTATTGGGTTCACAGGCACCTTGTCTGTGGCCGAAATGAAGATGATGGACAGGGATGCAACGTGCTCAGGGCTGTGAATTTTTTTTCCCTTGCTTTTCAAATTTTAGCACAACATCAGAATGAATATTTCAAAGTAAGGTGGAAGGAGTCAAGACAAAGCAAAAGTATCTGAAACAAATATCATTTTGTTCGATACTTTATACAGTAATAAAGCCTTTTAATCATCAACAATGTTTCAGAGATTAAACAACAATCTGTGCTGGACACTGACGTTCCATGACCTGAGCCATGTACTTCTGGGTTAAAGTGTTCTGTTATTTCTTCCAGTAAGAAAGACCAGATGATAACTGCTTCAAAATGGACATTTATCCCCAATCTTCGTGTCCAGGTTGCAAAAACCCATTTTGCAAAGTGACAACAAATGCCTAGTGTGACAGGGTGTTTATTGTTTTTCTTTAGGCTGTTGAGCAGAGGAGGACAGGTACCTATCTAAACATCTAAACACTTTGAAATCTCTTCAACTCACAGTATCCATTTAATGTACAAAATCACAGATTCTGATTCTGATTCTGATTATATTTAATTACGGTTTCCATCAGAATTATTAAAAACATGATTGCAAACAAGGAGAAATCCAAAATAATATTCAACTGTACAAATTAATATTCATTCAAACCAAATGATTGAACACGTAAGAAAATAATTTACAGTTTTCAGATATTTGCAATACAATCAAATGTAGAAGCAGTAATACATTGAATAGAATCAGTTTTATAATAGTCATGTACAAACAGTTTTGCTGAAATAAAGCATTCAAAGATGCTTTGAATGTTCATCATGATCTATGAAGATCAAAAAAATGACAAAAAGGCATCAATTTATTTTCAAATAGATTGAATTTCAGAATATCAAAATTTTCTCAAAACTGCATAGTTTCACATAGTTTCACAGTGTCTTAAGATCAAAAGTACTAAGCCTACGATTTAAGGCAGTTTGGGCAGGTTGAAACAATGAGGATATTTTTTCCTAGTCTTGTTTTAACACTTGTCTGAATCAAGCAATCGTCTCTAAAAATGGCGCGGTAGAAGTAAATGCAGGGCTGCCAACTCTCACGCATTGAGTGTGAGACACACGCATCTTACTGTCTTCACAGGCTCTCACGCCACACCTCCGATTTCTCACGCTGAAAACGTATTTTTTCAGTTTTTTCCCATTGTGCACACTCCAATGGTAGGTGGGCCACCGAATGTCGCAGCAAACCTCGGCAAAAGAAGAAAGTACCCCCAACCCCACCGCATCCCGTCGACCCTCGGGATGTAAGGCAGACCCCCCACCACCACCCCCCGTTCGATGTTTAAATTCTCACGCAAAGGTTTTGGGAAAAGTTGGCAGCCCTGCAAATGATAATTTCAGAAATTTCCATTGAGAAATCACAGCAATTACTCTTAATGCTGTTCTCCTAAAGTGTTTTCTCCTAAAGCAAATGAAGTGTGGGGTTCACATGCAGTCTGTGCTTGTGGTGTATACTTAGCTGTCTCTTTATTTGGTAAGCTAGCCTAAATTTCTTCCATTGCTTAACTGCCTAACTGTTGTGCGCTTTGTTGAATTGCTATTTTGCTGTCCACTTCCTTGGTTCCAAATTTTTACTTTCTTTGTTGTGTGCTTAGGCTGCCTTTGTCCCTGGTGTGGTTAGCTTCATTAGCGTCATTGCAATCAGCTAGAGAATTCTCAACTGGTGTTTGGGAGGCCAGAGGTAGTTATTGGGAGTGGCTTAGTCCTGCTAATTACATAAATATGAAATGAGAAATATTCAGGTCTAAATTTGGTCTGTGATTGTGGTGTCTACACAGCTGTTTTCTTACTCATCTGGTCATCAAGCTGCTACAAGGCTGTCTGAGGTGCTCTGAAGTAACCGAAGGGAACAGAGAGAAGCTGAAACAAGATGGAGGACAATGGTTTGTGACAATGACCTGATCTCTTATCACTCTTTTGTCCAAGACAGCCACTGATTTAACTTCTGTGAAGTCTTCCTTCTACAGAATTTTAAAGTGTCAGCATCCAGCCCTTGCAAGCTCATTGCTGCCTTTTGTCTCTTCTTAAATCTCCATCTCCCCCTGTTCTCTCACCAGAAGGCTTTGCCATGTTCTTTGATCCTTCCTGCCAATCAACAATTGGCCTAGCAGAGACCAGCCCATGGTGCCCTGCTGCTTCTCTCTCTCTCTCTCTCTCTCTCTCTCTCTCTCTCTCTCTCTCTCTCTCTCTCTCTCTCTGTCTGTCTGTCTCTC
>JBBMFX010000080.1:7110464-7121702 GCA_037832545.1 Rhabdalestes septentrionalis | reverse complement strand
GTGTGTGTGTGTGTGTGTGTGTGTGTGTGTGTGTGTGTGTGTGTGTGTGTGTGTGTGTGTGTGTGTGTGTCTTTTTTTTCTGTTCCTTCCCATTCTGTCTCTCCCTTGCAGGAAAGAAAAGCATTAATACTTTCATTTCCCATCATCACCGGGCAGCCGGGTTAGCTATCTCTTGATTAATGTTTCGGGGCTAAATTAAGCCCGCTTCTTCTCCTGCACTTCACCATGATACCAATAAACTGAAGGTCTTTCAGAAAATCAAGACACTGGAGGTGGGGTGGAGGTGGGGGGGGGAGTACAGCTAGTGATGATTAGAGCTTTACAAGGTGTAACCGATTGTGAAATTATACCCGATGCAGCTTGAACTGTTGAGCAAGAAGGGAGGCGTGGGGTGTTTTTCATTCGAGCGCAAAGTCCAGCCGAATAATACCCGAATCAATCACTGGTCCCCGCTCATGCTGTTCTGTTGTCAGGGCTCTCGCTCTATTCCTGACTCATTAATTAAGAGAGATCAATCAATAGCCTCTCTCATTCCCCACCGCTCCACACTACCAGTATGTTGACTGCATTTGCTGAGGAGAGGAGGTGTAGACTACGTGGTAAGCAATAATGTGTAATCATTAAGAAACCAGCAAGCTATAATACAAATCAGTTTTACGTCATAACATCAACTTACTGGTGCCAGCCATGCTGTATTGGTGTAACATTTTTCACCTTCCAACAAAAGACATGGAAAAACAAAATACTTTTACAGATCTTGTAATTAAAGGCTGAAACACCCAGTGCTAGTCTGTATCACTAGCCGGAATGGCCAGTGGGGGATGGGATATATTTGGAAATATATAAGGGGGCACCCCAGTAAGGCTTGCGAGACTAATAATGCTTACTGAAGTATAAGAGTGTTTTTATAACAGTATAAAAGTCTTATCTTTCATTATTCCTTTTGTTAAAATTAAATAAATTAAATAAATAGCCTTGAAAAATATTTTGGTAAATAGCAGCTAGCGGCATACTCTGTGCATAAGCTGTGAGATGTTCAGAAGTGTTTTTGTTGTACTTGATTTATTTTCAGCGTTCAGTCCATAGAAAAAACAGACAAATATTCATTGCATTCAAAAATCACAACAGCTTTCAGAACCTAGGCCATTACTGCTGTAAACTATAATTTGGATAGAAAGTGAAGTAAATTTTTATTAGAAATTCACTTACTCTTGCACTCATGGGAACTGAATAAAATATTATTCAATAAATACTTATATATTTATGGACTGTTTATATCAGTTAAATATTAAAGCACATGCGGTAATTGACATCTAATGTGACTGACATTTGTTCCTTTTATTTGTTCAGAACAGCATTATGATGCACCATTCCCAAGACCTGATTTGCTAAGGGCACAATGAAAGGCATAGTTCCACTTTAGTTTAAGGGCTCTTATGTCAGTGCAATCCCATTTCGCAAAGGTCAGTTGAGCCTTAATGTGGTCTTTCTTGAGGACATACCACCAACTGAACCCCATATATATTAGGGGTGGAGCCGAACCTGAATACGGTATACGGAAAGGCACAAATAACGTGTTTTTTACGAATACAGTATTGGGAAAAAAACGTTAAAAATATTCGGGCCGGGTTGGGCTCAGGTTATATATATATAGCACCCCTGCAGAGCTTAAAGGGTTCTAAAAATGCAAGTCAATCAGGGAAAACAACAGACTGCTGCCAGGAAAGCTTCTTACCTTCTTGAAGGAAAACAAGGAGTTTTGCTGTTGCTAGGCTGGTTGCCTAGGGCAGTAAAAGGTCAATGGCCTTTTTTGAAACCAACCACAGTAGCACGTACCCACCACTCCAGACCAGACTACAGCACTGCTTGACGGCCGCCTTTCCTTCCTCAGGTTACAGAGGGCTGCTGGGTGCGTGTGCCTGTTACTGAGTGATTTATTTGAGCCTCCGCTTGGCATTTTGGGGTAAACTGGCAACGTTAATGAGCGATACAAGGGTGCTTCTCATTAGAATGATGGACATTTTCAGGATGGAGAGCAAAATAAATCTTCTGACAAATGTTTTTGAGGCTCAGAATAACTGTCTGGTACCAGGCGGCCCTTTTGTCCAGTTTTGTTCAAGAGCGACGAGATTCAGCCCGTCTGATGGCTTTGATGCTATTGTTTTTTAGTTGTTTTCATTTATTTCTTTATTTATTTAGCCATTAATTTGTTCATTCATTCATTCATTTATTCATTCAGTTCAGCCTAGACATGTTTTAAGTTATCTGGTAATTGAAAGGATTATTTATAAAAAAATAATAATAAGAGGTGTTTTTTTGGTCAGAGGAGACCATTAAATATTGGACTATGTGTGAGGACTGGTGTCAAAACATTATGATGGCGCTGCCTAATTAAAGACATTTGAGTCAGGCTTCTCAGTGGCCACATTTGATACAACATGAAAGCTTCCTCCATGCACAGAGACGCGCACACAAACATTAAAAAAAAAGAAAAGTGGAAACCCACGCAAGGCCTTGTTAGTCCTCGAGCTGTCAGTCACAGTGAGGAGTTTAATTAAGGACTGCTATTTTCACAGATAGGTTAATTAAACATAATGAGGCTCCTGAAGGTTTTTTGTTCATTGGGAGATGGTGCGGTAGACTCCCCTCACCCCTGCAGAGCATATTAACCCAACTCATGACTCCTAGAGATCTCCCACCGCCCCCTCCATATAAAAAAAACACAGGACTTGTTCAAGTGGTGCATCCCTGCCTGAGTCATGTGTTAGGGGCTCATTATAGAAACTTCTGGAGAGTTTCTGGGGAAACGCAGTTAGCACGGGACCTGAAGAAGCCCCTAGCAGTATGGTCACGAGTTATCACACATTGTGCGCCTGTGGCGAGTTGCCGCACCAAAGAACTTCCAAGCTTTCAGTCAAATTCATTCTTTTTCACCTTGAGGTTTAAGATCTAGACTGTTCTGAGGTGACAAAAAGGAACAGCAGAACTATCTGGTGAGGGAATAGTCTGCAGTTTCAAATATTGCAATACACTGAGAATAGAATATTCGCTACAAAAAAAGGAATATTTGAAGTTGGAGAGAATGAGAGAATGTTGGGTTCAGTGAACTCGATTTTTTTTGTTGGCAAGTCTTACTTCCTTTTTAAATGTTTCATCATTTTCTACAGTGTTGGGGATAAAATTATGTGGGCATGGGTGTTTTCGGTAGTCAGTCACATACAGGGGCAGAGGGTTAGGGCACTTGTCCTCCGATCAGAAAATCGTGGGTTAGGTCCTCAAGACCGCTAGGCACCTCTGAGGTACCCTGAGCAAGGTACCGTCCCCACACACCGCTCCCCTGTACCGCCCCCACACACCACTCCCCTGTACCGTCCCCATACACCGCTCCCCTGTACCGTCCCCACATACTGCTCCCCGGTACCGTCCCCACACACTGCTCCCCTGTACCTTCCCCACACACCGCTCCCCTGTACCGCCCCCACACACCCCTCCCCAGTACCGTCCCCACACACCGCTCTCCTGTACCGCCCCCACACACCGCTCTCCTGTACGGCCCCCACACACCGCTCACCTGTACAGGCCCCACACACCACTACCCGGTACCTTCCCCACACACCACTCCCCAGTATTGTCCCCACACACTGCTCCTCAGCACCGACCCCACGCACTGCTTCCTGGGCGCTGTGTTCATGGTTGCCCCTGCTTCACTTGGTGAATGGGTTTAAATACAGAAAACGAATTTCATGCTGTTCACACTGTGTGCAGTGCTGTGTTCATGTATGACACATTGATCACTTTCACATGCACTATATCGACAAATACCAAGAGATTTTGGACAACGCCGTGCTCTCTACTTTGTGGACACAGCTTGAGGAAGGCTCCTTTCCTTTTCCATGCATGAATTTCCATGGGCATGACTGAGCCCTGACCCGAACCCCATCCAACACCTTTGGGAAGATTGTGAAGTGTTAACTGACCTATGTGAAAAGTGACCTATGTTGTCATGTATGAAAACCCCACAGCCCACAGTATGAACAGCATGAAATTCTTTCTCTGCATTTAACCATTCACCAAGTGAAACAGTGGCCAGCCAGGAACACAGTGCCAAGGGAGCCATGTGTGGGGATGGTGCCTTGCTCAAGTGTACCTCAGAGGTGACACTGACAGTCCTGGGATCCAAACCCACGACCTTCTGATCACAGATCACAGGGCCACCAGATGCCCCAGGCCCTCTAGTACGCCATTAGTGCCTGACCTCATAAATGCTCTGCAGAACGAATGGGCACAAATTCCCTCATAAAACACTTTCGAGAAGAGGCGAAGTTGAAATAGCTGCAAAGGGAAACCAACTCTGTATTAAAGTCGAAGTATTTTAATTAGTGCTCTCAAGCGATACATTTTTTAAATCTAATTAATTACATGGTGTGGCGATTAATTAATGTAATCGCATTTAATCGCACATACATACAAATGTTACAAGAAGCAGTTTTTTACTACTTATTATTGAATACAAGCCTATCACTTAGACTACAGTGGTCATGACATTTTTATCACTGACTGAACCAAACCTATGAATTAGGTTACAGTGTATGAGAGTTGTAAATTTTGATACAATTCCTCGTTTCTCAAATAAACCCAGCCACCATTATCATCGCTATTTCTAGCCTTATTCAGACCCAGATCACCCTCCTGCCTCTCCTACGTCCCCCAGCTCTCTCAAACACACTACGGCCGTGTAGCGCTGAGTCTCCATCCCTCTGGAGGTCTGGAGAGAGCTAATGCTAATGCTACGGCGCGGCTGCGCTCCAAATTTGAACCGGGAGATGCGTGAGCATCGTCTCCAAAAGGCAAACATCCCCCTTCCGAGTATGATTTGGCAAAAAACATTCACAAGACATCACAGGACAACATTTTAATAGCCATTTTGGCATTTTTTTCTTCCAAATCTCACGCGCTGTGGACTGAACTGCGCTCTCTGGCTGCTCACGCAGCAGTGTTTTGGGACTCAGGAAGATGACGTATTTTTGGTCTTGAATTGAGGTTCTACATGCGTGCCAATTAAATTCCCTGCCCTAATTTGAATGCAATATTATTATCCCTGTTGGTCAGGCATCTGCCTCTAGGTCTTTTCATGCTGCCTCTTGAGTAAAAGTTGTGATATCATTTTGTGAGTACGCCCTTGATTTAGCAAGTCATCATGTCAATATTAAGACAATGACAGTGAAAAGAGCCGAAATTAATCATAGTGATATTGTTCAACCATAATGCTGGCCAACAGACTGCCCATCAATAGATCTGCACCAAATGTAGCTTTAAAAATCTGCATCATTATTTGCCCTCTTTTAAATATCTTCACATGTTTCACATTTTTAACCTTATTTTATTTATTTTCTTATGCATTATAATTTTATTCTTCTACTTCCTTGTTTTTATGCTTCATGACATATTTTTTGTCAATTCCTGTAAAGCACATTGAATGACCTTTGTGTACGATAATGGACAATAGAAATAAACCTAACTCCACTTTGGTTGGGTTGACTTCCATCCTCATGCATGGTTTGTAGTCACATTAGATGCATACAGTTCCATCTGTTTAGGAGTATGGAGAAATCACACTACACACAAGCCCACCTGAAAATGTTTGACCCCAGAGTCCAATTTATTTGGCCGGCATGATCGCTCTTTCCCATGCCCAGGCCTGCTTGTGGACATCGGTTTGGGCTCAGTTTAGAGTAATTACATGTGGCAAATAAACTGGACATGCTCAGGCATGGTACTGGTTGGCTAGGATGGCCTTAATTAGCATGGAGTGCCAGTGAACTATTACCTGGTGGGATATAGCTATTTTAAGCATTTGACAGAATTAGAATCAAAATCATAAGGTGCACATAGACAAAAATCACAATTCAGTTCAATTCCATTATATTTATATACTGCTTTTTACAACCTGATGTCACAAAGCAGCTACACGCCCCTAGTGAGACAAGAAAAAACTTCCCAGGAGAAAAGAAACCCCAGGAGGAGCCAAGTCCTAAAAGGGGAATGCATCCTCCTCTAGGCAACCTGGAGGGAAAGGAAAAGAGTCTCTATTGAGATAACAGACAAAAGAAGACCTTCATTAATTAACATATTGGCTGACTGGCCTTCTATGGCTAACAGAGTTGGGACACAGAGAGTTTCTACACTAGACCTAGTAGAAGCTGAGGAACCAGCAAGATCAAGCATTAGACCTGACAGTTTGTTTCTTGGAGCTTTTGCACCTAGAAGACGGACATCTCTTTATCTGCATCGAGCAAGTGAAAGTTTGTGACATCCAGACTTTTTTATCATTAATGCAGTCCTCAATCTTCTTTACTATATGTTTATTATCGGGTGTGGCAGAGATATAAAGCTGTGTATCGTCTGCATAGCAGTGGAAGCTAATCCCATGTTTCCAGATGATCATCTCTAATGGCATCATGTACAAAGTAAATAAAAGAGGTCCTAAAACAGAACCTTGCAGTACACTGTATTTTACTTTAGCGGGAATGGTGGATTCTCCATTAACTCCATTAACTGATATCAGTAAGTTAAGTAACTGATATCAGTTAGTTACGTTTTCTAGTCTGTCTAGACTAGTGGAACCAGCAAAGAGACAAACCATCTGTCAGTGGACAGTAAAAGATCATTTACTATGTTTACTAAGGCTGTTTCTGTGCTGTGATAAGGCCAGAACCGACACTGGAATTTTTTACGTATATGGTTCTTATGCAGTAACGAATATAACTGTTGGACAACAAATGTTTCTAAAACCTTTCATAAAAATGGTAGGTTAGAAACCAGTTGATCATTTGGTAACTTACACAGATTAAGATTCAAGGCTTAATAATGACTATTTTAAAGGTTTTTTGTAGGTAACAAATACTAAGTGCGGCATTTAATACTGACAGTAAAGGACCGATAATTACAGGTAGGACCTCTTAAAGTAGGATTGAAGGAATTGCATCGAGTGTACAGGAAGAAGATTTTGAAGTGAGAACTGCAGAGTGTTCTTCTGGATTAAAACTTTGGCTGAGTTTTGAATATTATGCTGAATCAGGCAGCAAATGTGGATAGGTCAAATTTCTAGTTTGAATTCCTGGTCTAATGGTTTTACTTAATTGTTGAAAAAGTCCATAAAATCTTCACTGCTATAGTTTGCAGGCACCTGTGGTTCTGCACCTACCTGGTTTCTAGTTACAGAAACAGAAACTTGAGATTATTTTCATTAGCTTCAATGATCGGTGATAAATGGTCTGAGCATGCTGTGGTAAGTGTTCTGTTGTAATCTCTTAGTCTCTCCTTCCCAGTGGAGTGGAAAGATTCCAGTTTGGTTGCTATGTACGTTCAAATCTTTAAAGATTTCGCTTTAAGACGTTTGATCATTATACCAAGGTCAGATGTAAAGGATGAAGTACCAAATGGGATTAATAATCCTGGCAGGTTTTCAATAAGACTACAAAAACAATATAAATATAAAGTCTAATTGAATTAGATAAAAATTCTTTAGTCTATACAAAACAGCATGCTATACTGTACTATATATTATAGATATACTATAGATAAGTAACTTACAGTTTAGTGAATTACTAATAACACAAACAGTGAATAGGAGCCTTATATTGTGTGTAATAGAGATCAGTAGTAGATCATGTATGCTGATAAATGTAGTGAGATTTCACTTTTGTTACCTTGTTTTATCCCAGTATTGGCTGTTTGACCATGTTTAGATTCTTTAACTCCTCCGTGTGTCTCTCATCTGCACAATAGTCTGTGCTACATTGTTATGCATTTTCTTACTGGGTTTATATTCATTATCATTATTATCTTACTTTAATGTAATTTTCTTACCAGGCAGTAAAAATTATTAATATGTGCATTATCTTATGTGCAATAGTCTTACCATGTGAAATTTAACTATTTATGTCGGTATTACTTCTATGTTGCTGATCTCTATTATGTGCAGTAACAGACTCCTAACCACCATTTGTGTTAGTAGTAATTTATTCATTATTCATCTGTAGTATTAATACCCTAAAATGTGTGTATAACACAGTGTATTTAAGTCTTTTCTGCAGATGTTCATTTGATTCATTTTAGACTTTATATTTTACAGTGTTCTCGTCTATGTGTCTGTATGAGTCTGTGCAGTCGTAACCAGGGCCGGCGTCAGAGCAGATCTACTGGGCTGGTATCTGACTGACTATGGGGGGGCACTATTGATTGTGAACTACATTCATATGAGTGACACTATGTAAGGGGGGCGTCGCTACGCGCTGGGGGGCCCCCATTGATGCCGGCACTGGTTGTAATTTAGCAGTTTCCTATGGGAAGTTTTCTGATTCTCGACTATATTCACCTCTAACTCAGTAAAAGCCACCTGCTTTTTTTACCACTTGACGTGGAAGTTTTGGACAAGTTACTAATTGCAAGCTTAACCGTATTGACAACATCTTTGGCAAGGCCCACCGTTCTGAATCATTCTGAACCAAATTTTGAAGGTCGTACCCTCTGACCTCAATAATTCAGCCCATCGACAGTCGTACGGTGCCAATTGACATTCAAAAACAAGATTTATGGAAGTTTAATGAACCAAAAATCTGCACCTGTGAAGATCACAACCGAGTCAAGCTCCTCCGAACGGGAAACAAGGAAATCCATAGCTTGTCAAGTCCAATTGTCTGTTCTCCCAAATGACAGGTGACTCCTTTCAAGATGTTTAGAAAGGCACATTAGAGAAAAGATTAATGAGGAATACAAAATGCAGTACAGCAAGTCATTATTGTCATTTGTCACTGCAGATTTGTTGATTGTAGAAAGCATGTTTTGCAGGCATGACCATACATCAACCTGTTAGACAGTCTGGAAATTACCCACAAATCATACATCACACCTACGAGTCCGTACTTGCCTAGGCAATCGATGGTTTCAGACACAAATACGGTTTAAAATGGTTTTTGAAAAATCAGATACACGCCTCGGACAAAGTGCTATAACTTTTAGAAGTAGGGGCATTTCTTTTGTGTTTTCCAACACTATCCCAATGTAATTATGTATTCATTACAAAGTAAGTAAGGCACATAAAAATAATTGTATGAATTTTACTTAATAGTGAATCCTGTTTGATTTATAAAGTTTTATTGTCAGAAAAGTACAAAAACATGGCAAAACCTCGAAGGGGGCAAAACAGTCTGCAAAGCAAGAACTTTTAATCAGATTTGAAACAAGGCAGTTCTTTAGAGAACTGTTTTGGTGAATAATATGTCTGGACCCTTTAAAGTTTGAAGGACCGCCACATCATGGACAGGTTGCAGAAGGAAACTTTAAACTGGTAAAGAACCTTTACGTATTGCAAACATTCTTCACATTGGCACACGTCTCTTGGTTGGCTACTTCTGCTGAAACACTGAATAGGTGAGCAGTGTTGGTTTAGAGAATGTAAAACAATGAGAGAAAGAATACATGACATCATCTATGAAGACAAAAACTCCTTTTATCTAGGTATGTTATCTAATGTTTGGCAGAAAGGTAAAGAAAATAAAAAAACTTCACTGTAAATGCCTTTTAAATGTACACCCAAGGGCAGGGATTTGATTCGGACACTCCGGCCTAACATCGTTAATACATTAACATGAAAGTACACATACATAGAACATATTGTGGACACCCACTTGACTGGTACTGTCATGCAGTAAACGAAGTACAAAGTATAATCACAGAGCACAATACGTTTTTTTTATTATTATTATTTTATGGTCTAGAAAGTATGTAGTTGTGTAAATTCATGCTGTTCTATTTAAACATTAAAAATACTGTGTCCACCTCAGACATACAGTACTTTTTGAGTATTTGTGTGACACCAAACATGATGTGATCTGTATTTTTGAGCACAGAATTGGTCATTTATAGACTCACCTACATCTACACCACTACTGGACTGAGCTTTTGCACTTCTTAAAGTCAGATACAGAAATAAAAACCACTTCCTGTTATGATACTGCAAGAGGAACGTAGGACCTGTTAAATCTTGTGTTTCACACTGGTTTTATTAGATTTTTTATTTCAAATGATCATTAGGGGCAATTCAGTAGTCACTGGCTATTGGTAGGGACATGCCTCACCTGCCCTACACAATTCTATGCCATCATAATACCCCCTCCCAAATTCCAGAGAAATGGTCAGGAACGCTGGCTACTTACAACACAGGACTTTTTACAGAGCAACACTGACAGTGCCCTGTCCATATTCTAGTAAATATATGATTCATTTATATTTATGTGTCTCAAAGAACAGCCTGAAGGCCTCGAGTTTCCTCCTCTCTCAGCTGTTTCACCAAAGATATAGGCCTCTACATTCATTCACTGCTGAAACTGAGGTTTTCCATATTATGTGAACCATTTCTGCTGAACAAATTCCAATTCAGACTAGTAAAAAACATTGATTCATATAGAATGACCTGTCTTTTCATAGCTTAAAAGCAAACTCATGATTTAATTGCAGCTAAAATAACTGTTCTTTGAGGTTCTCCTGAGAAGACCTTCGGTTTCTAGAGGCTTTACAGTTAATTCATATAAAGGCTGAAGCATTGACAGTCATTAAACTTCCTTCTTGAATTGGTAGGCAAGGGATCATCTGGTCTAATTGCAAATCAATAGATCCGTGGTCTCCAGACAAATTCCTAATACTGGGCCATTCCTCCTCTACACGCAACTACTTCCATCATTAATTACTTCCCCTTGGTCTCCGTGGAAACGGTGCAAGTTTCTGTATTCGGTTGAAAGGAGACGAGGGCGTAATCCAAATGATCCATGGCCATGCTAAAGAGGCCATAAAAGGGCCAGCCTGGTCTTCAATAACTGACCTTCCCTGCCCCTTGTCCCTTCCCCCCACAGCACTTGGTGATTGCCTGGCCAACTGCAGACACTGCTGGTCAATTTGACAAGAACAAAGACCACCCCCTTGCCAGCCAGGCCAATGATCTGCCCTGATTTATATGAGTAGTGCACCAGAGGAGTCATTGTGTCGTGTGGCAGAATGTTTTATGGCACCTCCAACCCAGACTGTAAAAGTGCAGAGGGTGAAAAAATATCAGGAGGTGGCATGCGGCATATGGTAGGAAGGTAAAACATCTGGACGAGTGTGTGAGAGAGAGAGAGAGAGAGAGAGAGAGAGAGAGAGAGAGAGAGAGAGAGAGAGAGAGAGAGAGAGAGAAAAAAAGAG
>JBBMFX010000080.1:7094854-7110364 GCA_037832545.1 Rhabdalestes septentrionalis | reverse complement strand
AGAGAGAGAGAGAGAGAGAGAGAGAGAGAGAGAGAGAGAGAGAGAGAGAGAGAGAGAGAGAGAAAGAGAGAGAGCAATCATCTTATGAATTAGAGTGCAGCTTGAAGGGCTTAGCGGCAGAAATGTGAGTGACAGATATTGTGTCCTTGGCAGATTTAGGGAGCGGAAGTATTTGTGGTGCAGGAGAGAGATAGTGGGTGAAATACTGCCCCGTTCCACCCGAGCAAGACATACTTACCAGCACATGAAAGTCAAGGCAGTTTAAAGAGTCCAATTTGTAAGTGATACTTCACTGCCGGGCTAATAGAACCACCTCAAGCAAAGTAAATTAGGTTTATTGTCATTTCAACCATATACACATTACACAGTGAACTGGAACTGTGTTCCTCCAGGACCATGGTGCAACACAACATCAAAAACAGACCCACAACAGACCCATAAGATAACAGAAACACCACCACAATACACAAGTGCTGGAATGACAAGGATAGACAGTGTGCAGTCAGCATAGTATATTTCAATTTTCTTAGTTTTTATTGGATTTATTTGGAATTTATATTTTATTCTGTTCTTGTCTCTGTCTGTGCAGACAAAACAGAAGCACATTTTTCCAGGACCAATTAAGTTTTCAGTTTCTGATTCTGATCCGCCTATTTAGCTGATGGGATCATAGCCTTTCCTATTCATATTCAAATTATAAGGTGCTTTTCATGACGCACTGCTTTTGGAAAGATATATGGCCAATCAGTGCAGAGATCATTTATGTTTCAATCTTAAAGGCACAGAAACAAAAGCAGTCTGTCTAACTGTTGGGGATAAACAGAGTCCTATGCATCGCTTAAATAAACACACAAACATCCAGAGTGGGTCTTAGGAGAGACATAATAAAATACAAGACAAATGTTGAATAAAAGGAAAAAAGTAAATGAGTAACTCAATAAATGCAATAAATATTATTTTAATTCTTAATTTAAATGAATTTTTGCTTTTCATGACAAGGACTGATGCTAATTTAAGTAATCAAGTTGGTGAAAGTTGAAAAATATTTTAATATATATTAATTTTTGGCCATTTTTGGCCACAAAGATGCTGAGTGGGAGTTTTATCAACTTTGCTTTCCCTGCAAAAAATAAACAATGCATAATAATCAGTGTTGTTGTTAATCAGTTACATATCTCAGACTGTACTCTTAGTAACACAAGAAAATCCAGTAGCATTGAGAATACGTTTTCTAACAAGTGTGTAGCACAAACAAACTGGTATTTGAAGGATTACAAAAAAAATTATAATGGAAATATTATACTTACGACAAGGACTGATGTTAATTAAACACTTTATACAGTAAAAATAGCAGAAAAGCATAAATATAATAAAAATCACAGACTTAATCTGTTGGTGGCCATTTTTGGCCACAAGGATGCTGAAAGGGCAGTAAAAACGAGGAGGGCCAGAGGGATAACAGATATAAAACACAGATAACGGATTCCTTAAGAAAACACGATTCAAACATCTTAATAGAATGACATGTTTTAGGGTCCATCTGTGGTCTCTCTATTGTTGTTCAGCCCAAAAGTGTGCTGAGTAAAGCCCTAGCCCACAAAGCAGACATTAGCAATTTTAAGATATATCAGCTATTAAGACAAGCAAATTGACCCATAATGTGAACCAGCATGTTTCCTTATGTATTTGCATACCATAATTGTTGCATGACTTTCATTAGCAGACCAGGGAATTGAGTTTGAGGTTTTTGCAGGATTTTACAGCTTTATAAAATATAATTGCAAAAATCAAAAAATTGCAAAAATCTCACTAGACTCCCGGGTCTACAATAAAAGTCACACGACAAATATTATAAAACATAAGCTATTATAAAACATAAGCTATTTCTTCCACGATAAATAAAGTTTTCAGTTTCTGATTCTGATCGGCCTATTCAGCCAATGGTGGTTTAGCCTCTCCTATTCATGCTCAAGTTGTTTTTCTTTTGCCAGTGCTTTATTTGCAGACCATGGCGTCTTGTATGAGATTTTTGCAATTTTATCCAATGTTATAGCTTTTTAAAATAAAACTGTAAAAATCTCAAAATTGCAAAAGTCTAACACTAGACTCCCTGGTCGGCAATAAAAGTCACGTGACATGGTACGCAAAAATATTTTTAAAATGAAAATGGCAGTTGTAACAAAGTTCAAATGTCCCTAGCTTGCCCAAAGAATTTCTGCTCAAAACACAGAAACCTTTTAAGCTAATTAGTACCGATTAACACTTTAGAAATGTCGGCAACAGTTATTAAAAAAACAACCATAAGTGAAACAGGTGATGATATTTTCCATCATGCAACTGTCAAATCTGCTTGCCTAGCCCAACTGGCAGACAAAGAGAGACAATGAAGGCATTCAGGGAATACAGTTAAATGTACGTGTGTACAAAAATGATAAAAGCCCCAGTCTAATGTATGTGTCTGTCATGTAAAGGCCCAAAAAAGAACTGATGTAGAAACTGGTGCAGTTGCATTGTCTTGCTTGTGAGATCCATTCTAAAGTCTTCTGGATCCAGGATCACATGGAGCTTTGATGAAAAGCAGCTCACTATAGCAGCTTGCTGTGGGCCTCCGTGCTATGTTGCATGGTCAGGGCTTTTGACAATAGCAGGTACATGTCCTTTGGTTTTGCCTAGGTATAAATGCAAGGGTAAAAACAGAACAGAATGTGCCAGTCACCAGTTGGAAGCAACTCTGACGAAGCCAAAATCCCACCCATTGCAACCATGGGCAAGGTAGGAACTTGGAGAAGCGCCAGGGGATAAATATTGCACCCTTGTTTAAGAAATCAAGAAAAGGTTCTCAGCTTACTAATTATTTTGGAATATTTATATCATGAAGGCTTTGATGTGAAATTCAAGGAAGCATAAGCATGGGCCAACCTAATAAAGTTCTTTGCACTGCTTTGCATGTACAACAATCAGGCTTAGGAATGCAGATGTCTGTAAAGCATTATCAACAACAGTAATTGGAACATGCATTTCCACAGATCATCTTCTACGAGGACAGTAACTTCATGGGACGTTCCTATGAATGCAGCAGCGACTGCTCTGACATGTCCTCCTACCTGAGCCGCTGCCACTCCTGCAGAGTGGAGAGCGGCTGCTGGATGGTCTATGACCGCCCCAACTACATGGGCAACCAGTACTTCATCAGACGGGGCGATTATAATGACTACATGAGCATGTGGGGAATGAGCGACTGGATCAGGTCCTGCCGCATGATCCCCATGGTACGTTTATGAGCTGCAGACCAAGCATACCAATTAGAGTTGAATGATACTGACAAAACACTAATCAATTGAAATTGCAATACATTCAGAGGGCATCAGTGAATCAGTCATGGGGCACAGTTAATGACTGGCTTAGAATATGTTTCAGTAATTATTTGCCTATCATAATTTTTTATGATAACAGTGTTTAAAAAGTAAAAAACAATCAATTATACATTGTGTTGCTACATGATATATTGTGCTGTCCCTTTATCAATCAGACCATAAAACAGACCTTTGTACATGCACAGTATCTTTGTAGCTCCTGTACTAAACAAGAAGCAAAAATTGGATGCCAACAATGCCTTGGCATATCAAATTTAGTAAATTTTGCAAAAACGGCACAGCTAAAAGCTAAACTTTAGGAAATATTAACATAGTAAGTGGATGGGAAAAATCCACAGAGGGAGGGTGGCCTGGAGAGCAGCCAAGAAGTGGCATGCCAAGTGAAAGGGCAGCGAATAGTGAGATGAAGGAGAGCAATGGTATGAGAACACAATGGTAGAAGAAAATTGGTTTTAGTTGAAATCCATTTTTTTGTTGAAACCAGATTTTACGAAGTTCTAATGGGAATGGCCATTTAAATACTGAACTTCACATGTCAAACGTAGAGTCCATCCCACACCAGTCAACTAGGCGACTAATCCAATATGACAACAAATAACAGGCAAAGATTATAGGGCTTTTTCTAAAGGCAATATGCTCAATTTTCTCTCCATACAGTACAGGGGATCCTACAGGCTGAGGATCTATGAGAGGGACAACTTCATGGGCCAGATGATGGAGGTGATGGATGACTGCGAGTCCATCATGGACCGTTACCACTGGTCCAGCGGCTGCCAATCCTGCCATGTGATGGACGGCCACTGGCTCATGTATGAGCAGCCCAACTACAGGGGCAGGATGTGGTATTTCAGGCCTGGCGAGTACAGGAGCTTCAGGGAGATGATGGGCATGGGCGGCATGGGCGGCATGGGCAGCATGAGGTTCATGAGCATGAGGCGCATCATGGATTCCTGGTTTTAAAAAAATGTGAAAATCATCTATTTTTAAATAAAGTATTAGAAAACACAAAGACTTTGGTTCACCTCCTTTCCCCCTTAAGAAACAGTTACTCCTACATAGTTTATTTAGGGATGCTTAGACAGGTCATTTACATGGTGGAGAAAAAAAAACACAATGTAATCTTAAAGTGGCAAAAACTTATTCCAGTGCAGAAAAGTGATTCCCAAATACTCATGTGAGCTGGAGAATTCAACCTAAATTATCTGACTTTAGGAAATGGTTCTGTAAAATACTAGGTTTACACAAATGTAACTTCTTTGGTTTAAAAAAGGAGCTATGAAAGTTTTTCCATAAATAGGTCCGCAAGACTTTTCTCAGCGTGCTCAAACTGTATGTAGGTCTTAGCAAAATCTGGATGGAGCAGACATGTGCATGTGGTTTAGGACACAAATGACTTAGGCCTACTTTGAACTAAAAATATAATTAATAAATAAACAAAGATTCACCAAACACTGCAGGCAGCTGTTTTTTGACAACCTAGTGCCGTAGTGTTGTCTGAAATGCATGTAGGAGTTTAACAGCTCACAGTAAGACATGATGTGTCCTAAACCTCATCCACAAATCAGTGGCACCTTAAAAAAAAAGCTGGATGTGGTTTATTTAAGTTCAGGGAAGTATTTGGGGATATATTTACAAAAATGCTTTGGGAGACTGTTGAGTTCTAGTGACTGTTAGTTACATTAGCAGTGTACCTAACCTAAAGAAGCAAAAAATAGACACCAAAATGTCTTAGCAGACCAAAATTGTCTACTAACTATGCAAAATGGTCAAACCTTTGGTAAAAACCCCTTGCAGTACTACTCCAAGACCATAGGGTCTAGCCACATGTGCTAGCATCTTTAGATTTGAACTGGGGCTAAAAAGCTAATGTAGGTAATGTGGAAGCTCATCACACTCAGTTTAGTATAGCATGTATATGTCAACAAATACTTCCCTCAGAAAGTGTTTAGATGTTAACTTACCTCAAATATTGCAAATTAGGGAAAGCAAACATGCATTAAAAGACCTAAATGTTTTTCTAACAGCTTTAATGGAGCAATAGCATTCTAAAATATTCCTAAAGTATGATTAAATGTATAAACTGAATAGCTTCCCCTTATTAAACAGAAACACGTTCTGTTAGCTAGCTTGCTAGGAGTAGAAGAGTATAAAGTCACCTTATCAACTGTTAGAAAGATAAAGCACAGCTAACAGCTATTTAAATTTTAGATACAAACAACTGAGAAAACAAATTCCAGAACAAATTCACTCTTGTTCCGTTAATAGTAATGGGCATTTCAATATTGAACTTCACTAAAATCCATTCATTCCCCAAGCTGTCAAGTTGAGAGCCCGTGTCACAACTGTTAGCCAGGCTACTAATCAGATATGGCAACAGATAACAGGCTGTAATTATGAGTTCCAAAGTGATTTCATGGTGTGCAATTTCGAACCATTTACCCGAAAAAGGATAAGAATGGGATAAAAGCATCACAATCATTCTATGTTCACCACAAACAACCATTTTAGGTATTTAACAACTGAATGCAGCAAACTAGTAATAGCACTGGAGTGCACAGACCTAGAGATGTAACTGCAGGAAATCTGTCGGTTCTTTAAGAAAACTGTCAAATGGGCTAAGTTGCTAGTTTTGGACATATGCCCAATATTCAGTCCTGCACAGAGGCTGATTAAGTTTTAAAGATGCAGATGTCGCCAGAGCTACAGAGACACATGGCTTTCTAAACGAGTTTTTCAAAGAGCTCACTTGCATCTTTGGAAATTAGAATAATAAGAATGGGGGGAGACGGAGAAGGAGTCACCATTTCCTGCGTCCAAGAATTTATGCAAAATGTGACCATTATAACATGCAAATGGATTACATTTTGTAAGCAAGCATCTGCCAGCAAGGAGAAGGGGGATCCCATAGACTGATAAGAACTTGGCATCAGTGGACCATTAGCGCATGCAAATGACTGTGCCCAGCGGCCCTGCGGAACTCATCTCGGCCGTAATGAAAAGATCAGAACCCATTCGTGTTCATCTTGCAGACTACAGCGACGCATATAATGCAGGTACACATCTTGATGATGGCATCCCGCTGGGCATTCAAGAAAGAAGGGAAGCTTTTAATTAATACCATCATACCTCCTATTAGCATTTTACTGCAGTTTATTGTCAGCCACTGCATTTCAAATCATCAAACCACATCTTGAGGCATCCATGCTGTACACATCAAGTAGAAATGCTCAATTTTGCAACACAGAAAAGAAATGCAGCACTATATGATTTCATTCTCATTAAAAATTATGTAGCAATATGTTTTTCTCAGCATCGCCAGATCTTACACAACTAGAAAATGCTGAAGAGGAAAAAACAATAATACACACTGATTGACCAGGGGTGGTTTTATAAACAGGGTCATAGACAGTTATGACAAGTCTCCATCAGTCTCATGGCCCTGTTTATATCTGTTGCACGGTTGTGTGCAAAGGTTTGGGTGCCCCAGTAATTGGCATGATTTAGTAATTTAACATTCTACACAGCACACAAGTTTATTCACAAAAACTGAACTGTTTTCCTTAATCAGGGTTGTGAGGGGAGCTGAAGCATGTCATAGTGGTCACAACATTAAAAGCAAAGGACAAATCATCAGTTGAGCCCGAGGCACAAACATAGACTGACACAAGGTGGTGTTTTAGTATCTCCAGTCACCTGAGGTCCATGTCTTTGGGCTGTGGGAGGAAACTGGAGCTCCTGGTGGGAACCCACAGACACAGGAAAGCATGTAAATTCCACACAGAAAGTGTGGAATTTGCACTCGTCCTACAAGCAGGGGAGGGGGGATAGGTTCGCTTCTCTCACATATATGTTGTTCTATGTCTCTCAGTCTTTCCCAGCTCAAAATCTCATCCTTTGAATTCCATTCTGGTATTAGAACATATCCAACTAAGCTCCATATTAGTGTCGTTTTTTGCACTACTAGCTGTCTCCTAAGAACTTCATGCTATGGTTCTTCTTGACCTGTCAGCAGCCTTTGACATGGTTAACCATCAGATACTCCTGGCTCCTCTCTCCAGGCTTGGGATATCGGGCACAGCCTGGCAACAGTTTGCAGCCTACCTTGATGATCGGAAGTACCAGGAAGCATGTCAAAGATCCCAGTCTGCTCCGCGAAGATTATCCACGGGTGTTCCACAGGGCTCTGTCCTTGGACCATCTCTCTTCCCTATTTACTGGTTCTATTTAGGATGTAATAGCTTCATATGGCATTTCTTACCATTTTTATGCAGATGAAACTAAATTTATTTTATGACATTTCTTTTTTTAAGGAGTGTAACTTGACTAGCTTAACTTAGCTAACTTGATCAAAAGCAGATGCTGATTTGAGTCGGTCTTTGTAGGTATGAAGAACAGATGTGAACTACTTAAGCACGTTGCTCTGGATAAGAGCATAAGCATGAACATAATGTTGTTATGTTGCAAAAATGTATTCTATTGTTTATGCTGCATGCATTTTTTCTTTTACTATTTTTTCTTTGCTGCTGTAACAATGCAAATTTTCCATCTGTGAGACAAATAAAGGATTACGTTATCTTATCCCATTCAACTGCCAGACGCTTTTGTCCAAAGCAACTTACACTGTGAGGAAACACTTCAGGACAATGTGCACCAACCTCAGGTAGTAGACTACTTAAGAACTGATGTGCAACACTCGATAAAAATGTCTGCTGAATGCCATAATAGTAAATGTAAATGTAAACTATTTGGCAGGCTTAAGTTTATTCTTGCAATATAACTGCTTATTAATTATTTTACCTTAATTGTTTTTACCTTTACCTTAACCACACATAATATACCTTAATGTATAATATCTTAATAATGGTGTTATTATAAAGTGGTATGCTTTTATTCTAAAATCAAGTTACAAATTTATTCCCTAAAAAAACTCATTACCAGTGCAGGTACAGGAATATAATCATTTATTTATTCTACACTGATGCTCAAAATGTACATGTATTGTTTTTTCAAGGTATAAAATTATTTTGTCTTAAATAAGCAAGTTCTCACTCATAAGTATGTAAATGCATTATTCATTTGTTACAAACCCTGAAAACAACAAATCCCTTACAACCATTGACAAACAAACAAAAAATTAGCAATACAAATCCAGAACTCTGCAACCTGATTTGGTTTCCCAGTATTGCTCAGTGTTTGTCTGTATAAAATTGAAAAGAAAAATTCTTATTTCTTTGACACAAAATAAGCATTGTTCTGAATCATATATATAGATATGTACTTGAAAATATATGCTCTAGATAAAAAAAAAAGGCCTTGGCTGCTGCTATTGGTAAGTGGGTGTGAAAATTGTGCTGAGGTCTGCGGCCTGGCTTTCCAGATCATCTCCGGAGCAGTCGGTCCACAGACAGATGACATCATCTCCAGTAGGTTGACATTGTGGGTGTGGCCTGAATTCAGTGCATTCTGTGGAATCAAAGAAAAGTAAAGGTAAGGAACACACTTTCTGATGGGTCCATAAAAACCACTGGAGTCCAGGACTCTGGGAGGGGAATCCATCCCTAATCTGCTGCACAAAGGGCACCAATATTACACACTAATCTTAGTAAACCAGGGCATAAATTCTCTTTTTCTTTCACAAATACTTAGAGAATTCTAAGTAACATTTGCTCAGTATTCTTAAGTATGTTAAGTATTGTGAATACTTACAGTTTAGTGAATAAAAGCTTCCATTTAACTATAACAAATACAGATATACAACAAATGTTGCTATTTCGGTAAATGAATTCAACTTAAATGTAACTGATATATGCATTATTATACATTCTGTATAATAATACATATATAAGTTGCTGTATTTTATTACGGTTTTTTTTATTATTATTATTTTAAGTTACTTTGGCAGGTATAACGCAGATATAACTTTGGCCAGATAATATTGTTTTTTTTCTGGTGCTGAAGGACATACATGTCTCTGTTTCTTTATGTAAAAGTGTAAGAGGGAGAGCGTGGGGCTGGGGGTTGTGGAGAATGGGTGGGGGGGTTACTTGATTTTTGACTGAGCCATCGCTTTAAGGGAGAAAAGAGGTAAAAATAGCTTGAGACCTTTAAGGTGAGGTCAGCCTGCCCAAGGGTTCAAGGATGAGAGGTATTGTTGAGGAAAGGCCTCATTCACACCGGAGCTCAAACATGAGGGTTTGGGTTTTTTTTTTAACCTCCAGGATCAGCAGAAATCAATAACAAGTTTGCAGCAGGCTCAATGGAACATAAAACAGTGCAAGGGATGAGGATCCTCAGAGAGAGTACATGGGTGCCTGTCTGAGTGTTGCTGAAGGGCACATGCTCTCCCAAACACCTATCGATGCATGAGTGTAGAACAGACTCTCTGACATGTAACTTGCATTTACTGACCAGATGAAGCATTTCCACCCGACTGATTCCTCTGATGTGGATGTTAGTGGTATAGTTTTCTGGCAATTTTCCCTAATATGGGGAAATTAATGCATTTTATGGGCAACCGTACTTCATCAGTCGTAAAAGTGCTTTTGATTAGCGGTTTGAAGCATAAATCGTCTTGTGCAATTGCAGCGAAAATTAAGCAACACTTGACTCTGCAATCCAGTATCAAAAAAAAATAAAGAAAAAGAAAAAAGAAGGAAAAAGAAGAACTAGTCCCACACACACACACCAGCCTTTTAAGCAATTTCTGGTATGCCAATAACCTTTACTGAAAATAAAGTGTAGAAAAAAAGCCTATAATCAGTCTAAGATTGCTGCATACATAATTTGCATCTCCATTAACAGATGCTTTTTACCAAGGCTGAAATTTGGGGGTGGGGGTGTATGGGGGGCGGGTAATTAACACTAACTGCCCTGCAACTTAAGAATTTGCCGCAAGCGCAAGCATTAATTATACATACTTAGCGGCAACACACGTCGGCAGAAAGATCCAGCCGGAAAAATAGAAACGGCTTACTTAATGAATCAAATATTAACAAAAGCATTTCGATGGATAAAACTGTGGGGTCAGAAGGAAGCCCCATGGGGGAGAGGTGGGGGGGGGTCGGAAATGAGGGAAAGTAGCCTTAAATAGGCACTGAGAGGTTTTTTTTTTTTGATGATGATGATGATTATTATTAATATTATTTAGGTTTATGTGGTTTAATGCACCAAGACCATTTTAAAACCACTCTTTATCCCATATAATTGAACTGGCTATTTTTCTTAATGTATATTCAATATTGACATATGTAAATGAGCTCTGTTCTGACTGTCTATGCTGTTTTGTGCTCATTCAAAAAGCAGCCCGAAGTATTCCTTATCATTTCAATGGGAATGGGTGGGGCTGATCTGTTGGCTTTTGTGAAATCACAACAATAATAATTTTTAAAAGTTGTTATGGAGAGGGGTTGGAAAAACTCTTAACTCAGCGCCTCAAACTATTTCATTTAGAGATTTTCCATGAAATTATCCCTTTAGTAGAACAGTACCCATAGTTGCAGTTCTTTGAATGTCACAGACCCACAGGGAAGTGAGACAGAACAGGCTATAGACTGAGACCCAAGCCAGTATGGATAGACAGAGAAATTTGAAAGGAGATTACGGATCAACAGACCATTAGTTGAGTTTTCTATTATACTTTAAGAAGCAGCACCTGAAGCTTTAATTCATGGTTGCAGAGAGAACAGAAAGCAGGTTTAATCAAACTCTATGGTACGCCCTGCTCTCTGTCCTTCCCTGTCTACAGTTAACAGGATGGACAAGCTTTAGGACACTTTTCCATGGGCATCCAGAGCCGTGCTGTACCTAAACCGTATTGTGACGGCACAGAAATTGCAGCATGCCTTGATTTTGCAGTGTATCTCAGCCTGGTAACGGTGTTTTTGGTGCATCTGTACAACAATTCTCTCCCCACAGTTTATGGCTGGACGTTTTCTCAAAACAGTTTTTCTGTAAGAGATGCTTTCTGAGTTTTTATAGTCTTGTTTTCTCAGCATTGTTTAGCCCCGTAATGAGAACCTAACCCAGGTAATTATCACAGTGTTAGATACAGGGGAGGTACAAAGATGGAATTAGTGAGAAAAGTGTGAAAGAAAAAGAATTTAAAAAGAGAGCGAGAAAAACAGACAGAGAGAATGAGAATGACTTTCTTGTGTGTTTTAGCCATGTTTCCTAACCGCATTTAAATGATATCAATGTAGCGACAATGGCTATTTAATATTTAATGGAGAGCAGGGCGTGCATTAGAATATATAATATCAATAATTAAGGGTATTTTCCTCTATTAAACATCCCTTGGAGGCTAGAAGAGGCCCTCCACATGCACATATAAATGCGTATACACACTTTTCTGATTTCCATCACTGTTGCCCTGTGAACATTTTTAATGACTTTAACAGTTTACAAATACGTGGTAATGAGGAGTGATTTGGGAAAGCACAGTCGTTACTGGGATCCAGTGGCAATTAAGCAATAAAACATTACTATAAATTTGTTTTTTGGTTCTGCTGAATTTTAGTCTCCTAGATCATTCAGACAAAATGCTGACACAAATGGCGGTTCTTTAGTGTATGTGTGTTTGTGTGTGTGTGACAGAGAGAGAGACAGAGAGAGAGACAGAGAGAGAGACAGAGAGAGATGTGTATGAGCATGCCCAGAACTAGACTGGTTAGAGCAAGCAAAAAAGCTATCCAGCCCCTTTCAGGGGTAATTGCTGCTCAGCCTTTTGTCTATTGTACATGAGGATAATCAAATCTATCCCCCATTTATGCATATTACAGGGATTGCAGGCCGGAAGGAGAGTGAAGCGGATGGACATGTGGAACAGAGAGATAGGCAGCCGCTTCAAGTCCAACACTGCGGCTCCACTGCTCTGGCTCTTCTGACGTGAACTGAGCAAGCTCATAATCCAGCCCCTCCCCACCCCCAACCCCACACCCCCTCCACTGTGATTAGCTCCAGCGCCAGATTAGAAATGCAAGGTGGGCAATTACAGCCCTTACTGCTATCTTTCCAATTCGGCTGGCAATTTCCCCTTTTTTCCCCTCGCTGATTGTCGAAAAGGTGCTTCATTACTGCAGATGGGTATTTTGTAAAAGAGTTGCTGCGTCGGAGGGACTGCAGCTTGAGTTGGAATTGGGGAAAAAAGTATGTAATGGATTCCTGGACTGAGTGGACTGAGTGTTACACACAGGGCTGCAATGATTACACAACAAGATCGATGGCAAAAAATGTTGTATCATAAACGTAAAAGTGCTGTAACTAAAAGATAATCTAAATAAGTATATCTAACAATTTATGATAAAGGAAGAGAACTATATATCTTCTACTTATTCATTGCACAGTAAAGGAAGAAAAGACACTGGATAGATAACTGTGAGAATGTTACTTTTTCCTGCCAGTAGATTAAATGATAGTTATATACAGCCCCTGCCATGTTCAGGCTATCTGATGGTTTGAAGGGGGTTGAAGAGCATAGATTAGCAAGCAAAGTCAATTAATTTACACTGACTCATAATATATACAGAAAAACCATCATTTTCGAAAAACGTAAACGTAGAACCTGGAAGCTAGAACTCATAATATTCCAAAGATACACACCACAGGAAGCCAGGCGGTGATCTGCCATCTAGGTTTGCTAATATGTTCCTTTATTTCACACAGATGTCACTTTGCTCAGTTACAGCTGCATAATCGTTCAAAGCCAGAAGACATAATGGTTTGATTAGTCGGTTAATGAAGAAATAGTCTACGAATTAAGTGATTATCAAAATAATCACTGATGTCAGTGTAGTGCAGTGATTTATCCTTTTGTGTGTTTGATTGGCAAAAAAAACACTGTTTTGTTGAATAATGACATTTTGTTGCTTCTAAAGCCTTGGTCATATAGAGGTGCAACAATGACATTCTTACAGTTTGCAATTTGTTCATAGGACGGCATGGGGGCGATATGGCATCTCTAGTTGCACATATAAGAGGAAACAGCAGATGGCGGTTAATTCAATAATAAGCCATACAAACAATTAGTTAATAATTAGTTGCAGCCCTAGTGCCTTGTCTTTCCTTTTCAGAGGTTTTAAAAACAGCAGATGGTGAACATTTATAGGTGATGATGAGCATTTCTGAGGAATAATAGCTTGAACGACTGTAACTTTTGTTTGCCTCGATGAGGGTTTGAACATTGTACCACCAGCAGATGTGGAAGTTCTGTGGGTGACTAGTTGATTTAAAAGGCCTCTGGGGGGGCTGGCCCTGTCTACAGGTTGCCCAGAGCCTATAAATCCAGCCAGGGCACCGAGCTGCAGCTACAGGACCCGTGGGAGTCATAAAAGCTGACAGCTCTGCGGCTTCAGCACCCGTTCACGTCAACTTCTGCAGAGTAGGCCGGAAACAGCACGATCACCTTCAGGGTAGGCACAAAGGCATTCCGAGCACACTTGCATATACTCTCTCTCTTTCTCTTTCTCACTCTCAGTACAGGCTCTATAATCCCTGTGATGAATACACACAATCCGCATTAATCTCCATTTACAAATTTTACTTCAACAATACAGACTGTGAAAGAGACGACGTTCCTTTCTTCATTCCAATGAAAGGATACATCCTCCCTGATCCACTGGATGTAAATACAGACACTGACAAACAATGGTGGGGGAGGGGGGAAAAGCCTTCGTCTACCAGCTGATGCAAAGCAGTAGGAGTGATTACCATGGAAAGATGTTTCAGTCAGTGTAGCTTCAGCCGGCAACACCGAGACACATGCAGCACATCAGCATTCAAAAAGAACCAGAGGTCTTTTTTTCTAATAGCTGCTATAATATGTTTTCAAAATGGAGGTGTACTCAGGCATGTAAAATGTGGCACAGTTGAATCGCTGGAGGCTCCCCCTTTTAGGTCAGCTTTAGCTGGATAGTTATGGCTCAAGGGGAAGGGTAGGGGGGCAATATGAACTATTAATTTGCTTTAAAGATTCATTAGAGGGAGATGAAGAGGACAGAAGAGCAGTGAGCCAGGAAGATGTGTAAGGAGGAGCCACAGTCGAACCTCGTTCCTAATCACCCACTGAATATTTCATAACTGTCTGGGTCAGGCCTTCTCTGGGAAATTTTCATTGGATTGCACCAGCCCTTGGACAGTCAGATACTTTTAACAGGATCTTTTAGGCTGGAACCTGGCAGTACTGATCAAATTCAATATGACAACTTCCCCAGTATAATCACATTATCATTCTAACTTAAGCATTGAAGAAAGTATCCTTTATATTTTGCATTATGAAAATCGATACAAACGTATAGAACCCATCATAAAGGCTTATTGCAACAAGTGCTGTCCTAAATGTGCTTACATCTCAGCGCAGCGGGTCGCAGTGCCCTGTTCCAAACACTAAACCGCTAATGCTGGTGGGCTACAATGTCTTGGAGCGGTTTGGCTGCCGCGACTCAAAATGTAATTTGTGTTCGATGGTTTAAAGTGGTGCAGAAGGTAGTGAGAGTTACACAGGAGTGGGCAGGCTTAATGCCAAAGCTAATGAGCACGGGAGCTCCAACAGGGCTAAAATCCATATTTATAGAATCGCTAAACAGCTGATCAGCCAGGCACACTCTGCACACACACTGCTGCAGGATTCTTTATCCGCTCACACTGCTCTTGTGTAATGCACCGGTTTCTTGCCTGAAGCTTTTTGGCTTTTTGACTAATAAGATCAAAAATTACTTTCTTGCTAAACCAAGATATTGTCATGCATGGCACTGTCAGAACTGGTTTTGCTTAAACCAATAATTGCATATCAGGCTTGAATTAATCTTCCATTGATCTCAGTGACCGCCATCATGTCAGAATTCCAGGATGACGTGAGAAAAGAAAGCTGGGTTAACATGGAGCAGAATACAAATTACATTTGGGAAATACAGTGAGGAAAATGACAACACTAGGGCCCACTACAAGCCAGGCTATATCTGCTCAGTTTTTTTTAAATGTCTATGAATAACCATTCTTAACAGTAGAGGTGCCAAAAAAAGACTACTTGAAGTGATGCTGAAGAATAACCATGTATGGTTCCATAAAGAAACCAAGTATGTATGTATGTATGTATGTATGTATGTATGTATGTATGTGTGTGTATATATATATATATATATAT
>JBBMFX010000080.1:7061754-7073073 GCA_037832545.1 Rhabdalestes septentrionalis | reverse complement strand
TATTTCAGTGAACACCCCCTTTTCTCCGCTGGCAGCTGCCGGCTGCTCGTCAGTGAGGTCACAGGCCGGGTTGGTGAAAGCAGACAGCGGGAGGTTCATTCTGCGCATTTCCTGTTCATATGCTCTCTGCTCCTGCTGGTGCCTCAGATTTGCACCTCTGGGGAAACAAAAAAACAACAGAAAATATTACGCAACACATCAGACACTTCATTATAAACTCAGCAGCTGTTTTATTATCAGTAATGTATTATATAATGTATTTTTGTCACTCCACAAATAAATGATTTATAATCATACTGGAAATCCTTTCAGGATATTATCTGTAGTGTTGGATCATAATTGCACTAGAACTTCATTCTGCATATTAATTTTACTAGAACTTCTATCTGAAAATATATTTCATTGCAATTTAATTCTGGGTTTTAATTGTAGTAGAACTCCATTCTGTATATTAGTTGTATTAGACTTTTTATCTCGATATTCATTTTTCATGCATTTTTATTGAGAATATAAATTTTATTACAACCCCATTCTTGATATTACCTGTATTAGAAGACTATTTTTGGATATTCATTTTAATAGACTTCCATTATGAATATTAATTTTATTAGAACTGTTTATGGTTCTGTGGTCAGTGGATAGTACAGTTTTTGTCTCAGTGTATTTTATAAAGGTCTGTACAGTTTTTTGACGAACAGAGAGTGTATTTATAACATGAAATATGGCACAGACGCCCATGAGGGTGTGCGTGTGTGCATGTGTGTGTGTTTCTGACTGTAATTTGACACTAGGTCTCTATGCATTAATTCATTTCGAATTATTTCAATCAAGGGAATAAATATTTCAAATGAATACATAAACATGTAGGATGTGTTTAAGGACTCATCTTCCTCACGCCTTCTCCACATATGTATTCAGTTTGAAGAAATATTTCCTGATTACTGATTTAGTTTATTCTCAGTGAGCTACTGTTTATCGTTCTTCCTTGTTGTCGCTTACCTGCTGCAGATGTAGCCAATTGTTATTCCTGTCCCGAGCAGTATAATGACCACCATGAGAAGAGTTCCCAGTGCATATCCTGCAGGAACCGAACAGCACAAATACAATGGCCTGAGTGCTTGAATTGAGAAAAAATAAGTTCAGGAACTCTAATTTTCCGACATATTCTCGGGCCACTGTCGCTGCGTCGGATCAGTTTCAGTAAGTACCGGAACGCAGAAAAAAGTGGCGGAACCCAAAAGACGAAAATACAGAAGTTCCGGAATTGCGTTCCGCTGCGTTCCGGTCCACTTTAAGCACTGAACGCCCTGAAAAAAGCTTTAAAATGGACTTAAAAACGAAATTACTGCTATACTGAGCAAAAGTCTTGGGCCACCCCTGTTTTTATTATATACTGTTTTGAATCACCTTATTTGTGCAAAAATACAATCTTATGTCTGTCTTATCTTTGTCATATTGTGTAGATTAACTGAAAGAAATGGTAACAAATGTTTTATTGTGACAGGCTGCTGAAAAGATATAAGGTGCCTGGTTCAGGGTGTTCCAAACACTCAGCACTCAGCACCACCTGTACATTAATTACCAGTATAATCATTCAAAAGTAGTATATTACGCACTTCTATTTCTACAGCACTGCTATATGAACAAAAGTGTGATGACATTTGTTTTTCAAACATTTTAAACAAATAAGGATCTTTTTTAACAGCAGTTTTCACTTTAATACAGTTACAGTTCTAATAATGTAAATGGATCAAATATAAAACCCAAACTGTTTGCCCCTGCCAGGGCATTCACACTTGTTATAGAAAAAAGAAGTTACCCTCAGAGTCCAGAACATGCGTGTGAAACCATTACAGCATATATGGACAAAAATAATGGGACATCTGACCCCACAAAAACCAGCCTTAGACACGGAATATAAAATACTCACAAATTTAGGGGTATACGTTTTTTGGGGTGAAAAGTCAGGATGGACCTAAAATGACCTTATCTTTGATCTTCCCTAAATGTTTGAATGCACTTCTGTTCACTAACTGTTCAATGTTCCAGTACTTTTAACACAACTTGCTGTCCTCTGACAGGGAGCTTAACAGGTCCATGAATCAACCAAAAAAAATTCTGGTTCAGTCTGAATTAGTATTTCAAAGTCTTAAAATAAATAAAAAGTGACAAAATTGAGATGCTGTGTGTATGTACAGACAAAGCTTTATAAATGTTTTGGTCAAAATAATGAAGCTGATGTCATGTCAGTAAGCCACAAGGCATGTTCGAGGTGGGAGGTTGTGAATCCTAATCTGCATATTAAAAATTGCGGATAGCAGAATTTACCCAGTGCACCGAGGTCTTTCTTCTTGCTGGGTCCGAAGCTGACTCTCCGGCTGAGGCCCGGGTCAGGTTTCACTGCGACACTGTCTCTGGGTGGATGGATGCTCTGCGGCTCCGTCTGACCCTGACCAGAAGACGCTGCCCCTGCACCAGACGTCTGATCTAGACATTAAAAGACAGAGCAGGGTGCATTGTATTAGTAATTGTCCATCCATGCTTCAGCCATAAAAAACTGGTCAGACAAAATTAGAATACAGTAATAATGCTTCATTATTTAAGAAGTACTCGGAGCTTATGCCGGGGCCACCGTGCTCGAGGCAGGGATTCACACTGGGTGGGGCACCAGCTCGCAGGGCGAGCACACACCCAATTCGCCCACACGCTCGCATCTAAAGTAGATTTAGAATCCCTAATTCACCTAAGATGTAGGTCTTTGGACTGTGGGAGAAATAGCATTCCCCCATGCAAATTCATGTGACTTAATAGAAGTATGTGCTAACCGTGACCTATTATCTATTATGCAGTCTAGACTGTCGATACCCTCTTGAGTGGCTACAAAGCACCCTGGCCCTGGAGAGGCGTCAGGTTTACAGCAGGTTTACACCCTCCTGTGGCAACCATATTAAACACTGATTAATGGCCAAGTCAAGTCAAGCCAAGCCGAGTCTGTTTATTGTCGTTTCAGTCATATACACAGTACACAGACAAACAAAACCACGTTCCTCCAAGATTCAGCGAAATTGTTATAGCTGCAAAGGGGGACTAACATGTCAGTAAAATGAGTGTGAAATGTGTAAAAAGTGAACAGACCTACCCGGATGTCGGCCAGTGCTGAAGTTTTGTGAGATGTTTAAATTGGACCAGTTTAAACATTTCTCTCCGACGGTAGAGATGATCTTCCCTTCGTTGTACGAGGCTCCTTCCAGTTCCTGACATTCTGCAGATTAAAACACACCCCTGTGAGTATATGTTAAACTGTACAGATCTGAATGCCTGATTAGAGCGCGTGAACCCTCGTAAACAGCTCTCGCGCTCACCTCGTATTACAGACGTGCTCGTTGGGATTACGAGGATCACAATGAAGAGAGACATTTCTCTCTTCTGTTTTCTACTTTTTTCTTATCTTACTCTTCGTCAGTCTCACTTTCACTCCCTCTGTCTGTCACTCTGTTTTTTCTCTCACCATCTCCTGTCCATCGTCGTAGAATTGTTGTAGATACAGCGGAGCCCTCAAACGACAGATCATAACTGATCAAAACTGCACGATCAACTATGGTCAAATATGCACGCTCAAATATCAGTATAATTAATATATAATATCACTGCACCTCTCCTGTAGAACACGTGGCAAAGATAATATATACAATATAATATCAACATTAGTACTGAATATAAACATCCATATTACTATATAGCAATGAAATGTCATTGCATATCATACTAAATATATAATACAATTCTTGACAAAAATTGTATATTTTCTTTTCTATATTTTTGCACACATTACACAATCATGTGATAAATGTAAAAAGACAACGGTTATATAAAATTTCAAATTATATATTAAACACATGTTAATATTTAATATATTAAATATGACATATTTCAATATAAAACAGTACACAAGACTCTCCTCATAATTTTCATTTCTGCATATATTACTATATGCAGTGAATATCCTTAGTAGTCTTTTAACTCATTTACAATGTTAAACAATTTAAATCATAACACTGAAGACAATATTAAATCTAAATTCATTAGAGATCATTATTACTAGATGTACTCAACATAATTAAAGGGGCATTCCAACCTAAAAGTAGCATTTATGCTTCATATTTTATTTTTTGTGGAATAGGATCACAATTATCAGCATGATTTTAGATCCATTTGTACCTTCTGTCTGTTTTTTCACTGCAATATCCAGCAAATACATCCTACAGCTATTGTTCTTCTTCCCAGTACCTACCTTAAGCATACGTAAGAAAGGTGTATTCCATCTGTCACATTTGTAGGAAACATGTATGTTTTTGTTCTAATTGTAGTGCCTTTTAATTCATTACTGATCCCACTAATGCTATGAGGCTGTGATGCTCAAATTACAGGCCCATCATAGATATTAACAGGTAAGTAATATTGGCAAGTGTGAAAAGGCCCTAAACTTATGCCACACAAGGAAAAACTGCTCACGAAAAACGCATTAGAAACAGCCCGAAAAGAAAAAAAGTTAAAAAAAATCAGGTATTTATTTAATAGAGCAAGACCTTCATTTCTTAGTAACACAAATGTATAATGCATATAGAGTTATTTTAAGCAGGGAGGGAGTTGGCCCTGCAATCAGAGGATTGGGGTTCAAATCCCAACTGCTTCTGTCAGACCTTAGGTTCCCTTGAGCAAGATACCATCCCCTTACACGGCTCCCAGGGTGCCTCATTGGCGGCAGCCCCCTGCTTCACTTAGTGAATGGGTTAAATGTAGGGTAATAATTTCACTGTGTGTTGTACGTGTACATGCATGTGACAAATAGTATTGTTTTGGATCTTCTGATAGTCTGGCGTATGCCCAATGACTTCATTTCTTCAGTATAGTTATTGGATTTTTATCTTTTGTATTTCCACAATTTACAGGCATTTAACACAAGCCAGCATTAATACTGAGAGTAAGTTCTCAGTCCTGTTATATATTAATCAATAAATTGAGCTTTTCAACGTACTCCATCGATCCTCATGGGTTTAGGCAGGAAGGTTACAGACAAAGCAAATTAAAACATCATACATAATTTGGCAATGATTTAATGAGCATGTCAAAACAGCAACATAAGATGTATGCACAGATTGACATCCCTTATCCACAAACAATGAAATGGAAAAAAAATCAGCAATAATGTCCTCTTTGCTTAGTCATAACTGCTGAAGATTTTACAGTGCATGTAGGCAAGTTTCTCAGGCCGTGATCGTCGGAGCAGTGGGAACCATTCCCAGTGAGGCAGCTCTACTACTCTATAACCAGCCATGGCTAACTGTCTCCTCTTCATCGAATGCAATCCCAGCAACTGCTCCGTCCTGTAACAGTAGTGGTTTCTGTTCGTCACCTGAATGGCCAATCGAAAAACAGTAGGTTTGGAAGTGACCTGCCTAGGGCCACGAGAATGATTCCCAGGTTTTGTCAGAGCATGGAGGAGGCCGTCAGTCAAGTCCACTCCTACACTGAGGATTCCCTCCCTCTCGATCGGTGGCTCCACGGGCCGCAGGGTTGGTTGCTGGATGGGCTTTGCTGATGGTTGCACTGGGATCTTCTTGGAAGAGATTAGCTGGGCCAATAAGTCGTCCGTAAGGGTAACGCCCAGGTGACTTTCCCAAGCCTGTGGGGTTGAAGCCTCATTTCGAGCAGGACTGTCATGGACACTGGCTTCAGAATTTAGAGGCAGAGGTTGGTCATTGTGGTTTATGTGCACTTCAAGGTCAATAGAGCGCATATGCGGTAGGATCATTCTCTTCTGTACAAACGTCTCTCCTCCAAGTAGCTCCTTAAGCACATCTTCTGCCTCTAGAACTTCTTGCTTTTGGCATGTGTCTGACTTGGCAAATTCCCACAGCTGTTTTGTCACCTCCTTCCTGATATCTGGGCTCAATCGTGGGCCAGTCCAGCCAGGCAGCTCCATCTCGACTGTCCCATCTAAAGTGAACAAGTCCTTTTTCAATTCCAGTGCCTGTGATCGTGTAGCTCGGCTAATAAATTCTGGGCTTAATGCTAAAGTCAACAGATCATTAGGGAACTGACCCACAAATGCCAAACCAAGCAAGGCTGTGAGAAGATGTTCAGGAAAGCGCTCAAACTCAGCCTCCCGTTCTCGCACGATTTCAGTGAGGCAAGTGTAGAAGCCTGGGCACTGGCTCGGAAGGATACCCATTGTGCCAAAAGCCCACAGAAGCTTGGCAGCGTCTTTGCTCCTGCACTGAGAGGCTACTTGAGGCAAGTGTTCAGCTACACTCAAGAGAATGCGATCATCGCGGTAGTGCAGTGCAGAACAAGCCAAGGCAACGTGCATTAAGCCCTGGACACCCATCTGTGGAGCACGTCGAGGTACCTCAGTGCCCATAGCTTCCAACCAGTGTCTGTGGTCCAGATGGCTGAAACGCAAGAGTTTGAAAACATTCACCATGCCAAAGTCACTAATTTGATCACGAATAGTACAGGCCCGGTCTACAAGCCTACGCACTGCTTCGTCTGAGAGGGAACTCTGTGATTTAAACAGGCCCAAGCAGACCACGCCTATCTCTTCAGGTTTCAGCTCATCTAAGTGACGCATCAGGATGCTTTCTAGAGGCTGGAGGAGGCGAGCAGGGCACTGTCTACCTTCTCCCAGTATATACAAAAGCTGGACCAACTCTGGTGGACCCATCTGGCTAAAGTGCTGCCTAATGGAATCACAGAGTTTCTCCAGGTAACGTGGCACTGATCGGCCAAGACACCGCCACAGGTCAGCCACAAGAAGCAACTGGTGGAGGTCCATTTTGCTAGCACGGAGGCCAAACTCAGTCTCATACAAGCCCAGAATGCTGTGGGAGTGAGATAATCCCAATCTCAAGAAGGCCTCCAAGACAGACAGTAGCTGCTGGTTAGTGAAGTTTGGCAGGTTTTCCACACTGTACCGCAACAGCATGTTAAACCGTGTATCCCCTCTGACTGCCCGAGACTCTTCAGGTGGCAAATGGCCCAGTTCACAAAGGAAATTAGCTATATTTGATGGCTCCATAGTTTCTTTCATCAGCGTTACTTTATGAAGCAACAACGAAGCCTCTTTGAAGTGAAGAGCAGGCGGACGCTGTGAGATATAAGTCAGGTTGAGGTACTCGGGCCTGCATCTCTGAAAAGCACGTGGGTCAGCTATTACATCAGGCTGAATGTTTTTAGGGGGAAAAGGAGCAGATTTACTCCCTTTTCTGGCTGCTTCTCTACTAAAGGCCAAGCTAAGCAGGGCATTTTTAGCACTGGATAAGTGGCGTGAGGTGCTGACAGTATATGGGTTACTTTGCAGTCTGAAAGCCGCATTTAGAACAGGGGGAGTGTCTTTCTCCTCCATCTCCAAACTGCCTGAAGTGGTAGAACACTTGATACTTTTTTGGTAGTAAGCAGAGGGGTTGTACACAAGGGTGTACCCCTCTGCAGCAGCTGTGTTTGATGGCTGCTGGACTTCTGCAGTCTCTTCTTCCTTCTCCTGTTCCCCATTCTTCCATTGTGAGCAGAGATGCTGCGTTTTATACGCAGCCCTGGCTCTTGAGTGGGCGTACAGATGCAGTGCCACCACATGGCGGGACAGAGCCGTCGCAGACATCCACAGTAGATACTGTGAAAAAAAAGAAAAAAAGAATAGAGCTTGCTTAAAATCAGAAACACAACTCGAGGCCTTCACAATGTATGCACAAATGTAGATACAGCACAGTACAATGCACAAAATGCCCACTACATCCCTGACAGCTGGGCTCAAACAGTCAAGCCATTCAGCTCCACTAGAACCACCTCGTCTAAAGTCCTCTTAGTTCCTGTGTAAGTGACCTGGTGTCTTATGAACTCTGATCTACACTCAGCAGTCCACTAAGGAAATTACCCACAGACAGCAAACTGAGCATTACCGTGATGAGATATTAGAGACTCAGCCTCCTGTTCTCACACGATTTCAGTGAGGCAAGTGTAGAAACCTGGGCACTGGCTCAGAAGGATACCTATTGCTCTAAAAGCCCACAGAAGCTTGGCAGCGTCTTTGCTCCTGCACTGGGAGGCTACTTGAGGCAAGTGTTCAGCTACACTCAAGAGAATGGGATCATCAGAATGCTTTCTAGAGGCTGGAGGAGGTGAGCAGGGCACTGTCTACCTTCTCCCCGTATATACAAAAGCTGGAACAACTCTGGTGGACCCATCTGGCTAAAGTGCTGGCTAATGGAATCACAGTTTCTCCTGGTAACGTGGCACTGATCAGCCAAGACACCTCCACAGGTCAGCCACAAGTAGCAACTGGTTGATTTAAGAAAGGCATGTGTACAAGCTTGGGCAATGGCTAGGAAGGATACTTGGAGTGTCATAAGCACACATAGGCTCGGCAGCAACCAAAGACCTAAGTGTTAAATGGTTATCAGGCAACAAAAATTGGGATAAATTGTTTCAAAGACCACATGTAACACAAAGAAAACAAAAGAAATTACTAATACTAATGGCTGTGGCTCTTACAAACAGCATTGTCATATCTAAAATAAACAAAAACTTTTTCTTTTGCAAATGAGGAAGCTCATTCAGTCTAATTGAGTTTTATATGAAGAAACAGGAGTTAATGAATTTGACATACAATTTTCACTGATATTTAGTGCAATTCAAATAAAACTTTTGTGGGTCTCTAGATTCTCAGATCCTTGTCATACCTCATATCATAAATAAGACCAGTCATCATTATTGTGGGACAGACGTACAGATGATTATGAGCACAGAATTTCAAATGCTAATGCATTCTGCAATTGAGAATTCAGTATTCTGTCATAGCATATATTTGAAAATACATTTTCAATTGGCAATTCAATGTGTAAAATTCTGATGCAATTCTTAGTTCATTTCAAAATGTTTTGTATAAAATTAGGATAACTTTTCACTCAACTGCATTTGGAGTTGTCATGGGTTTTTTGCCCCTCTATTCAAATGGCAATTAATTTAGCAATTTGCAGTAGTGCCCGTGTGAACCTTTACTAGTGACATCACCTCTTGTTCATGGTCTCATTAGAATCAATTCATCTGAGTGAATTGTTCAATTAGAGCAGTGATTCTCAAAGTGTGGGGCACAAGAGACCTGGGGGAAAGTCATACAGAACTAATGTTTAACATCTGAGTCATTTTCACTTCAGTTACATTAGCAACCTTTTCTTTCAAGGCTGTCAGAGCCTTAAGAGGGTAAAAATGGACAGATAATGAATAGGTACTAAAAGATAAACAAAACTCAAAACTAGTTGTCGACCGATATATCGGCCGGACGATATTTGGCACTTTTTAATGTATCGGCATCGGCCGATATCCAAGTGCACTACGCCGATTTACAGTAAGGCACCTTTGCGGGCAGCCCAGTATTATTGTTGCTGTGGAACACATGGTCCATGCTGCTTGTGCTGGACCCCAGTGAGATGGAATGATCTATGACGAGAAGAGTAGTAGGCTCACAGGAGAAAATGCAGAACTTTCAGTGAGGGATGGGTGGGAGGAGAAAGACTCAGGGACTGGAAGTGGGGTTAAAATTGAACATAATACAAAAAGGAATGTGCATGTTTAAAAATTTGCCTTACCTCAATAATTGCACTAAAATTTTGATGCTGCTGTTTTTATTGTTTACGTATATAAGTTTATGTAATTTTTTAATTGTATTGTTATTGTTAAGTTTTGTTTTTGTTATTTAAGTTTATATTTTAGTCATTATTCAGTAAATGGCAAATTGAGAAATTTTTTGTATCTAACTGTGATATTAGTGTGATATTTTACCTCAAATAGAGGGGGAAACGTTCAATTATTGGGCAAAAAAATATCTGCAGCATATATCGGCCATCGGCTGACCCTGACTCCAAAATATCGGCATCGGCTACTGAAAAACTTATTTCGGTCGACCTCTACTCAAAGCGCAATTCGGTTTTCCTCCCCAACATGCAATGCCATTGCAGATGGTGCTACTGCATTTGAAAAAAATAGTTTGGATGTTGAATTGACAATTGCAACATTTATTTTCAAATTACATGCTCAATTTGTATATTAAATTGAACTCCAAAATGCCAATTGCAAAGTTAATTACAATCTTCCACACAGACAAGCAAAAGTTTCCCCTTTTGAGTCTTGGCTCCTGAGTTTTTTCGAGGCATTGACACGTTAGGAATCAGGACATGGACCTCTACGATGAAATGTCTAATGTAAAAGGGTCTAATATGGTGTATACACAAAACCATGAAGATGCCTTGCGACACCCCTTTTATCTATATTGTGATTTTAATCGTAATGCTGGTGTTTAATGGCTTTCAAACTGTCTTATATATTTGGCATATTGACTATATTAAATGAAAGAATTGGGAATAAATATTTTACTGTAACAGGCTGCAGTTGACAAGTGCCTTGACAAAGGTGTTTGTTTCACCCACTCAGCAGTCAGGATCAGGACCCTCATCACCAGCCTGATCACACGGAATCATCTGCACCTGGTTCTTCATTGGTTCAGGCCTTAAGACAGATGTGTTTCGTTGTACTTTAATGATTAATTTGTGGGTTACTGTGTGGCTTAACAAACTAAAATATACCTCTGAAACTAGATATACATCCTTCAAAAATCTGACTAAACAGCCTCATTCATTCTGCTACAGACCAGCTAGCCACCTCCAACTTTCTCCCCTAGTTAGAACTAAACGAAGTGTGAAATTTCTCTTTATAGTCAAATTGCATATAACTTACACAGCGGGTGTATTTCACAAAAAGCGTTGAGTTTTATCCAAAAACAAAGAGGTCAACATGAACAGTGCTCCATGTTTGTCCCCATCTCTGGCGTCATATCACACGTGATACGGCGGCTCGGACGGGAGAGTAGCGATGAAAAGCTTCCTCTTTTTTTATTGATCCGGATCAGTCGACTCTTTCGGGTACCAAACGGCTCTCCATTTTTTTAGCACCCATGCCTTTTATAGACAATGTGAACAAAAGTATTGGGACAAATCTTTTCGTTTCAGAATTTCGGATGCTTACTAACGTACTTCTTAATGATTCAGGATATTAAGACATTTTGGATATTTCCAACTTTGTGGACACGGTTTGGGGAAGGCTTTTCTATGCCAGTATGACTGTCCCCAGCGCACAAAGCAAAGTCCATAAAGACATGGTTGGATGAGCTTGGTGTGGAAGAAATTGACTGGCCTGTACAGAACCCTGACCTCAACCCCACCCAACACAGGATGAACTGGAACGGAGATTGCGAGCCAGGCCTTCTCGTCC
>JBBMFX010000080.1:7041266-7052740 GCA_037832545.1 Rhabdalestes septentrionalis | reverse complement strand
AATGGAAAGTTGAGAAATTTTGTGTATCTATCTTTGTGTTATTAGTGTGATATTTTACATCCAATAGAGGGGGAAACTATCGGCAGCATATATCGGCCATCGGCTGACCCTGACTCCAAAATATCGGCATCGGCATCGACTACTGAAAAACCCATATCGGTCGACCTCTAATACCAGGTATAACTAATTATTGATATCCATAGTTTTTATACATGGAGCTCACTGGATTCTTTTACTTTGAATCTAAATTGTGTTTCTCTCACCTCCCACTTGGTCTCCTCCAGCTTGGGCAGCAGGTCGGCCTGCTCTTTCCTGTAGTCCAGGCACTTCTTCTCCAGCTCCTCCCGCTGGGCCAGTAGCAGGGTCATCTCGTCCTGGAGCCGGCGTTTGTCCTGCTGCAGACGTGTGATCTGGGCCTGCAGGGCCTGCTGGGAGCGCTGGGCGCGGCGGGTCACCTGCTGCAGCCGCCCCGCATAGTTCTGCCTTAGCTCCTCCATCTCCCGCTCCCATACCCGCTGCTTCTCCTCAAACACCTGTGCAATGGCCGCCTCACTCTGGTCCAAGTTCCGTCGCATGTGGAGCACCTAGACGTGGAAATTGACAGAAAAGTGTTCTAATTGCCCGATCAATTAATTATCCTGAAAGAATAACTAGAGCACTAGAAACAGGCACTGCATGAACACGGCCAAGCAAAACGGAGATATATTCTGTTAGTTTAATAAAGGATATTAAAAGCAATGCCTCACCACTTATACTGTGACAATGCAACAGGTCAGCAAAAATGGACTTTTCAACTAAACCATGTTTATTGTTTAGTTGGTTTCTTTAGTTTTGCACCGGATCTACTTTTTGGCTACATTACTTCATTGCTCCCGTGCAAAAGAAAAAATGTTGAATGGTAATTATAAACAACAATTTGGGTACAGTTTAACAAAACATTTTATAGCATATTTAAATGCTGCACATTAACACTGAGGAATTATTTTTGTATAATGAATTTGTAATAACATGCATCTGCAAAGTAGTTACACAAATCAAATAGAACTGTGCAAAAGTCTTGGACCACCCCTTATTTCTTTATATTTTGCTTTGATGAAAACTAGTACTATTTTCTGTCAAGCTGTCTTTTGTTTGGCATATTGAGTAGATTAAATGAAATAAGCGGAACAATTGTTTTTCTGCAACATGCTGCAAAGTGCATGAAGATACATGGTGCTTAGATAAAGGTGCTCCAACCACTCAGCATTCAGCACCACCAGTATACTGATCACCGCCTGATCATCTGGAATCATCCGCACCTGTTTCTTCACCGCAGACTTGTAGTTTGTTATGCCTGAATGATTCATACATAGTTGGAAAATCTGGCTCTATGAAGAAATGAGTATGGTTCCATACATTTGAACAGTACTTTATATAGAATGGTAATGTAATCTTCATGTAGTTTATTTATCAATAATTTAATTTTAATCGATAATATACTCTATATAATTCTTCTTGTTCTAAAATAAATTGGATAAATGTTCTATTGTCTAGTATTTATATTCTTTCAATCCACACCGTGTACGTTAAATAATGAAGTGTAAAAAAGCCATTTATTATACAATGTAAAAGAAGACTGGGTTGCAAACTACAAATGCTCAGTCAGCAAATCCCCCCCAAAAATACAATCAAATTCTTTCCTCACCTCTTGCTCTCTCTCCCAGAGGCGATCCTCCAGGTCACGGATGACATCGTCTGAGGAAGGCGAAGGCCGGAGGGGTGCTGGGGCATCGCTCAAATGACTAAGCCGCTGATAAGAGGAGGAGCTCTTGCCTGAAGAGGAACGGCCACTGTCTGAGGCGCTAAGGCCATTTTGGTAGCCTGGTTTGTCTGGCTTTTCCAGGCCGGCCGTGCCCAGACGGTTGATGTGGCTGGTGGAGGCACTAAGGGGCCCCAGGGCCGGTGGGGGACCATAGCTCGAGCCCGCATAGGTGGGCAGACTGGTCAGCGAGTTCCTCCCAGAGTCCGACAGGCTGCCCTGACCTCCTCGGCCGCCCCCATTGTGATTTGCCCCCCGGCTGTTTGGACTGTCCTGGTCACGATGGGTCCCGGAGGCAGCCTGCCCTCCTCTTTCACCCCCACTGCCTCCACTGCTGCTGCTGCCTGGACCCCCTCCTGCACCTGCACTAGCCTGGAGGGGGCACACGAGGTTCTGCATGGAGTGAAAACTCTTGGGGACCACGGGTTTAAAGGCAGAGGGACGGACCAGCGTGTCGGGGTCCTGATAGAGAAGAGCAAAGAATGGTGTCACTCGAAAAGGCATTTGAAATGGTAATAAATCAATTGTGATAAATCATGGAGTATAATATCGCCATGAAAAAGAACCAGTTGTTGGCGTTATGTCCCCCCTCATATGCCGTTTTTGTGTTAAACTGAAAAGCAAAAATAGCTGATATCACAGTTTTTTTAATGTCACAATTCCAGGATATTTAAATTTATACAGCAGCTCAGCTGTCCATATTCATGCGCTGAGTCACCAACACCTTTAATGGTTACAAATCTGACTTTTGTTGAACTGCAGTAACTGGGTGTTCTGATGTAAACATCTATCTAATCTTTAATTAAAGAATTGGTGTATAAATGAGCGAGGTGATAATGCTGTTGCCCAAATAAGGAGATATATTTATTGGTTTTGTGAGTCTATGATTTGAAAGGGGAAGTGAATGTACCATTTGAAACTATGTTTACAGAGGTTTATTTTCAGAAAAGAGTGTAGCTCTACTGATTTATTGCCCATATATCATGCAGCACGAGTTGAAAGGTTAAAGAAATGCAGCACAGTTTGGCATGATGGTCAGAAACGTACTGCTGATGAAGGGCTAGAGAATGACTAACCCAAACTGCAAACAAAAAACATTAGTCTTCAAATATACACCTGCCTCATAAAAGCACCTCAGACTGCCATGCTTCACTAATGTAGGACACCTATTTAGTTAATGTTTCTGATAAATTGGCCAATGAGTGAAGGTACAGGATATGAGTGTGATTAACTGATACCTCAGTCAAAAAGAGTTAGACCAAATAAGGGCTTCAATACAGAAAAGCTCACTCCGCAGTTAAAACACTTGGGAAGTAAAAGGAAAATTGGAGATCTCAAAGAAGAATGTATTAGTTCACATTCTTGGAGAGAAATTTGATGGAAGTTTTTTATTAGTTTTCTATTACTCCAAAGCAGAAAGTATAGTATAAAGGGGGAGATTACAAAAGCTGTGTGGAAGCCAGGAAGGAATTATTGGCACATTTTCTGGGATTGTACAATTATAAGACACTTTTGTTTAAAGATGCATGAAACATCAGAATAGGTGTTTCATTTCTTCACCTACAAAGTCTTATTGGGCTACTCATGTACAACACTCACAGCCCCATTTGTTATATTTCACATTTTACAGATATTTCAAAAAAAGTAAATCCTCCCATATGTCCAGGTTGCTGGGCAAATGCACCCTTTTTGCAAACATATGTTTTTCTGTGCATATTTTGGCTCCATTTGAAATGTTTTTACTATTTAATAAAATATATGTACCCTTTATATGTATGTAAAAAATTCTATAGGATATAAAAAGTGAACAATTCAAAAAGAAGGGCAGAATTTTTTAATTGCATTATTTGCTCCACAATAACACTGTTTTTCTTTTCTGAAATGGCTTCATAGCAAACTAAAAATAATTATTTAATAAATTACATTAAAAAACTACATAAAAACAACTACATTAAAAACTACTACAAGTGTAAGAAACACTTTAGAGCTGATAGAACATTGTTCATTACAGAAACATTGAGAAATGTTTTCTGCCAGACCTTATTCAGACCCTGAATGGAGTTCCCGGTCCTGTATTTTGCAGTATTACAGTTGGCCAATCATTTACAGTCATGTCCAAAGGTTTGGGTGCTTCAGTCAAACTAACTTTATTTACTGGAAGTGAAAATAAATGCACATCCACTTCAGTATATTTAAAAAAAATTTATGGTTCAGTCAACAGTGGTCACAGTACAGAAACAGCTCTTGTAAATGTATTTAATGACCTGTTTCTAATGTCGGACTCAGGGCGCTCTGCAGTCTTAGTACACATGTAGGCATTTCTGGCACTGCCCACAAATGGTTCTGGTTGTCTCCTTCCAATAGGACCTTTTCTGTACATCTAGGCCAGTATTCTTCAGATGTATCCCCTTAAACTTGTTGAGTGCCGCAGGGTTCTATTTTGGGTCCCATTTTGTTCTCATTATATTTACTTCCATTAGGCTCGATATTCAGGAAATACAACATCTCATTTCATTGCTTTGTGGATGATTTACAGATTTACCCAATTTACAGGCAAATAGTTCTTTAATACAGACACTACATAACTGTCTAAGAGATATCTGAACTTGAATGGAGATTAATTTCCGTAACTTACATAAAAATAAACCTGAAATAGTTGTTTTTGAGCAGCCCTGTGACAGTGCCATTAGCCCCCTGGCCTCATTCTGGCAACACACCTTGGTTTTATATTTGATAGACATTTTAAACTAGAGTCACTGATTTTTCAGTTGAGGATGTTGGCTAAGGTGAAACCATCCTTACCACACCAGGACTTTAAGAAGGTCATCCATGCATTTGTCACCTCTAGAGTAGAAAATACTCTAGAGTAGTATTTTGGCCTAGATTAATCTCTTCACCGAAGCCTGAAAATAGTTCAAAATGCTGCTGCTCATCTTTTAACTGTAGCTAAACCACATGACCACATCATACCGGTTCTGGCCAAGCTGCAATCCCTTACACTCCAACTAGAACACTGAGATTGTCTAACCACCTCTTGCTTTCCAGGACTAGGTCAAAAACGAAAGGAGACAGGGCATTTTCGGTTACAGGCCCGAAGCTCTGGAACAGCCTTCCAGTGCATGTTAGATCACCAACAGATTGATTATTTTAAGAAATCTCTTAAGAGATATATTTTTACATTGGCTTTTAACTCTGTTTGATTGTATTTTGTCTTTATTTCACTGTATTCTGCCTACATTTTTATATATGCACTGACTGGAAAGCACCTTGGTTAACTGGGTTTGTTTTAAAGTGCTATAGAAATACAATTTACTTACTTACTTACTAACTTACTTACATACTAGTTAATGACTTTAATATATTGGACAACATAACCTGTGGCATCTGCGAAAGCAAATGGCAGTTTAGCTTCACTGATTACAAAATCAATGAAATCAAGGTAAAGGGAGCCCATTCTATTGTTTCACTTATACTTTTTGAATGATTTTAAATCATGTTAAATCATTTGCCCGAGGATGCACCACAAAAATTTTCTACTTTCTCACCTGTACCTGTGCTTGCTCCAGCTTCCCGGATACAGGCAAGATGTTGGGGGGGTTGTGGTTGTCTGGCTTGGTTTTGTTCTTGTCTTTGTGCTGCGGCGGCGCTTGGTGGCTGCCGTTCTTGTCACTTGTGAGGACAACGGTGTTTCCACAGAGATCCAAGCTCTCACCCCGCCTGTGGCCCTCCCTTCTCGCCCCACCATTGGAGAAGGAGACGTTGGATGGCAGTCGCTCCCCGTTGATGGCATGATGCCGGTTGACGTTGTGGGAAGAGGAAGAGGCATTGTGGGAAGGGTTGCGACCGTTGCCATGGCCCTCCCTCTGGCCGCTGTAGCCGAAGTGATCGTCAGGCGCAGATACGCCAGCCGTTTTAGTGGCAGGCGGCGGCAAGCGGTCAGCACTGAAGCTGCGGTCATCCAGTCGCCGGCGGGCCGCCAGGGGGCCGTTGGGGGTGGTACGTGTGCCCACACTGCGCATGGTGATGGCCCGCTGGCTGGAGGCTCCACTCCCCACGCTGCCCATGCCAGGAGTGCGGGGCCCCTCACTCAGCCACCCACAACACCAGCAGGCCGGGGTGGGTGGGGCGGCCAGGGTGGGCCGCAGGTGGACACACTGCACAGGAAAAGTTGGAGAAGAGGGTCAGTGATGCAGAAACACCACAAGCAAGAAGGGAAGCTTGTAATGCAGGAAATGTCATAAGGTCTTAACAGTAACACAATGAACTAACTTCCTTTAACAAGTGTATTTTCAATCCAATAAATGGTAGAAGATCAGCACTTCTTTGCTGTCAGCTTTTTTTAAAATAATTGCATTCAATTGAAATATTTTATGCATAATATTTTATGTAAAAGAGAAAAAAGAGAAACCTTAACAGAACAAGAATCTGTCCACATTATTTAAAAACTTTAAAGCAACCAGATCACTTAACCTTAACTGATCTTAGTCTAAAAACCATACAAACAGCAAACTCTCATTTCCACCCAGGAGTTTCTGGATGCAAGCAAACATGACTTTTCATTATAAATCGTGTATCATCACACCTTTCCAGCTATTTAATTTATGCAAAAAATATTTTATGCTTTTTGTATTTTATTGCTTTCTCTTTCTGTTAATTAGTGGTTTGCTTCTAGTTTAGTGTTGCCACATAGCTAGACAATCCCATAACCACAAAAACTTTTATTAGGGAAGCCTATAAAAATCGGAACAAGAATACTGGCACTGAGACATGAAAACAACCTGAGGAACTGGTTTAGAATTTTTATATATATTGGTTAGACAAGAAAGACCAAGACTAGGCATAATCCCTGTCTGAGAAACTGACTTAAACAATAACACTAGTAGGGATGGAATTATATCAGTATCGGCAGACAAAGCCCAGGAGGATTTAGAGGATCATTTTAAAGGGGTTATATCTTGGGGAAAAAAGGATTATATCAAATATATATAAACTGAGCCCCAAACCAGCCACTGTTTCATAATGTCAAAAAAGGAGTAACATCAATCTGCCTATTTGTCTTAAGCCTGACCACTCACAGAGAAGTCATACGGAGTGTCTCAGGTATTTCAATTATAAATAGAATTAAAAAATGAGAATTATTTCAATAATCTTCCAACATCCTATCCCATGTCCACCCAGCCAGCACGGGGAGCATTATGTGATTGTGGGAATCACAGCAAACGAGTGAAACTGAACACAACAAATGGGGGAAGTGTGGAAAACAAAACTCAGCTACTATAGAAGATAGAAGTCTTCTTTCATGACAACACTATTTGGCATCATATTCAAAGTTGAATATGAGAATTTGTCCAGGTTTGACATATTGGTTCTAATAATAATAATAATAATAATAATAATAATAATAATAATAATAATAATAATAAAAAAGAAAAAGAAGTGGAAGAAGAAGATGTAGCTAGGATAACACTACTGTCATACTGTTATTAATTTTAATCTTATACAGTACATTAAAAATATAGAAAAAAAGGTCCATATGTGTGAAATAATTGCAGATACTGTCAACACTTCAAAAAAAGGTTAAATCCTGTCCGCTAACAATCAGACCTGAACATTTTAAAAACCTGCTACGATGAAGTGCCCACATCCAATCAACTGCTTTAATTGGTTATCCTTAACTATCCTCATATTCCATACGTACCTGCAGATGGAGGGAAATCCTCCCAGACAGTTCCATGAACCAACTTTAACGTTCTACGATCATAATATAATAAAAGAGACAAACACCAAAACAAAACTCTTACTTCCAGGACCTTGTTCTCAAGGCAGAGAAAGCCACACCTTGATAGGTCTGGAGTTTAAAGCTTGTGGTTAAACATTCACTTTTGCAGATGGCGATTTTCCAGATTCCTGGAAGGGATTGTAAGGTTGTGTTTCCTCCACAGAACTGGCTTGATATGGCTTGCGATGAGACTGCCTTGCAATGTTTTTTTCTACCAGATTTTCTCATTGTCTAACCAATTTATCCATATAATATTTAAAGGTGGTTTAATATTTAGAATAATAAGCTTTTGGAGGCTGAATCACAAAATGTTTTTTTTTTCCCAGAGGAAATTGCTTTCGTACAAAAAGAAGACTTGCTAAATAACGTTACTGCTCCTCTGTGCAATTATACTTATGTGTAGCCCAGTCTTACTAACATTATTTTTAGCCAGAGAATCTATGTTGCCTCTCCTCCAATTCAAACATATGTAAATAATACAATCACAGCAGAAATGAATCAAGCAGAAAGAATCAACTGAAGTGATTTACATCATTTATTGTCTAAAACTGCATCCTTCTAAACTTATGCTCCTACAACAGACAGCAGAAAATGGATGGAGGAGAACACTAATCCCCAGTTTTTCTGGTTAAACTACCAGATGCTCACACCTGACTAGCACTGTATTGGGTGATGGGGGACCACTGTACCCACCCAGAGAGAGCAAAGGTAATGGCAAAGCTGTGGGAATCAAATTCGAACCTTCCCAATGATAAGGCCAACACTATGTTGGCAATCTTTTGGTAAGGGTCACAGTAATAAACACTGTGACTTCCTCATTTGAATAATGCATCCTTTTATATTGGAAATGCCAATATCAAAATGACAATTATTAACTGATACTTTGTGCAGCCCCAGCTGCTTTAGTTATTTCGGATTCGCTGAAACCATAAACCATCACATTACTGATATATTCAAACTACATGGTGACTGAGTGATTAGATTAACATATCACAACAAAAAAACTATGAATTTAAATGTTCAGAGGTTTGAGAGGGACATTCATAGGACTAGAAGTGTCAAAATTGATTATAGTCTTCAAATCCCACCATCCCAGGTCAAATTAGGCTTGTAATATTGTGCACAATATTCCATCACCCAATATTGCCCTACCAATCGACTAGTAACAAGCTATTGTCTCCTGAATTGCATTTCAGTTTCAGTACCTGCACATTACAAAGCTATGCTTAGCAGTCTGAACATCCTCCAGATGGGGAAGCTATTTCCTCTGAAATCTCGTAAAAAAATAAAAATCCACAGCAGTAGGATCTCAAAATGCAGGGATTTATGTATCTGAAAATATAATGTATGGAAAACAATATAAATGTTGGCTGATATAAATTGCCTGATTAATTGCTAGCATACACTAATACTAACATCATTCTTAATTGCAATTGGTGCACTGGGTGAAATCATTGTCTATTTTTTGACTGGCGCCCTGGTTGGTCCAATCACGCCTCTAAGTTTATCAGTTGACACTTGGTATTAGAATGTGTCTCCTTGTGTGACCACTTGTGATCCCTATAGTCTCTCTAGCTCCATGCAAAATAAAAACATACACCGTTTGTGATGCATTGTTTGGAAGCCAGAGGAAACTAGTAAAATCTAATTTCAACTACTAAAAATGCTGTAAAGCAGCCTAAAACTGGTGTTTGTTGCCCTAATCTTTCGCCGTAACTCTTTTGCTTAGCACACAGCCGTTCGACTGCCATTCACACACCCCACTCAAACTTCTCCCCAACCAGTTTTCCCCAACCACTTGTTGAGAATATCCTGAAAGTTTGTGTTGATTCTGTTCATTTCCAAGATTTAAAAGAGATCTGGGCATTTTTGTTCCCAATGGGAATTTGAACGTGATGGCGTTTTTAAAACCCCAGTAGAGTTTTTCAATACTTGTTTTTAAAATGTCAACTTTGTTTCTATGTGACACAAAACAAAGCTCAGCATGATATCTGATACCTTGAACTTCAACACAAACTGGGAGAACTACCACATAAAGAGCTGTTTTGCCATTTGACGAAAGCTTGGCCTGCCATTTGATATGCTCCAATGGTTAGGTTGATGCTGTTGGAGCCACAAATGCCTGTGTACTTCTGCTTATGCACAAGATATCAGATATGAGCCTTTCCATGTGACCCAGGAAACAATCATGTACACATTGTTCATATGCAGGCCTAACCATCTTTGAAAGAGGTCTGAGCAACCACATATAAGTGCATTTTCAAAGCAGATAAATTAAAAACTGCTACATCAAAGGTGGGCCAGAAATGCATATATGCATTTTACAGTTATTTTATAAATACGAGTACCCCTGGGGTTTGTTTCCCACCCTGAATGACATAACAATCTACACCTGTGATGTACAAATGCTGTAAATGTATAAACCTGAATAGATTGTCACAGATAGATTAAGCCAGTCTGATACCAAACCGGCCATGTAAATTACCACTAAATATGTTGTTTAATCTGTATCAGCTGTATCACCCTACAAAATGTGCATCACATGCAATACTGATACAGTAGGGTACGCTTTATAACATGCAAAGTAGGGGTGCCCAACTCTGGTCCTGGAGGTTTGATGTCCAGGTTTGGTAGTTCCCCTACTCAAACACAACCACCAAACCTGAGAATTTAAAAAATGAGCTGAATCCGGTGTGACTCCTCCAGGATCAGAGTTGGGGACTGCTGAGGTCAATTACACAGAGTTTACTGTGTTTAAAGTACACACATTAAAGGAATGCTTCTCTTAAATATCAAATAGCTCACACACATTCAGGGTTTGAACTTTGGGAAATAAGGGTAGAGTAATTCATTTTTGTGTGCCATAGACTTCAATTACATTAGCCCAAAACTGTACATTACACACACATATTCATATACACATGCACCTAATCACATTGCACACACTCATTTTCACACACACACACACACCTAGTGACCTAGTGGTTAGGGTTTGCCCTCAGATCAAAAGGTTGTGCGTTTGAATTCCTGGACTGCTAGTGACACCACTGCAAATACCCTTTTACTTGCTATTGTTGCACAATTATTTATTGCTGCCCACCTCAATCTTTGCATTCCTTCCCATTTTTGCATCTGTTTTTGTTCTTTGCAGGTCTGTTTTTGTTCTTGCATTGCACCGTGGTCCAGGGAGGAACAGTGCTCCATTTCACTGTGTATTGTTTATATGGTTGAAATGACAACACCTACTAAACTTAACTTGAAAACTAAAGAAGCACATTTCAGATCCAAAAGGCCATCTTGGCTGACGAGCTTTACGCGGTGTAACGAACAAACCAGGTGAATCTGAAGAGAAAATGAACCGCTCCTTGGTCGTTGACCATCTTTGTTAGCAGCAGCAGCAGAGCTGATGGCGTGCAGTGCTGTAATGTGTCCAGCAGGGGTGCTGGACTGGATTGGCAGCGGCACGTGCTTCCACTACCTCTCTCTATCTCTTTTTCTCTCTCTCTCTCACCCTTTCTCTCTCTTTATCTCTCTGCCACAGTCGCTCACTCACATGCATTACATCATCACTCCCATGCTTCATATAGGCCCCTGTGCGCTCACGCACAACCACGCTTCTCCACACTCACGCGCGCGCGCACACTTATCTTGACAATTTCCTCCTCTGGATCATCTGAGACGTTGCGAGAAGGATGTTACCGCTGCAACACAGACGTTCATCAGGTCTGGGACGGACACCGCGTTATACTATCTTTATCTCGCCAGTAAAAGACACACGGTGACACACATACATACTCTTGCATCCTCGCACGTACACATACATATAGCAATCATGAGGACCATATCCATCTCCTAAACAGTACCTGAGTAGGTGTGTGTGTGTGTGTGTGTGTGTGT
>JBBMFX010000080.1:7026168-7038624 GCA_037832545.1 Rhabdalestes septentrionalis | reverse complement strand
TACGTCTCTTATTTTTGCTAATCTCTCCCTCTAGTTTGCACATCAGTCAGGTCCTCCCTCTGAGCACCAACAGGTTCAGCTCCTCCTGGAAGAAAAGCATCAACTTGAGATTCACACAGCTCAGGTGTGTGTGTGGATACATTTAGGTACAAAAGACATGTGTTTGCCTTAGGTCTCGTGCTGTGATGTGTGTGTGCTGTGTGTTGTAGCTTATGGAGTCAGTAACACAGCTGCAAATAGAGAGGGACAAGTATGCAGAACAGATTCAGGAGGAGGGAAGAGTGTGGAAGGACAAGACGGAGCAGCTTCTCTCTCAGGTACAGACTTGAAAGCACATGCATGCACTTGTAAAACATGAGGTTTTTTCATATGTCTCTGATATGTATTTTGAACATTTTTGTGAAGACTAGTTCAATTAATGTTATTCGGTATATATATATAGGTAAAAACATAAAATATGAGGCATTACACATTTTTGGTGAAAATTTTATGAAAAAATTAATACACATGTACACAATAGACCAGAAGTTTGGGCCCACTCTTGGATTTAAAATAAAAATGAATAATAGGCTGCTCTTTCTAACTTTTTACAAGAAAACATTAGATAGATTGGAACTGGCTGGTTTTGAAGTGCAATATAGAAATATACTCTGTAAGTGGATGCGAAAATAAATATCCATCCATCCATCCATCTTTTGCTTATCCGGGTTACGGGGCTGGCAACCTCAGCAGACGTGCCCAGACCCTCTACCCAGCTACATCCTTGTTGATCCAGTTTGTCCATTCAGCCCAAGATAGTTCTGGAGAATGGAGGCCAATACATAATTATTTAGAATATCTTGCTTATTTTTGCACTAGATATACTTTTGTGACCATTTTGAAAATCGTTTTTGATCCTTATCTTGTTGGGCAGAGCAATTTTGTAAACCAGAAGGCCTTGTGAATATCAGTGCACCGAAGACAGACATATGTCTCTTCAATACCGATAGTTTGAGCCATTGTTGCTAAACAGAGTGTTAATACAGGCCATAAAATATTGAAAACAAGTCAGACACATTTAAGACTTAATAACATTTTGAAAAAAGTAGTTTTTATAATGGCATCACATTTCTGGCCTGTTGTGTACACGTTCACAAATACCAGGATAATGTAATAAGGCTCTGGTTGTGTTTTACAGATGACATTGATGTCTCAGGAGAGAGACAGGAGTGCTGCTCAGATCCAAGAACTACAGGAACAGATTACGGAGTTAAAGAATGCTGCAGGTCTTCATCACAGTCCTCTTTGTCACTCACTTGCCACATTATCAGATGTAACCTATTTTATGTGTGCATTGAATTAATAAAATTGATTATAACAAATGACATGATATTTGAAACTTTCACCCTACTATCAAACTGCATCCTAAGAAACACTATATATTTTATATAAACTGTATTTCCTTATGTATGTAATATGGGCCCATACTTTAATATTTTAACTTAACTTTGTATGTAGGCATGTAGTTTTTATTTCCCAGATGAAAATAAACTGATGATGTCCAACACTCTGACCCCCAGCACTGTCTCAGGTGCAGGAGACTGAGGCAATATCTCAGTCTTCAGGGCCATCTGCGAGGGAGTTAGCCCTGGAGGAGAGTCTTTGCAGCTTGCAGGCAGAGAGAGAGGCCATCAACCTACAATACCAAGCACAGGCCAGTACATCCTACCAGCAATTTCAAATTATGGTTATCCTACTTGCAGACGAGTTAGTGGTGGACATTGGAGATGGGTTCTTTGTAACCCACTGTTTAAAATCTTTTTAAGGCAACGGTCAAATAATAGTAATATTGTGGCAGCATAAAGCACTTAATCAGTTATGTTGAATAGTTACTATTAATAATTAGACTTGCAGAAATATTTGATTCACAATTTCACCATTTATATATATATATATATATCTTTAAATGGATACCTAATAAATGCATTGACACAAATTGCAAGGCTAAATCTTTATCATCTTCCCTGGTTAAAGCTTTTCTTTTGTGCAACAGATTCGGGATAACGAGCAGTTGAGCCGACTGGTGCAAGAGCAGGAGGCCCGTCTGGAGGAGCTGGAGGGGCAGGCTGAGCGGGCGGCTGAAGAGGCTCAAGACAAACTACGCATCTTGGAGGATGTTCAGAGTGACAAGGCCACCATCAGTCGAGCTCTTACTCAGAACCGCGAGCTCAAAGACCAGCTGGCCGAGCTGCAAAATGGCTTTGTCAAGCTGGTAAGGATGCAAATGTGTATGAATGCCTAAATATTTTGTATGTGTATTTTCTAGGGAATTTTTTATATGTTTAACCCATTTTAGAACAAATAGCTTTTCATGTTACTCTAAATCCACAATAGAACTACAGAATATGTCATGTTTATTTGTAGACAGCTAGCAAAAGAGGTTATCTATAAAATAACAAACATAGTTTTGATTAATTTAGTAATGCATCTTTTTGTTTAGGTGGTAATTTTTACTATATCAACTTCTTATTAAGTATTTTTCTGTATATAGCACTGCATAAATGTCATTGGAGTAAGAAGATATGTCTAATTGTAAGACAAAGTTCTTAAGTCTCAAGTATCCATTTCATATTTTCTAAAAGTTGCATTCATCCAAGCCACTAATGGCCCAGATGTTCTCCCACCTAAGTCATCCATTTTCACCTGTTAGCTAGAATACTGCCATTGTTGTTAGGATGGAGGCTTACATGTGCTTTCTCCAAGTCAAAGGAATCAAAGCTGCAATCTCCCAATTGTAGGGCCAACCTCTAGACAGTTGAGCTACTCAGGAACCTCCAAAAAAGCTGATAGTTCTCTACAATCTCCTCCCTCAATAATTTTTTCAAAAACCTTAGATTTCAGTGGCTGAATGTGCAATTTTCCATTGGATAAGAATCTTAAATCTGTTTTCAGAAATATCCAGGTTTGTAGGGACAGGGCATAAAGAAGCAAATATAAATAACCACATTTCATGTAGTTTTCATGTCTTCTGTCACTGTTCAGCATATTGTGTCCAAACAACCTTTCCTCTTCCCCTAACTCTGACCTTTCTCCACATCTTTGTAGACCAATGAGAACATGGAGCTGACTAGCGCACTGCAGTCAGAGCAGCATATAAAAAAGGAGATAGCCCGCAAAATGGGCCAGCTGCAGGAGGACATTCACAACGCCAAAGAACAGGTCTGATACATATATTTTGGGTTTTGACCAATGAGTACAACCTTTAGCTGCTGCACCCAGATTCACATAAACTGCCTGGTGAATTTGGAATCAGAATATCACTCATTCTCATCTAGAAACTTTCCCTCATAACCGAATCATATTTTACTTCTTCTCTCAGCTACTGGAGCGGACGCAGGAGTGTTCATCTCTCCAGGAGCAGAGGGATCAGTATTTGGCCCACTTGCAGCAGTACTCAGCTGGTTATCAACAGTTAGCCACTGAGCGAGAACAGCTCCACAAGCAATTCCTGCAGCAAACACAACTAATGGACAGACTACAGCATGACGAGGTGCAGGGCAAAGTGGAGCTTGAGCAGAGCCAGATGCATCTGCAGCAAGCCCAGGTCAGTCAGACTTGAGGACTAAATTATTTGTAAATGTAGCTGTGAAGCTGTAATACTAGAAGTAGCAGCAACATTGGTAAGGTTTCAACATGTCGGTGTGTCCCATTCTCTTTCTTAGCACTGTTGGTGAGCATATGATTACCAGACAGCGTTAAATACCAAACAGCATTATCTTGACTTTTTGCTTGCTGATCTGCCTAAAACCATATCTTCTGTAGGAGAGACTTAATCAGCTGGTCAAGGACAATGAGCAGCTTAAAACAGATGTTCAGGAACTTCTGAACAGCTCTGCGTTGAACACATCACTCAGGGACCAAGGTAACGATCATTTGAGTCATTCGATTAAAAAAAAAAAATGTTCAAGGCAAGATCCCGGTGTGTGTAAAAGACCAATATCTAAAGTGTGGGACAATTTTACACTCTGTAAATACATATAGTTTCCAGCTGCATCCAGAAGAAAAACTACCTCATGTTTGGGCAAGCCTGGTTTCAGATGCGTACGTGACATTGTGCCAGTGGGAAGTAGAGAAAGATGAGAAGTGAGATCTTCATGCATCCACTCATAACACGGCCTACAACTAAATACAAGTTCTAACAAGAGTCAGTGTTTATATCATCTAGCAATCAAAAAAACACGTGAGATTGTAGGGACTCCGAGCCACGTGGAGAAGTTCAGTTCATGTGAGGATGCTTTCAGTTCAGGTGCTGCAGATTTCCGATTTCATCTGGATACAGCTGGAAACTGAACTGTTCTGTTTATTTGGATTATTAACAGTACGTTATTCTCTGATGGGATATTGCAGGGGTACACCCCTTTTCATTTTTTTTTATTAACATACAACAACAAATAGGCTTTTGGAGTTGTATTTCATAGTTTTCAAAAGTAGGTTAATTAAATGGGGCCAATATTATGTTCTAATAAAATTGTTAAGTTTGAATTGAAACCTTTTTTGTGTGGAATAACAGCCAATTGCTTGCTCATTTTAAGAGGCCTTTCATGTTGCATAACACAATATTGGTGTAGTTGTTTAAAAACAAAAGTATGATTTATCTGATTATTGACCGAATACGATTCCAAAAACATTCTACAGTTGCAGCTCTAGTGTTGACCGTCAATTTTCAAAAAATAACATTTAGTTTTAATATTGTTTGTCAAGGTGATGGAGTGGAAAGCTACTCAATCACAGAAAGCTTCCAGAAATCTTCTGTAGCCATCCCAGAGGACTTTGAAAGCAGAGAAGAAATGGTGAGGGCATCAGTTAAGACATTTAGTAAATGTTTAATAAATGTGTCCAGATTTCCACATAAAAAATGAGTTGTGTGTAAATATATCAAACTCAGTTGGTGGTTGAATTGGCTGTTTTTCTTTTTATTTACACATAAGGAGGAGTTTCTGCACTCCGTTCTTGCACGCCTGGAAGGAGAGAAGGAAGAAGTTCTGCGTAGACTGGAAGAGGAAAAGAGGTTGCACCAGGCTGCCCTGCAGCAGGTGGCTGCAATGAGCCAAGAGCACCAACACCATAGCACTTGTACTGAAACAGGTGAGTACTTGGCATTCATGTTTACTGGAACTCCCCAGTTAAAGTATTTGACTTCTCAAAGGATTGGGCTAAATGAGGATTTGTATGAAGGGCACTCAAGTGGTGTTCCAGTTGAGGTGCACGAGGCTCTGCGGGTTGCCATGGAGAAGCTCCAAGAGCGTTTCACAGCTTTGATGCAAGAGAAAGCAGACTTGAAAGAGAGGGTTGATGAACTGGAGCATCGCTGCATTCAACTTTCTGGAGAGACAGATACCATTGGTAAGGAAGTGATAGTTATGTATGTACTTATTTTTCTAAACTTAGATCCTCGTTGTTATCTTTCCTATTTATACATTACTTTTCTTTTCTAATATTTAAAGCCTACACAGTACAAACTACAGTATGATAAGTAGTACTTTTTTAATTCAACTATTTGGACACAACTGACCGTTTGTTTGTGGGGGGGTGAGAGAGGGAGAGAGTCCATCCGTTTTGTCGGAATTAACGAGTGTGTTCCACAATATTTCTCTCTTCACTTTTATTTTGACTTCTTTTAGGTGAATACATTGCTTTGTATCAAAACCAGAGAGCCATCATGAAGCAGAGGCACCAAGAAAAGGAGCAATATATCAGCATGCTGGCAAAAGACAAAGAGGAGATGAAGGTACAGTGCTTACTTGTTTTCAGTCCATTTTAAGGAAATTATTAGTAATTGCTGCTATTGTTTTGAGATGATGAGTCAAATTACATAAATAACTCCATTATTGAAACATTTGCAGGAGAAGTTGGGGGAACTGCAAGGCCTGGTGATGCGTTTGGTGGGGGAGAGGAATGAATGGTACACTCGTTATATGAGTGCTATCCATAATCCTGACATTCTAGCCCCTGAGGATGATACCAAACAGCCAGCAGAGAGCCATGTGGAGCTCAACGCTGTGGACAGTTCAGGTATATACATACACATGCCCATAGAGAAAAAGAACAGGTGTGTAGTTCAGGTGGAAAACACCAGCCATTCTGCTAGCTGACTAGAGACTGGACAAGTAACTGTGTAGCGTCAGTGGTGCGAAAGGGTCAGATTCTCCTGTACATGAGAGTGACACTTCTGTATCTAACATGACACCAAGGATTTCTTACCTTATTTGAGGGGACAATAACGGAGTTCTCAAAAGAAACTGAGGTTGTGGCTTGGTGATTAAATCCCATTGATGAAAAGAAGCTCAGTCTTGCTGGGATTCACCTTGAAGTGGTGGTTTACCATCCAAGAGAACCGTTGCTGTCCTGTGCCTTATATCTTACGGCTGAAGAGGAAATCCAGGAGGATCTGATCATTCACTGTGTCGAAGGCTGCAGTATGTTCAGGAAGGATCAGGGCAGAAAACAGTTTGGCCTATCTAGCCGCATTACGTTTTTCGGTGACCGTTAGTGATGCAGTTGCAGAGTGCGCAGTTCATCCTGGACTGGTGAAGGAAGGAAAGATCAGATACTGGTCTGTAGTTGTTGAGCCCAGTGTGAGTTTCTTCAGAATTTGTGTGGCCACGGCAGCCTTAAAAGCAGATGGACATAGCCTGTCGTTCAGGAGCCATTGATGTAGGTGATTAGATATGAAAAGATCATCTGGAGAGTACTCAGTGGGATAGGTTCGGGAGATGTGATGGGTTTGCTGAATTAGGAGCCATGAAACATCCTCCAGAAAGAGAGTCGAGAAGCCAAGAAACTGGGTGGCATGGGCTGAACTCTACCTGGCATGCAGTTTAATGATTGGCATTAAGGATCTACTAATGTCATCAGTCTTGTCATCGAAGAACAAGTCCTCTTGTGAGAGAGGGGACTAAAGGTGGCCAAGATGTTGCGAAGGTTGGGGTCTGATTCCTCAAACTTGGCAGATTTGGATAAAAGAGTGATGAGGGATAAGATCACGGTCACAAAGCGTTGTCCCCTGTGAGGACAAGAAAGATGAGTGGAGATTTGTCAACTGGAAATGAGCTCAGGTGGGTGTCCAGTTCATTGAAGAAGGGACATAAATGACAATAATATGGAGCAAAGTTGGATATGTTCTAGTAACAGAATGGAATTCAAAGGATAAGATTTTGAGCTGGGAAAGAGCTGGGTGCATAAAATGTGAGAGAAGCAAACATTTACCACCTCCTTTGCCTGTAGCGCAAGGAGAATGAGAGAAGGAAAAGGCAGAGAAAAGTGCAGCTGCAGTAGCAGTGTGATTCAGGTTTCTGTGAGGGCCAGGAAGTGGAACGAGTGGAGAGACGCCAGTCCAGAGAGAAAGTCTGCTTTCTTGATGTAGTATTGGCAATTCCACAGACCCACATGAACCCCTGGATAAGCCTGTGGAGAAAGAAGGCAGCTGAGAGAGGTTACTGAGGTTTCTCCCAGGTCAATGGGGAGTTTGTCTTTTTGGGCTGTAATATATGTGAACTAGTATAGGTGTGAAGCACATTTTCTGTAACAAAAAAAGCAGAGAAGCAGAGAAGAATAAATTAGCATAGAGAAAAAGGGATATGAAGAAATGTAGAAGTTAAAAGTATGAGGATCACTTCCCTGAATGTGTAACGGAATGTTTCTCCTTTAATACTTCTGGGTGGGTATTAGCCACTTCCACTAATTAACTCTGGCCTCCCTAGCTAATTATCTACGTGATTGCAGTGAAGCTAATGAAGCTAACCCCACTAGGGACAAAGGCAGCCAACAAACAACAAACAAAAAGCACACAACAAATAAAGTAGCAATCCAGAACTGAGAGAGTCAAAGTTGATCAAAAAAATAGCAGTACATCTGTTAGATACACAAAAGTTCAGCAAAAGGAAGAACTCAATCTAACTTACCAGATGAAGAAGAAACAGCCATGTGCACACTACAAACACAGCTGGAAAGGTGGAACATGTAAAGTTTTTCTGCCTTTAGACGCTCTCGATATTGTGGTCTTGTACTACTTATAGTTTTGAATTCAATTTTTCAATTCACTAGAATCAATAACAAGTTTTAACCATTTAATGTATTTCTGACTGTATCTCTCTGTCTGTACAGCTTCCGTGGACATGAGCACAGCTGTAGATTTGGCTCCATACTCGGAGGCCAGGACAGAGCTTGGACCTGGGGTGCATTCAGAGCCCCCTGCTGGCCCATCGCTGAGACCCAGGGAGGATGGCACCGCTCGACAGATCATGCAGCTCCTCCAGGAGATCCAAAACCCTCAGGCCCATCCAGCACCCATCCTGGGAGAGAACCCCTGCATCCCCTTCTTCTACCGGCCCGATGAGAATGATGAACTCAAAATCATGGTGGTATAAAGCACACCATGTCCACCACTCCCTTTATTTCCTCCTCTTTGTCTTTTGGATGGAGCAAAATGTCTCCAGCCTAAACTGGAAGTTTTTCTTACACAGGCACACAAGTTGACTCCAGTTGGACTGCGAGAATATGCATTCTTTTTCCTTTATAATTTTGCCTCTCTTTACCTTTGTTCTGGTGGTGAGCGTGAATCCTCCTTTATTTTGGTTTCTTCTCATGTTCTTAGTCCTAGTTGTTGTCATAACTCTAGAAGTATTTGCATCTGTATACCTGAGGCTTAGGTGCTGTGCTGGTTATTGCTATTTTGACTTGCAGTTTCCTCTCTCTTCAGTCCTCATTGATTGGACAACAGGTGCAATAGATCATGCAGGTGCAAAGATATTCATGCCTGCCCTCTATAACATTAGTCAGCTGTCCACTGGATGTAATTTGAGTGAAACATATTAATATTTATTGAAGCTTGGAATTGCAAAAAGAGTTTCTTTGTCAGTAACTTGCCAGCTAGCTCTTTTTGGTTTAACTGAAGTATTCAGGTTGGTATGCATATGTTAGATGATGTAGACAATTATTCTAACATTTGTAGGAGGCGGAAATATTTAAGGTAATATTGAAAATGTTGAAAAGTATACAGTTTATGGAGGTGAGGAAAGTTTAGTCTAGTTTCAAGGCTCAAATGTCTTCGATTTTTGCAGACATAATGAAGCTGTGCGTCTTGTGGTAGAAAGTACTGAAGGATGGATGACATGGTAAGCTAAGCACAGGCACTTTAGTGTCTAGCAAGCAAGACTAAAGAAGATGTTGACTGAAATGACCGGCATTAGAGTTATCACTCCATACATGTCAAGTATCTCCTTCCTGAGCCTTCAGAAACAACCTTAAAGTTATACTCTAGCGTTTTTCAGTCTCTTTATACTGCATCTCTCACATTTGGTCAGCCCTGTAGTTAGAAAAGAACAGTCAACCCATTAGGTTGAAACATGCTTGTAATGGAAGCCAACAGGCAGCTGGATAAGCAGTGCCCCCCCTTGGCTTTCATTGTAAGTGCAGTTCCAGTCGTCTTTTTTCAGCTATAAAGACGCATGTAATTTATCATAAAACACAAATTCAAGTTTAGGTGTCATCCATAAACCTTGTTGAACTTCACATGTTTTCTTTGCTAATCACTCTCAGAATTCTCATATGAAGATAATAAATTGCACAAAAAACGCATGTACTGAAATTTCAATTTGTGCCCCAAACACCCAAGAGGTCACTTATATGTACATAAATGTGGGTGGAGTGTTTCTTTTCCCTACAAAAGATTTAGGAGAACTCTATAGGGGATGGCTGCTTTTTTATACATAGAATGTGTGTTTATCAGGGGTGAACTCTATGATGCCAACCATGTCATCTTTGGTTTAGATCCTGATTGGCTGAGAGTTTGGCTTGTTAGGGAGTAGAGCAATGTAAATGAAGAAGGCTATACAATTGTACATATTACAAGGCGAGTAACCCAAACAATTCCAGTTACTTGGGTAGAGCAAGAGCCCAAAAAAGCCTAGTGAGCGAAGTCCTAGTTAGTAGTAGGCGCATGTTTAAGTCCAGATGGCTTTAAGTTGTAGTGGTACGACTGTTGTGTACATAGAATGGCGCGTTATTGATCACTTGAGTTCCTTCTGCTGGAATAGAGCTGCTGTTGCTAGGATGCTAAGTGAGGAGAAAAGGTCCCATTCAACTTGGTGTCCAAAGGTAAAGCTAAGATTAGCTGTCCTGCATTGTAGGTTATCAAAACCAGCCAATTTTTGTAAAAATGTATGAATCTTGCCAGGTCATTGATATTGCAACAAGGTTTGGTGACATTTGTGCTATGTTTGTAGGCGGGGAGATTATTAGGGTGGGAATAAACGGAAATATCTAAACCATTCCAGTGCTTGGTGCACTTGTCGTTAGCTTGGAAGTGTAACATGTCAGCATGCACCACCCCTCCCAAATTTAGCATAAATGTGTCATATGTGCTTACTTCCTATTACATTTAAAAATAATCTTGATGCAAAGAAAATTGGATTCTGTTAAAAACTGGCAGTATGTGTCCATTCGCAGTGGACACTGGCTACTCTGGGGGTTTGCAATCCAAAAAAAGCACAGACTGGAGGAACTTTGGGGCAAACAAATATAAAGCCTCTCTAAAACAAACCCAAAGTGTTAGACTGAGTCTACCTCAGATGTTCTGTTTTCTTAGGCCTTTATTCGAATTCCACTACAGTCTCTCATTAGGTTGAATGGGATCAAAATGTCTCTGTACTATGTCCAACCTAGCAACAGTAGCTGATGAAGAGAGCCTTTTTACTTGGTGGAGCTTGGATGGGTCAGCTGTAAAAAGAAGCCTGATCTGTTTGGATGACTTTGTAAGACTGGACAGTGCTGCACTTGAACACGCTTTGAAAAGATGTGAACACTGTGGATGTCTGAGCACCGAGTCCGTTCCAATGTGTGAACAACTAATCATGTTGGCCGGACTCCAAATCAAGCACTTTTTATCAGCAGGCCCCTGGAGTGTGTCAGAAGTGAATGTAGGGAATGGAAAAGGTTATTTCTGGGGTCTAAGTTTCTATGTGTTCTTTTTATTTTCCTCTTGTCCTCTTGGAAGTTATTTAACTTGATTTGTTTTCTCAATGAGAGCTTTCAACACCAGGCTTGTTTAGTTCTCTCCTGACAAATACTACATAAATATAGGAGAGAAGTAAAGAGTTGCGCTTGTAACAGACCTGTATATAGTGTAACTGTGTAACATACTGTATATTCACTCAAACTGGTGTGCGGGAGATGGATATAAATCAATTCTGCTACCCTTTGCCTACTGTAGAATAAAAACAACTGAAGAGATGATGAAAAATAATGGAAGTGGGTGAGTGCGAGGTGCCTGTGATTTACTATGGTTTAAAGGTAAATTCTATTTATTTGGAATAAATACTCACACTAATGTTTTAACACACTGAAGGAATAATACAGAGCAGCAAAAAGTTGTGATGTGATTTCTTTTTTTCCCTCCATGATTTTTTTTTCCTCCTAAATAAACGGGCAAAATAAGAGTCGTTTCTGTTCGTCTTATTTAATTATTTAATAAGAGCACTGTTGTCTCAAATTGACTTTTTAGCTCTTAGTAATTTGTGTCCCGATTAGTTTTTAATCTGCAGCTGCTAGTTAAACATTAAAATTAACATTTTAAAAACTGACACTTCCATAATTTTACCCCAGTGTATTACTACTACTACTATGAATGTATTTCTGAAGGTGCTATTGACATGAAATTGTTGATAACAACCAATCCAATCCACACATGCAAAGAAATAAAACCATAGATACCCGTATGTTAAGTGTAATAAAATGGAACGATGCAGCAAAAAGTGGGACTTTATTTCATGCTCTGTATAAATACATTTGTTGGAGACGGCAGCTTCAAGAAACCTCCTGTATGGTGATTTTGGCGCATTCTTCCACACAAACAGTCTTCAAATCCTGAAAGTTTGGTGGGACCCGTATATGATAATTTTGTAAGATTCAGGTCAGGTGATTGGCTGGGTCATTCTAGCACACGTTTTTTTTTCTCTGTGGAACAAATTGAGTGTCCTTGGCTGTGTGTTTGGGATCATTGTCTTGAAATGTCTTAATCCTGGTAGATGGCAGCAGATTTTGATAAAGAATGTCTCTGTACTTTTTTTTCCCATATATCGTTCCTTTAATTATTTGAAGAGTGCCATATGCTGAAAAACAGCCCCACACTATGATGTTCCCACCTCTCACCTATACTGTTAGTATGGTGTGTTTGGGGTGATAGGCAGTGCCTTTTGACCTCCAAATATGTTGTGAATTATGGCATCAGAAGAGTTCAGTTTTGGTCTCATCTGACCAGTCTACACTCACCTAAAGGATTATTAGGGACACCTGTTCAATTTCTCATTAATGCAATTATCTAATCAACCAATCACATGGCAGATGCTTCAATGCATTTAGGGGTGTGGTCCTGGTCAAGACAATCTCCTGAACTCCAAACTGAATGTCAGAATGGGAAAG
>JBBMFX010000080.1:7008787-7025177 GCA_037832545.1 Rhabdalestes septentrionalis | reverse complement strand
TGTGTGTGTGTGTTAAAAAGATCCCCATAATTCAGGCCTGAGACAAATTTTCATAAACCTAATGCTGCTCAGACCAAGTCTAGCATTTGTGAGACACTGATGAGAAATGTTCATTTCAAACATGACTGTATTGGTGAGAAAAGGCTTTCACAGTCAAAACCATGACCTCATAAACTCTGAGAGAACCCCAAGAACGCATATTCACCTTCACAGACTTCAGTTCTACTGTGTGTTAAATGGTGTGATGTGTGAGCAGCCCAGGAAAGGGGTGTATTGCACTTTCTTTTCAGATCCCGCCTCTTTAAAGATCCTGTTTCTACTAAATGGAAAGGTGGAAGCGTTAAACACATGTTCATGGCAGAAAGCTTCACAAGTCATAATGTCAGGTGCTTTGTAGGGAAGGTGGTTCTCAAATGAACACAAACCTGATCTCTAACTCAATCAGAGGCTCCTCAAACTCGGCTATACTGGCCTCTTTACTATTTTCTTCAGGAAATCTTTTGCCATCTTTGTCATTGATATGGTTGTTTAGCATCGAGAAATTCAACACTCTGTAAGATGCTCAAAGTTTGAGGAAATCTTGTTGAACCATTCACATCGTACGTGCCGTCATTACGTGCACGCAGTGATTCGGTGGTTCAGCTGGGTGGTTGGTCACAGATTCCGAAATATTTTGAAACTCTTGTGGGCTCTCAACTTAAAATAAGCTGTAAATCAGTATAATTCACTCCCTTCAGAGATGTGACCAGAGTTCCAGAAGGAATTTTCACATCCTCCTCATGATCTCTATAGATATAAGTCTAACATAAGTAACCAGGACAGTGAACGGACTTTCAACTCACTCACATTTATCAGACACTAGAGGGCGCTATTAGCAGTAAAATAGGTTCAAAGGTAAACTCGTTAAAGATGTGGAAAATGAAGTACGGCTTCCAAAGAAAGATTTTGATGAGAAAGTCCCTCATCCTGTCCTGTGCTACTTTACATTTGTATTTTATTACAAATCTCAAACAAACCCTTCAACTTCAATTATATATGAGAGTTAACATTTCTGTTCTTTTTGTAAGAGTAGCACTTTACATAAACCCTGCTACGTCACAGTGAAATAATCACGCCATAAACCTGTCATGATGACAAAAATAGAAGTGTCTATTAATGATATTAAAGTTATATTCAAAAGAGATTTGCCACGACTTGTTTATGGCATGTTTATGTTGAAAGTAAAGTGTACTTTTGTAAACACATGGGAAAGTTACTAAAATATCTGTCCTCAATAAAGCTGGAACAGGGATGCAGTAGACAGAGATTAGGTTCAAGCATGCTAGATTTTTCCTACTGCATGAAGATGTGGACAAGGAAATTACAGCGCTACAGAGGTGTAGTTGCAATTATCTGCTATTATTACCCAATTTTTACCAGAGAATTACACATCAAGATTGTTTTGAAAGCTAGTGGGGTAAGTGGGTTTGGGATTGAGACTGAAAAGAATGAAGAGGTGAGCACAACAAAATCACTCTAAATATCCTCCACTGTCCATTGGTAGTGTTCCTTCAGTTCCTCATCCAGGGAATGTTTTTCTTCAGCAGGTACAGAGGAGAAGATCCAGGCAAACATCTGGAGAGTGTTTCCATGTCTCTTTCTCTCCATCTGCCCCACTGTCCCATTCAGATGTGCTGGGGGGGTCACATTAGGTTTGCTTGGTGCTAAACATGAAGGGAGTTGAACAGTAAACTCAAAGGAATGGAACGAAGCAGAAAAGGAAAGGATGGGTGGTTAGGATTCGGGTGATGGAAGAGGGCTTTCGGGGCGTGAATGGCTGCCTGGTTTGGCCGGCTGTGTGAAGGAAGTAGAAAGGGGAAGAGGAAAGAGACAGAAGCGTAAATATGTGAAAATGAACGACCAGTCTGTATATTAGCAAAGAGTAGAAAAGAGTCCTGAAAGTCAGCAAGGATGGAAGACAACCTTTTTACACCCAAAGTTCCTGCTTTGCCATTTAAAGGAAAATGAATTTAAAGGAATAGTAATGTGTGTGTGTGTGCTGGGGGGTGGGGGGTTCTGGAGAGCTAACTAAAGGGTTTAAAGCTAAGGGGTAATGGAAGGGTGTTGGACTAAGGGTTATAGGAGGATTTGGGACTGGCAGTGGGGGAAATGGGAGGGTTTGGGACTGGAGAGAGGTAATGGGGTGTGGAACTGATGGAGGGGTAATGGGACTGGAGGGGTAATGGAAGGGTGTGGGACTAGAAAGCACAGTGTCCCTTAGTATTCACAAAGAGGGCCTTAGAAAAAAACATGATCTATTGTTCTTTTCTAATAAAACATGATCTATTGTTCTTTTCTAATAGTTAGCTACACGTGTGGCAGACAGAGTTAGTAAAATGCTGGAGAATTCCTTTAAATTCAGTCTGAACAACACAAACAACTCTTTAGGGACATATCTGTAACATTTCATGCTGTCAGTGTGGATCTTACACATTGTAAAAAATCTGCAAGTCAACATCATGCACACAGATTTCCAAGTAAACAGAATTTTTGAATAGAAACTTAAAGCATAAATTGACCAAACAAATGAAACACATCAACTATAGCAAGTGTTAAACTTCCCTGTACTTCATATTCTAACTTGGTGTCTAGTATTACATCCAAAATCCCCCATAATTTGTAAATAGTGAAAACTAATGTAATGTAAACTCAACAATCTGAGTTTCTATCCAAAAGTTCAGTTAACTCAGAAGTCTGTATGCATATTGTTGACTTTTTTTTTTGAGTTGGAGTATCTGCAGGTATTAGCATTCTGAAATGTGCAGCAAATCTGCAGCAGAAGGAACTCGTATTTTGGAACCAATACCATCAGAAAGCTCATTACCCTTCACGTAGCTGGATGTCGTCTTCTGGCCTGTGACTTCAAGGACCGCTGCCCGAGAGATAAAAGGACAAAACACAAAACAAAGCAAAAAAACATGACAGAAAGAAATGGGCAGACAGCACACTCCCAGTCACAGAGATGCAGTTATCCCTGATTCTCCAGGTGTCACTCTGGAGAGATAATGCATCTGCACAAGAAAAGGCCCCGATGCATTTCACATTTCATTCAACAGAAGTCACTACAGAACTCAAAGACTGGTCAGGAGCATTAGAAAAGCATGGAAAAGGAAGAAACAAATGATAAAAAAACATTTACATATAAGGGAAATCAATACAAAATTAAGGAAAAACAGAAAGATGAAGATTGAGTGCTTAGGCTCTCTTTGTCTCTGTTTATTAAGTGTAATAAGGCGCAAACAGTGAGTGTAAAGTGAGCAAAGTTACAAAGTGACAGTGTGACATATCCAGTTTTACTTAAACCCTGTGTCACAAGCCTCCACTCTCCAAATGCCAGGTTGTACCAGGACTTTCATCAAAAACAAAAATGTAATCAACTGGTTATTGACTAAATAGACTTTTGACAAAAGTTTGTGAACACCATGTCAAATTACAAGTTTTTTGTGGAAATAAATGCAAATCTTATTTTAACTTTACACTGAATGATGAGTTGAATGATCTCAAAACTGGGTTTTAGACCACAAGTTCAAATTTCAGATATTTAGTCTTTGACAGGGGCAACATTTTCACATATTAGGCATCAATAAATAAAATATAAATACTTAATAGAGCAAAATAAAAAAGAAAGGAGTAAATAGTATATATTGGTAAATGACTACAATGAGTATGAATATTTAATGTCAGCAATACTCAAGTATCCAAAACAATACTTATAACAATGAAGTACATTTACTTCATTACTATAAGTAAAAGAAAACAGCAGTGTGGTTTGAAGAGGGAAAATATTACATAAAACAAACCGCCATATAGTGGTGCTTCTTTTACATAGTGGGCCTTAAATAACGGGCAACTGATACATCGGTCAGGCCTTAAAAACATCACCTTTTACTAGCATGATGTGGCGTTTCTGACAGAGGGTTCAAGTCTGGTGTTTTAGAAGCTCCAGTGCATGAAGGTGTTGGTGCAGGAGTTGCAGTTTTGGTGTTTTGTTGCAGCAGTGTGTGTGTGAGGTGAGTCTGGAGGAGATGAGCACGGAGTGGGTGGGATTTGACCAGGTGGGCGTGTCTGTCTCCTCACGACGATGGGAGGGGCTAATAGTCTAAGAGGGAGGAGTCTGTGGATCTGATTGGTCGGGAGGGTGAGGCCGGGGGTCGTCGGCTGTCATGGAAACACAGGGACACACAGACACAGAGAAGACATGGATGAGTCAAAGACACACACACACACACACACACACACACATACACACACACACACACACACACACACACACACACACACACACACACACACACATCTGAAGGAAACATTCACATTTCACCACATGTGAGACAATGGATTTTGACTAGATACTAAAGTGTTTGTACACTTTAAGTTTTTGCCACTTTTTTCCATTTATTTCAAAAACCACAGATGTTAATTCTTGTTAAGGTTTGGAAAGTTGTTGAGTGAACAACTATAAAGGAAAATATTTCAAATATTTCCATTATAAATATTCAAAAGTACATGTCTGACATCATATTAACTGGTTGTGTGGTGATGTAGAGTCTATCTAGACTGTCCTTTAACTTGTTAACTGTTTCATCTCCTAACAGCTAACTAAATATTGAACATTTCTATGATTCTGTGCAACAGTGCATAGTCGTGTGTGCACTTCCACAAGAATGAACTGTAATTTAGCTTTCATCAGTGATTTTATGGATATAAAATATGTCTACACTTTAAACTTCTCACTACCATATATATATATATAATTAAATATTATTCAAATAGAGTAGAATAATTATTGTGCTCTAAATTGACGGATTAAATTTTTATACCCATAAAAAATAAAAAACCCATTCAGATACTTTAGATTTTCTTTAAAATGACAATGAACAACTATTGCAAGGCATCACAGGACATGACATTATGTAAGGATGTTGCTGAACATCTGAATCTCGTCCATTCAATGCATCACATCGATGCTTTAACATTCAGCAACTGCCGATGAGTGCAATGCCATGAAGAGACAAACACAGAACGACTGATCAGAAAGTCCCCGAACTCAGTAGAGTTCACTTTTTCAGTTCCAAACCTGGTGGGATTCTGCTCTGTAGGACGTAGATGTGTAGAATGTGTGTTGTGTTTTGACGCTGTGAAATAAACAGTGGGGCGGGGAAAGACTATGAACAACTCTGCCCATATTCTGACAGAATGAAGGCAATTGTCTTAAATTACTTAAAACGAAGGGGGTAAATGGGTAACCAGGCCACATACTCACACACCAACTCGCAAACTTGTGTGAGGTCAATAGGCTTTAATGGCCTATTCCAAATCTGGTTGAGACTTGTGGCACATTCAGTAGGGCCTTGAAAGAACAGTCCAGCCATTTTCAACCTAATCTCCATCTCCTGCATTGTACAACTGATAGCCATTCATAATAAGTTTAAGACATTCCCTCATTCCTCAAGTAATAACAGAAAACCTGTTGATTGGAATATCACTTACAATGGAAGGCACTAGGAGGTTGGCAAATTGCACCATATGGACAAAAGTATTGGGACACACCTGCTTCTCAGTGTTTGGGCAAGGCCCCTTAGTTCCAGTGAGGGGCAATCCTAATGCTTCAACATACCAAGAGATTTCGGACAGTTATAGCTGCAAAGAGAGGGACCAGCTCCACACTTAAGGTTATGTATTTGAATGGAATGGAATTAAATTCCCTGTTGGTGTGACGGTCAGGTGCCCCAATACAAGTGAATGTAAATAAACAAATACTTTGAGTAGTTTCAAGGGAACAACTTTCGCAATTTTTTCTTAGTATGTTTCTTTCTAAAACATATGTAAAAGTTTGGGTACCACTGGTTGGTTGTTGGTCTTTTAGGGGTACGTAAGTTTACATCCATTACTAAGAACACACTTTACACATTTTACTGCACAAATGTGTTGTAGATGTGTTCAGTGAGAAATTAAACATTACACTCACAGGAAAAAAAGGCCCTATCTGGGAACTTCACACAAAATAGGTCGTTTGATTATTGTAGTTGTATTATAAATATTTATTTGTAAAATTGTTTATTTAAACTTTTGCAGGTGTATGAAGTTTTAAAATCAGGTGATGAAGACACATGTTTCAAACTTCAAACACATTCGTGTCAACAGGCTTTCTTATCTTTTTGAGGTATAGGGAAGCAAAATTCATCTGTTATAATCAATAATATAACAAAGCTACAACACAAATGGAGTTTAGGCTGAAAAAAGCTGTTTATGTAATTCAACAGACAGAGATACTTCTACAAAACACGCGTAACTAGAGTATATGAACATTCATCTACTCTAGTGTGTTGATCTCCATCTGTGGCTCTTTTGTACTGAACATGATCCTGCTGTCCTTCAAGATTCAGCCGTCCTCCGGTGTTGGATCAGTAGGAAAGGTATGCTGCTTTGTTGCCACTAATTAAAGTTTATCCGATCTGTACATAATGAAAGGGTCTGAAGCTCTGGCCCTGGAGGGTCAGCACAGATTTCTTTACCCAAGCCCACATAATTTAAAACCCAGTCCTAGTTACTAAGTTTAGCAGGTGTAGTGGAGCAAAAAATCGTAATCTGTGCTAATCTCTAACCGTCCAGGTCTAAAATTGACCTATTTTGCCCAGCCCACTACTGTAGGTAAAACTTTACCGAACAAAATTTGAAAAAATCAGTGACATGATGCAACTCAGTTTTTGTCATAATACACACATTTATAGTGTTATGAGTATATAATTTTTTATGCACGTGAAAGATAACACAGTTGGTTAGGTAAGACATTTTGAGAAGAAAGTTCACCAGCTTTGGGTGTTTTAACATTTCTAGCCAGCTAAGTAATATTGTAGCCAATGTTAGTAGCTAGTGCAGCACGACTGACATTACCATAAAGTGTAATGCTGGCAAGATTTTACTTATCACACACTACCAGTCAAAAGTTTTCCCAATCCTCTTATTAAGCTTGTAAAGTTGTTGAGTGAACTACTATGAATGAAAATACGTCAAACATATATGATGACTGAATCTGTGACAGTGAACGTCTGACATTTTATCTTAACTAGTTGTGTGGTTATGCAAAGCCTTGTAAATTTAAATACACTAATTAACATTCCCTTACATATTTAACACATGTCTGGTGATAATATGATTATAATGTGATTATAATTATATTAGGTGTTTTTTTTTAAGGTCTGTAGTGATGAACAAACTGCAAATTCATTAGTTACCAAAGAATAATGAGTGTGTTTTTAGTAAACATTAATTGATTAACATGCAAATGTCAAATATCTCAAACTTTTGAATGCTAGTGTATTTTTGATAGAAACCGAGTGGCATTTGGCAATGGCTGTCCAACAGATATGAGTAGCTATGAAGGATCATATTTGCGAGAGGAGAATGAATAAGTCAATTAAACGTGCCTGGAGTGTTAGAGTATTAAGAACGGTAGACTGAAGGATCTCGCAGTGTCTCATAGATTTTGTATTCTGTCCACTCCCGGAGAGTCCTTCAGCTGTTAATTGTACTTGTTAACATATGTAAACAGTGTGAAGGACTCTCTAATTTGGCTGTGTTTGTGTGTGTGTGTGTGTGTGTGTTTGTGTGTATGAATCATCAGGGAGTGCTCAGAGGCAGACGGCCATGCAGTGATAAGCTGGGGAGGGCCAAGCACCACACATACCAGACGCTCTGGTCCTCACTGGTCACTGATTGTAATTCTGCGAAGGGTAATCATAATCAAACAGGTAGGGTGAAGGTGGAGTGAAGGGGAGTGGGGGGAGTGGAGGAGAGGGAGAAAGGGAGGAGATGTGCAAGAAACACGGTTTAAATGGAGGAGAGAACCACAGCACATTAACACTGCTCCAGCCTCAGCTGCTAACAGGACTGAACTGCAAAACCTCTGGGTCCTTTGAAATACACACAGAGTCTCTGAAGGCCAGTGAAAGTCAAATGAGTCCTGAAAGTATTTAGTGGGTTTCATCTCAGAGGCTGTGCAGTTCAGTTAAAGAACAGGAGAGTTAGATTGTAGGTGAAATCTGGAGGTCAGTAAATTGCAAGTTCGTAGCAGGTGGTGAGAGAACATTTTCAAAGGTTTTAACCGTATATAGTGAATGTTAACAATTAGTTGATGTTCTCATTCTTTAGACAATGTGATGAGCAGAGTTATACTGGGTTAAAATCTCCCCACAGTTATCAGACCGTAAAAATTTACTGGATTTAAAATCACTCTACACTTATTACAGTCAGATTTCACACTGGATTAAAATATCCTCATAATTATTACTAACAAACTGAAAAAACTAATACACAGCAGATTCATACAGGATTATATTGTAGTTAATCCACAATTATTACTGCCAGACTGTAAAAATCCTGTAGGTTACACCTGGATTAAAAACACTACTTTTTAATACTATCAGGATTTAAAAACTACTCACTGCAGATCTGCTGATTCATATTGGATACAAAAAATATTTTTAACAAGTAAAACTAATCCACTTTTGACATATAGTAGGTATTTCTTGGGGCAGCACTGTAATCTGAGATTAGATTTAAATTTGTCTGGAGACACAACTAGAGAAAAAATCAAGAGATTCACCACCTGCTACGTATTTTAATGAGGGAATTAAGATTTCGAGAGTGTGGTGTGTTTTTGTGTTTGGGTGTGTGTGTGTGTGTGTGTGTGTGTGTGTGTGTGTGTGTAAAATGGAGCGCAGCATCTCTCCACATCAGGAGGCAGGTTGCTGCCCTGCTGGTTTAAAACAGGCTCACTTCACCCATCACAGCAACACAGGGCCACATCAGCAGTGCGGGAGAAAACTAAAGTGAAAGCAATCCCGATTTGGCTCTCTCTCACTCGCTCTCTCTCTCCTTATCATTACTCACGCACTCAGGTCTTCGGCTACCATCGGTCAGACTTAAACTAATGGGACATGGTCAAGTTGTGTGTGTTAGTGAGTGTGTGAGTGTGACGGTGATGATTTTAATTGCAGCAGTGTAATTAGGACGTTATGTGCTCAGGCATTTGTGCAAATTTGCTCAGTCATCAGACACTAAATGGCTGAATGCTTCAGTGGTTAAACGTTTGAACGATAACAATAGTTAAAGAAAAGGGGGCCTAAAGGGTGTGTTCAGACAGTCTTCTTCGTAAAGTCAATTGTCACAACTAGATCAGCAAATTGTGAACGTTTACTGAACAATTTTTACAGTCTCTTATAAAAGGACTAACAAACTAATTTAATTAGTTCAGTGTACACTGGAATATTAGTAGAATTTAAAAAAATTTAATGTTTATCTAATACAATAATATTAAATGCATAGCATACTGGGCATTCATTTTATTACATTGTATTTCCACAGGTTTCTCAGTGTATAGAGAATCACCTACAGCTCTGCTCATCATTCTATGCATTACATCTTCATTAAAACAAATTGAAAAATGTGGGGGTGGCTTAAATAGTGTTTTGTGGGCTTAGAATTCGATTATAGAATTTCTCATTCCCAATCCCACTTTTAAAATTTTCTACATGATACATTTCAGTTGCTGAGAGAAAAGTGATGTTGTAAGTAAACCTGAGACTTGATTTATTTCTGACCTAAACAGCAGCGATTTTACAATTCAAGACACAAATACTGTAGAATTTAAACATGGAAAATATATATATTTTTTAAAATCTTAAAATCTAAATGTTTGGTGACAACTTGATTGTCAGTTTTGCTGCATTACCAGATATTCCAGTACTCCAGGTGGATTGCTCAAATTTTCCATTCCACACTGTCCACATAAATAAAACACTGATATATTGCCCCTTTGTGAATAAGATTTGACACCTTGGCCTGCTTGGTCTGTTGTATTGCCATAGTAACAGAGACAACAGTGATACTCTGCAAATATGGGTAAACTCAACCACTGTTTACCACTTTGTCAGCAATTCAAGTGCTACATCTTGAAGCCTGTCTGAATGCACCATTACTGAAATTGTTAACTGAATTTAGGAGGAGAATTGTTATTAAATAACTGTTAAAAGGGATATTTGGTCTATTGTGTGTAGAAACTTGTTAGTTAATGGCTGCAAACTGGTCTGTTCTTATCGTTAAAACGTTGAAATGGTGACCGACGAATAGCCCTAGCTGTAACTCACCCACAACGTTCCTCTCCTAGGTGTCTCACACTCCTCGACTGAGAGTAGAGGGGTTTCTCATTAGGCAGGACGAATTATACTGAAAATATTCATTTCAATGCATTTCAATGTTTCACGGCTGTAACGTCATGGTTAGTTTATCTCACCTGGGCACGCTGGGGGGGGCACGGTTAGGCCGGGATGGCACCTGAGGAGGCGGCCCTCCAAATGGGTCGGGGGAGGACCCGGGACGAGAGGGCACAGGTGGCCCCCCTGCAGCAGGGGGTACAGGGGCGGAGCCACGTGAACTGGGGCGCGCTGGGGGTCCTGGAGGAGGGGCCCGTCTCTGAGGAGTGGGACTAGTGGCTGGAGATCTAATGAGAAAAGAAGTAAGAATGCAATGCAATCAGATTTTCCCAGCAGTGTTCCGACATCTGACGTAAAGCCTTCCCACCAGTGGGGGCCAAAAAATTTTTATCCGTAACTTTGATTTCACTAGAAATTGTCTCCAACATTTTGGGCTAAGATCTTGATAATATGGAAAGTATTTGTATGTTTAGTTCTATAAATATAAATACTTTCATATGAGAATACAATTCTAATTATTGGAAAGCCTAAAATTATTTGGGGTTAATACAGAGGCTCCTCTAGTTATGCCACAGTTCCGTTTCTTCAACAGAGATGTAACAAGAATTTTGTTCAAAACACATCATAGCCTAAGTCACTTCCCTACACTAACATAGCCGAAAAAACATGAAAACACAGAGCTACAAATAAAGAAGAGGAAAACTCCCATCACCCACATGCAGCATATGTCCAGACTGTAACTCGAGGACCCCCTGTATAAACTTTATTGGTTTTATTGTTGTTAAACTTCCTTTAATTTCTAGAAGGGGTCTAAATCACTACAGATTTTTTGCCCACTCTGCAGCTCAGAAGATTCCATGTTTTTGATTGTGTAGCTCAGATTGTTGCAACACTGATGGAAAGCTGATACAAATCTGATACAATGTCATTTGTGAGACTGATAAAGGTTTAACTTATCTTATCTTAAAAATTCTCAATCTAATCCTTCTCTCCTACCTTCCACCAGAGCCGGTGCGCTGCACTTGTAGCCAGGAGTCGTCCACAGGTGGTGGCAGGGTGGTGGAGACGGTGGTGGTGCTGATGTCTCCGATGATGCTGAGGGCCTCTCTGAGTGCATGATACATCCTCAGCATCTCATCCCTGTGTTGGGCCTGCTCAGCTGACTCCTCCATCAGAGTGTTCTGATCTCCACATGAATACAGCTGAGCCAGCAGCTCTGCATTAATGAACTCTTTAGTCTGAAAAAGAGACCACAAAATGCAAAAGTATTAGACGTTTGAGAAAATTTTATTTAAAACTTATTCAAGTAATATTATACTTCTAATATTACAATAAATACGAATAACATTGAGATAACTCAGTGAGTTAATTTGACCATTTCCTTTCTTAATGAGAAAGCCCAGAATTACTTGTGGTTAATAATGAATGCCTGGTTCATAAATATTCCAATATAACTAAAAATATTCAGACAACAGTGTCCTGTGGACAGAAACTGACCCCAGATATGAAGGATTAGAGATGACTAACACAAACTGTGCATCTTAGCGCAAAACCATATTTACATTTACAACTCTGAAGATATGGAATGAGACTTGAAAATACTGAATGAAGTCTGATCTCACCCAGGACTCAACTAAAGACAGAAGAGACAAGGATTATTTGAATGCAAATGAAACAGTCCCGGATCACAAAAGTAACACATTGCTTTTAATTTAGGGTCTTGCATTCATATGGATCTTACTTTGACATGGACCACCTACCTAAACATCACTGTAGACCTAATACACCCATTTGGGCAGCAGACCCTTTTAGCAGAATTATGTATCCTGCCACAGTGTTAACATTGTTCAAGAATGGTTTTAGAAACCAGAAAATTTCTATATATGCTCACTCTGATCAAGGGAATCTGGGAATTTGGAGGCAAAGTCTGGTAAAAAATTATACTAGTTAAAACCTGTTTACTACTGGACAGTGGTGTTAAGTTAGTGTTAAAACATTCTTATTAGAATAAATACAATTAACCTTATTACAGTAAAAAGTGGTTTTCAGTCTTCTCTTAACCATTTCCAGATGTTATTCCCCATGCAAGTCCAATATTCATTTTAGCTACAATCAAATACCTGGTTTGGCTCATTTTACTTTAGATTAAACTAGGTGTGCTGCTTATGGATTTTTATAAATCCACACAATGACTGGAGGCAATGAGCAGAAATCTGAAACCAAACATGTGTTCTTCTAACCAGCACACACAATATCAATTCTTTTTAGAAAAAATAATTTTAGATACTTTTTACTGCTTACTGTTTTTGCTGGCAGAAATAAACCCACTGCTGAAATAACCAGTTTCAAACAATTTTCATAGGTGCCTAAGACTTTTGCACAGTGCTGTGTAAATCACAGCTAAATATTAGAATAATCTCAAACGTACAAGATGTGGTACTCTCCCATTACTTGAAAAACCTTGTTGGTGCACTTAAAAAGTTGTTTTTTATTTGTACTTTTACAAAGGGGATTTTCAAGCTCTCTTACAATTAAATTCTCTTCCAGTAGACTACAAAAGTGTGAAAATTATGTTTTAACCAAGTGATGCATGTGCGAGCAGTGTTCACTCATGGTAAGAAGGTTCCCATGCCCCCTGCAGGTCTGGTGTATGTACAGTGTTTATCAACAAGCAGCACAAGGGCAGTAGTTAAGCTGCACAATCATTAAAGAAGATTAGAGAGGAGTAAGCCACTCACCCCTACTCATACGAAGTCTGTGTATCTGTCTGAGAGTGATTAACGTACCGCGCTGTGACTCACATCTCACAAACGCCGTTAAACAACCCCACACGTCTTTAGAGTGAACTAATGATCTCTTACTCTCCACCTTCACCCACTGATGTCTGCCACTCACACTGTTGATCATGAGGTGCATGATGGTCTTGGGCATGAGGTCGCGGATGGTCTTGTTCACGATGCTCATGTAGGAGTCCACCAAGTTGCGGATGGTCTCCACCTGCCTCTCCAGCTGGGGGTCCATGGAGTGCATGAAGCCATCTGAGCCATTCTCTTCACCGGTGTCACTCTAAGATGTTGCATAATAAGGTTACAGTAGGAATAAGAGGCTGCCAATGCACCAATGTTCAACAGAATTAAATTTATTATTAAGAATAATCGCAACAAACTAATTCAACCAGGCCATGTACATAATTCACAGTAGGCTATGGTTCCCCAGTAACAGTCAAACTTTTAATACTGTGATTTGGTGCTTTAATACAGATTTCAGTCAATTTATGTACTGGGAATTTTCCAGCAGCGTCAAACGTGGCTCAGCCAATCTGACTTTAGATCTGTTTTATAATATCGTGCTGTATGATATTTGCTGAGAAAAAAAAGATGGGTTAGTGAGTGCTTGAGGGTCAAATTTTGCTGAGAAACAATAGAAAAGGACTTCATGTATTAATGCAGTGTGAGAGTCAGACTGTGTCTCATACCTTATCCTTCTCCTATTGGTTTGCAAAGGAAAAACACATAGTGAGAAAGAAACAGGATTTCTTAACCACACATGAAGGGATAATAACTATATAATGCTGTACAACAATAGAATTATGTACATATATATAAAATGAGGTAAATTAAGGGAAAACTTTTGCCATCTTTAAACTTAATGATAATAATAATAACAATAACAACAATAATAATAATAATAATAATAATGTGGTAAAATATTATTTATTGTGTAACAAATGTTGTCTGTCAATGTTTTAATTCATGGAATCGTTTTCTAAACACTCATAAATGAATTGAATTGCTGTGAAGTCACAGACTTTGAAGAACAGCTCACCACCACGCGCTCTGGGTAAACTCCGGCTCGCAGGAAAGAGGCCTTCCAGCCATCCACATCCTCCTGACTCTCACAGGCCAGCTCCAGCTGACGGTAGTCTTTATACACATTCCTGTATGTGTGTGTGTGTGTGTGTGTGTGTGTGTGTGTTTGGGAGAAAGAGAAAGATGTAGAGAGCAAGCAGTAAGAAATACATACCAATGTCAACAGATTTATATGCAATTTTTACTCTGAAGCAAAAGTTAAGTGGTCCCAGCTGTGTTTCAGAAATCAGATTGAATCAGGAAACTTTGATCCTGGAGGAAGGTTCTTATGTTTTGTCTGCACAGAGAGAAAAGTATAAAATGTAAAGTATAAAATAATTCTATACAGAAGTACTTTTACACATAAACGCCAGATAAACTTGCTGCTACGGAATTTACTCATAACACTTAAAGTGGTTTGGAGTTGCTTATACAGACTTCTTTATTGCTCACAAAATATATGTGTAGAAAGTAACACTAACATAAGTAGTGATATTGGTCACTACCAGAAATCAGACTAATAATGCTAACACAGTCATGCAGACTGTCTGCATAAATAGCCACACACTTGCCTTTATCAGTCTAAAGTTAAAAATGTCTCATAAAATGATAAAGATTGCATTACAGGATGAGCTTCTATTGCTTTTTCCATTCTGATTTCTCAAACCAACCAATAGCAGCCAATCTGAAACACCTCTGAGAACTCTAACTTTGACACTAACAGAGTTGCTTGTAAAACTTTTGACATAGTAATTGTATCACACTCTTCAGATAAAGCCAATTAGTTCAGTATGCACATGTGTAACAATACTGTCAACCTACAATTCAGGGCTCATGGTTTGACACACTAAATATATTCCAAAAGGATTAAAACAATTTAGCATTTATACAGTACTTAGAATGACAGACATCAGATTGCATGAAGTATAATAAAGTTAATCAAATAAGACCGATCTAAGATCAGATTGTGTTTTTGGACCGCAGGGTTTGACTGTGTTATTAGACAACAGTGTCTAGGATCAGATTAGTCTGCGTTTATGATCGTTGACTCTAGATTAGCATTTCTACACCTGATTCAACTTCCTGGTCTATTTTCCTAAACCACATGCATGAGTCTGCTCTACCATATGAATGAACTGGAAGCAGTTTGGGGAACGTTATTGACTTTTTAGTGTTTGTTAACAACATTCACTTCATAGTTTCATTGCTTGGGATGAACTGTGATGTCTTTTGTTGTGTCTGTGTGGCGTAACGGGCAGATCTGATCTGACCTCTGTTCTGTGTTGAACAGGGCGAAGATGTGCTTGCTGGACATAAAGCTCTTCTCCACATCTCTCAGCTTCAGATTGTCCACCTGCAGCATGTACTTCTTCTCTTTCTCCTGCAGAGGTCAAGACAGAGAGGCATTAAGGAACTAACTATGAGACACAGAGCGCAGAATGAAGGATGCGGAGTGAGAGAGAGGGAGACAGAGGGATCTTATTTCAGTTCAGTTCACCGGTGCAGCAGTTGATGCTGAGTGGTGTTGACAAGCATTTCTTCCTTTGGCTGGAGGCTTGGTGGTTCCAGAAAAAGTGGAATTAGATTTAAAACTTAAAGGAGTCAAACTAGAAGTACAGACACGGGAGCCAAGACTTAGAAGCGGCCTTAATGGGGCGTAGTGTCAGTGAGGCAATGAGAGAGAAAAAAAATCAGGAAAGCTTTCAGGAGATGCAGAAGATTTAGGGCGTGACAGAGGAAAAGAGAGACAAGAAAAGACGGGAGGAGAAGAAAGTGAAGCTCAGAAAGACTGATGAAGAGACACAGAGACCAAGAAAGGAAGCTGGAAACCATGTATGAACATCTGAGAGAGAGAGAGAGAGAGGTGAAGAGGGCATAAGAGTGAGAGAAGAAATAGAGAGTGTGTGAAAAAAGAGGAGGAAAGCAATAACACTATGTAAAAATTGAGAGACAAAGAGACGAGATTGATTGAGAACACCGGAGAAAGAACGACAGAGAGAGAAACAGCAAGAGAAACTAGAAAAAATTACACAGAAGTGGGAAAGAGAGAGAAGGGAGAGTGAGGAAGAACTAATGATACAGACAAAATCATAATCATAAAACTCTGCTGATCCTGGAGGAAGCAGAAACAGAAAGAGAGAGAGAGAGGGAGAGACAGAGAGTGAGATAGAGCATAAAAATGGGGGATTCGAGAAAAAGAGGTAGAAGGACAAAGGGAGAAAAGGAGAGAAAAAAAGACCGTGAGAGAAATGGATAGAATGAGGGAGAGAGATCCAGAACTGGAGAGAC
>JBBMFX010000080.1:6966454-6982975 GCA_037832545.1 Rhabdalestes septentrionalis | reverse complement strand
CTGCATGTCCTCTTTGTTTGTTTGTTGACTGTTTTGACTCATTGTAAATGTAAAGTGTCCTCTTTGTTTGTTTGTTGTTTGTTTATTGACTTCTAACTCACTGCATATGTAAAGTGTCCTTGAGCTCTGGAAAGGCGCTATTTAAATAAAAATTATTATTATTACTAAAGTGCCTAGTGTTGGGGTATTGACTCAAAGAAAGAATGCATTACAAATGATTAATTGAAGTAATGGGATTGCAATACTGATTACCTCCAAGAAAAATAATTTCACTATTAGTTACTTCTGTTCTACTTTCTGAATTACAATTACTCTGTAAAACTGGAAATTATAACCTCAATATTTATTTTGAACCAGAAACAGCTCATAACAGGAAAGACAAAAGAGCTGGTTCAGATTATGCCACAAGTCTGGCCTGTTTAGGTGAAGTTAGTACTTTTCTTCAAAATAGGACTGTATGATTTGATGTACCAAGTTTATGGCAAAACTATGTTGATCAGTTTACACTTCAATTATATCAAGAGACAGTTATTAATAATACAAACAGACAAAATGTGTGTTTTAAATGGGTCTTATGTAAATAAGAGCAATTGAGGTAATACTGAACATTTTGATTGTAATGTGATTATGAGAAAACAAATTACTTTGTACTTCCATATTTTTAGCTCCAGGACATATACTGACAATAAGGAAGAAAAATATTTGGAAGGAAAACTCACTTGGCAAATCCAATGAAGTCCTCATGGTTGGTGTTCATGTAGGCCAGCTCGATATCAATGAGCAGCATCACCTTAGGACAACAGAAACGAATTCATTATTCTAATTTAATTATGGTGGTATCTGTATATGAAATCAGGCTTCTAGGAATAATTCAGCAAGTAATCAAATGTACTGCATATATCATCCAAGACATGTTTGCTCCCTTAGTAGGTAATAAGTATTACCAGCCTCACTGATTTGGTATAGCTAATCATCATCTATCCATCAGGCCGGAATCATCGCACAATTGCCTGGAATTTAGTTGTTATTATTCTCACATAAACTTATATGGTTTCTGACACTGTAATCACTTAAAATGCCATAAAAGTTAAATCAAACAGTAGCCGCAGCCTGACAGCTGTACATCCATCTGCAGAACAGTTCATTTAAAGCCCAAGTCTTCAATCTGACTGTTAGCTACTAAGAGTTGCCAAGTAATGCAGTGTGACTGGAGATGATTAACTAAATAACTGTGGTAACAGCCCAAGTGACTCTGACTGTAAACTGGTTTACCAGCAGTTAAAAACGTCATTAATTTAAACCACAACAAGACACAAAAGCACATTTTAGACAAGATTAATTATACATGGGTATGTCACTGTTTTTGGCATTTCTTAGTCACTTTTAATCTTGTCCAGATCCACCACATCAGTCATGGAATACTCCTGTGTCATCAAAGATCCTGGAGCATTTTATCCACTTTTAAAACCAACTGCCAACCCCCCCCCCAGTCTATATCAAGCCTATTCAAACCAACCTGTCAGTAAAAAAATATTTTTTTTAAATTTGTGTTCTATGGCTCAAATCAAACCAAAGTAAATGCCCATGTCAATCACAATGCTATGTAGCATGTACATTCCATAGTCTCTCTCATCTCTCTAATTTATACTGAGGTTTCTTATCCAGTGTGATACGTCCAGGTGGTAAATATTGAAAATGCCCTGTGGTAAAATGACATAACCACACATCCTCATGAAACGCTTATACCATCAGAACGGTGCCGAAGGCTTAACTTTTAGGTTTTGGGTTGTTTGGTTATATTCCAATGTGTGAGGTGTTGGGACACACCTGGTTCTTGGTGCGGCTCTCACGATCGCGGATATGCTGCGTGACGATTCTTTCCATCTCCTCTCGCAGCATGGGGTACTGGGCCAGCTATGTACACATATTCAGTGCAGGGCAGAGGACAAGTGGATGATTTACAGGACCTTATACTGACAATCACACAGCCATATGAATACACACAGCATCATGTTAAGATTCACAGTAAACCACTGAGGCTACATGGGAAATTACTGTTTTTTGTTCCGGAAACAAAACCATATTCCTGATTATTACACACAGTGCTTAGAACTGCACAGAGCTGTTAGGGATAATGAGAGAAAAACTACAAAGACAAATACCACTGAGTTACAACGCATCATTACAATCACTTGTGTTTTTGTGATGAGTTCAGACATTTTGATACTTTAAGAAATGAAAGTCAGGTGTTACTGTTGCTCTGGTTTATGAAAAATAATTAGTGTTTTTTTACCCTGAGGCTGCTGTTAGTTAGGCAGCAAACTGCTAATCAGCTCAGTCAGCCAATTTCAAAACAAAACATGGCTTCTGTGGGTGATAAATAGGATAAGCCGTGAGGGTGCTAAGTTTGAGAGTTTAAGTGAGCCAGCCATTTTTGCTTGACGGCAATTTTTTCTGTGCTGTTTTAATCTTTTGCGCCCTTTAATTTCCACGCCCCCCCAATTTTGGATGTCAGTATCAAAAAATGAGCTTATATGATCAATGGAGCTCAATCACACTTTCAGAAATGCATTTTAATTATAATTTAAAGTTTAACCTAAAGGTCTTTGAAGTTTATTCGTGCTTAATGCAGTTAAACCTCCCCCAAAAAATTTTAAGGCATTCTTTTCTCTGTACACGTGAGAAAATGGTGCAGAGGGACAAAAATATAAATGCAGAATGATGACGTTTTAGTTTTTACTTAGCTGCTGCTGGGGCAGCTCGGAAACAGCACAAAGAAACTCACCGACTGACAGGAGACCTGGTTATTAAATTATTCTGACAAAAGCCTACAGAGAAGGTTCTAGAATGGGAAGCCATAAAGGGCTACCATTTACCATCCTCTCTGTTTGCTCCAAATGCACAAATAAACCGTGTTTGAACAAATGATGCGCTGCAACACGCGGCTCATGCGATCACAAACCTCAACACACATTCCAAACGTCACAGTCCCTGTTTGGAAGACTCTGTTTCAGGTGCAGGGATACAACAGAGGTCCTCATACACCCAGAACTAAAGCGGGAATAGTAAAGGAATAGTCTGGATTTGGGGCCGCAGTCACAACAGGCATGATCAAACATGCACAGGAGGCAAAGGCGCCAGATCAATATGAAAGAGAGGAAATAGTGGACAGAAAGGAGAGAGAGGATGTTGCAGGACGAGAGGTGATCTCATGTGCATTTTCACTACAGTCACATCCTTTTCAAACGTTGGAGACTGGAAATACATTACAAAATGAACACTGTTTAAATGTAAAGCGCTGCATGTGCTGTGAAAATTATTTTTGCTTTTTGAAATATGAGATGTTGCACAGCTGTTATGTTGCTGCCCAAAAGGATGTGACATGCATCTGTCAAAATCCACAAGAGAGCTACCGCTAAGTCAAACATAAAAACATTAGATTTTTTTACAAAACTGACTATACGTGGAGGGTAAAAAGGTAGAGATGTTTTGGATGTGTTAGTCAGCGAATGTAACAGGACCTTCCGACCAAAAGTGATTCAGAGGAATCCAATAAAAATGTAAAAACACAGAACCAAAATTAACAAAAAAATAAATCACTCACAAAAAAGACACATTTAGATATCGGAAAAAAGAAAGTATGCCAATGGGCATGCATGTCAAAATGGCAACAAACTGTGACAATTTGGTAACTGACAATATATTTCATGAAAAAACTAAAACAATAGTTATTATGATACGAGAAATAATATAAATAATATCAAGTGGGGTGAGAACACTAACATTAATAGTGTAAGTGGTAAGGATAGACCGATTGTTGCTAGCAAAACTTAAGGAGACTCTGAGCATAACCTTGGTGGAGTAACTCACAGCATGGTTTTGGGGACTATAATTTTGAAATAATTGATATTTATAAAATTCACTTGGTCTAATCCAAATAGAACTGATGCATATGGGAAGTGTGAATGGATCTAACCTAGTTACAATTGGTCTAATCCAATTGGTCTTATCCAGAATGTACACTGAGTCTAATCAAACACATTTTTGTTGGTAATTATGAAATTTAAATATTTTTCAGCTTGGTGATTGGTGATAATCCAGATAAAACTGTTCTAAAGCAGTTAAAGACTGGTCTAATCCAGTTCAAAAAGGTCTAACCCAGTTTAAAACAGCCTAGTCCTGTTAAAAATAAATTAATGTAAATCTAATCAATCACATATTTGTTAGTCATTCAAAATGTTTGACACATCCACACCAGTGAAGTTTAACTGACATTTTTAGAGAAATGCTAGATTATTTTGACATGTCTATCATAATCTGAGAGAAAAAGACTTGTGTGTCATTTTGTGCTTATCATTTTTAAAAGTAAAAAAAGAAATCGGGGTACTAGAAGTTTTTCGGAAGTAATCATAGAAGTTTGGGTCTGCTCTGAAATGAACTGTCCTCACGCAGTGAGAGTTCACTTGACAGAGTTACATTAAGTGTCCTAGCAGACAGCACCGCACTTTATTTCATCATTCCAGAGGAAAATATATTAAGGTGCTCAAACACTATGGATTTGGAAGCCTGGAAATAAAGGAAAATGAAGAGCTGTGTTTGAGAGAGAGTGTTCCATTCGTCTTTCCAGTATATCCCAGTAATGCATTTTTTCCTTTAGAGTCACACTTTAGTGTCTACACTAGAGGCAAGCTGTGGATTTTTTCAAATCTTTACAAATGTCAAAATTAAGTACATTTATCAACATAACTCAATATCTCTAAAAGTTTCAGAATAATCTGTTGGTGTTTCACACTTACTTTTACAAAGGCCTTCATGTTCTTTCCTATTTAATGATCCTTAACTGCCAGCAGTTCTTAATTTACAGTCTGATTGACAAATAGTACCAGCCATCGGTCTATCCATACACCTAAGACAGGCGCAGACGGACGAGGCTTAGTTTCCATGTTACCTTTTCGCTACATTTTCGTATGGTGGAGGTCAGTTCACTCACTACCATATCTATACACTTCAGCGTGGGAGACTTCAGCTTTTGGATCTGCTTTTTCACTATGGCCTCAAAGGCCAAGTCAGGGGTAAACAAGCCCGTCCTGCAGAGGAAGACGGGAGCACAGGACACGGGGAGAGAGAGAGCGAGAGCGAGAGAGAGAGATAGAGAGAGAGAATGAATAAAGAAATAGGAGAAAAAAGAGAAAAGAGAGGCAGAGAAATAGAGAGAGATGGAAGAGCGATAGGACAGAGAGAATAGTATTAGGAAAAAAGAAAAAAACGGAGAGAGAAAGAGAGAGACGAGCAAAAGAAAGTGAGTGACAGAGAGGGGAGAGAGATGGAGAGGTTCTCCTCGGAGAAATGAGAAGTCAAGTGAAAGAGAGAAAGAAAGACAAAACAAAGAGTGGACTTTCATGAGGTTTGCACAAAAAGGAACAGAGACACCAGAGAGAAGGAGAATGAAAAAAGAAGAAAGTGTGTTTAGGAATGAAAGCACAACACAGAGGAGAACAAAAGGCAAGTCAGAACATCTAGTTTCTCCTTAAGCCATTCAGCAGAGGGCTGAGGTCTCCCTGAGAGAGGGAGAGGAAGGGAGAGAGAGAGAGAGAGAGAGAGACAGAGAGAGAGAAAGAGGCAAAGGGGAAAACCTCAGCCTGCCCTGTTTGTCGGCCAACAGCTCAAAGCCAGGAGCCCTTAAGACTGCAGCTTTACACACACAGGCCAGTCAGCAAACTCCATTACGTTCCACTCTGTTTGACCCCAAATGTATGTCGGACCATCTCAAACCAAACCCCAGTTTATTACTTCCTCAAGAAACCTTGAACTGTGCACCCCTCTTACATACTGCTGACTACATTTCCAAATAACAATTAGCTTTAGCACTTGCACTTGCTAACTGCCTTCTCTTCAGCCCTTCACATTTGATTCATGCTGTAGTTTCTTGCAATTTTGTAAATGTATATCTATATATTAATTTTAACAAATTTTCCCCCCACAGTGTGCAGAGAATTTTAAACTCTTGGAGAAGACCAGACACTAAAACTGGCTAGCATCACGCTGAGTGATGGGGGGAGAGTGAGGGCCATCCAGCCCACCCGGAAAAATCTTTGCCATTAAGAAACAGAGGCTTAAAGTGAGTTATAGCCTTAATGTACAGTTAGGAATTGTTGTAAGGTAGTGGAACTGGAGCCTCCTTCTACTGACTGGTGTATTGTGCGTTGCTGTAGTCTTTGAAGTGTCTGGACACTGAAGTCTTAATGCAAGGTGTACTGAAATGAGCATCAACCTAAAAATTCATATTTAGCTAAATCTGAAGATTAGAGTAACTCGCCTTCAAACTTTTTGATGACAAAGCTTTGAAGGGTCTCTTTGAATCTTTCTGATTGAAACCATTCGTTTCTCTGATTACATCCACCTTGCAATTGGATGTCAATGTCCAGACAATTCTATTCAGCACAGCAAGCTAATTTTGGCCATGCCGTGGCCATTCCCTCCGGTTTCTTCACCATCTAAAGCTGCTAGCACGCACAGAAACCCGCCAGCACACACTACCCATTCCCTCAAGCCCATGTGAAGTCCAGGGGCTGGTCAGGGAGGGCAGAGGTGCCTGTGGGTAGTCGTAAGGGGTGGCTGGGACACATCGTCACTGTCCACCTGGGCTTTTTACCTTCTTGGTACACTGCCTAACGGTATTGACTAGCTCAGAAATGACCATGTCCACACATTTCTGGCACGGTTCTTTAATCTTCGAGATCTGCCTTTTCACAATGGTCTCAAAGGCCATGTCCGGCGTGAAGAGCCCAGTTCTGCCCATCAGACAGGCCCAAAAGAAAGAATCAAAAAAAGGGGATGGGGTAGAGAAAAATGAGGAAGAAATGGAGAGGGTAGGCAGAAAGAAGAGTGTTAATGGAAAATAAAAATGCTCAACCTTCCCACCTAATTAAAAAATAAATATATTGGTCAATAAAAAAATATGAATTGACGATAACCTGAAACCACTCATTAAAAAGGCTAGTAATTCAACATTTTTCACTTATGTACAGCACAGTGTAAAAGATTTATTTGGGTTTAGTCTAATTTATTCTTTTTAGGTCAAATAGAAGGAAACATATTTGTACTGTTGGAACAAAACGTCCTATTTCCAAATAATTTACTCTACAGGACAATAAAAAAATCAAATTTTTCTATCATTCAATTAAGAAAGGAAGAAAAATGGCACTTGTGTGAGGGCAGACACACAGAATAGAGAATATGTTTTCTGCTGTTCCTGAATTAAAAAAATTAACAACTTCCTTGTCTTAATGAATTAAAAAAAATTAAATAACAAAATAATGCTCATTGACTTTTGCGCTTTACTGTAAATCATAAAAGGATATAATGTCTCAGTTCAGAAAATGTGGCACAGCTTTGACCAGATAAGCAAAAGAACATAACAAAACCCAACTGGTCAAAGACTGGAGTAGTTTCCTTATATGAAAACCTTATATGAAAAACATTTTGTGATGTATGCTATAAGAGAGACACAAGCTTGATGAACATAAACATTTGGTGGACAAATGCAATAACGCCTTTAGTTATGTTTCTTTACTCAGTCTGTAGTTACAAGGGCCCAAACATTATGAACATTTTTGCAACTGATACCCTCATCGATTTGAATGAGCTAAGAATTCTGATAACCACTAATGTAAGCTCATATATAACATGGTAAAAAATAAAGGGTCAAAGTCAGCAGGGACATCTTTGAGTCAAGTGAGGTGCCTTCAAATATCTTGAAAATTCTCCTAAGTCAACATAATTGGACAACTTTCTATGCTTAGAGGAGAAGAATAATGGCAAATTTTGTTCGCTCTTACAAGGATAGGCTCCAGAGGTTTAGGCACTGCTTTACTGACTGATATGATCTTCAATTATCAGCCATAACTTGATATTTGTCAGGTGTTTATGAGCAGGATTTATATATTTTTTGCTTTAGTACTCTAATGAATACCTACATGTCTGAATTGTTGCTCACTAAAATTAAAAACTTTCACCACACTATCCATGTCATTCTATTTTCTGCTGTGAATTTTACCATTTCTTTCTTTCTGACTGATACATCGATGTGCTGAAAATCTCTGTAGTAGGCTTGGACATATCAGATCAAAGCTGACGAACTATAAGCTGATTTCTGTACTTATTTTGATCTGTCTGTCAGTGTTAACCATACTGAGTAGACCATTCACTGAGGATGCTGAAAAGCTTTGTATTTCTGAATTATAGCATTGTTTTCAAAATTATGAATGTCCTGCTTTTCCTTGGGCCATGTAGAGAGATCAAATATCAAGAAAATGTTGCATGCATTTAATGGTGCATACTGGCTTTCAAATTCTGAAATTAAATCTGTTAATGGATCCACTTTTTCTTTGTCTTTTCAGTAAAAGACTGAACTGGCCAATAGCCACCATTAGCGCGTCTTTATAGTGTCCAATAGTGAGTTGCTAAAATACAGCAGACGTCTGCTGCAAAACATTCCCAATGTCCAGCATATGTGATAAGAAACAGTGAAACCTTTCAGTACAAATCTCTTCCATGTCTGAAATTTGATCACTTGACACATGAACTGCAGGTAGAAGCCTCCAAATTTTAAGCAATGTTACGTGTCCACGCAGACCACTCATATTGTGTTACAAATGAGTAAATATTGCCACATTTTGTGCAGGATTTCTGCTACAAATATGCAAGACGTCAAAGTTGGCTGTTATTTTTAGTTACATAATATATCGGGCAATATAGTGAAAGTCATTACTCGAACTGTGTACAAAGAACGTTTACAATCAGTTACATGAGAGGCAGAAAGCACACACAGTCCCAGGTCATGTGAGTCTAGTTATCCTACCAATAAAAAACAAATCTAATCACAAGCTATTCCACCTGGGTATCTATTAGTGTAAATCCCCCTAGGCCAGGGGGAGGCTCAAGGTGCCACTGTGATTAGATGTATTTTTTAATTTAACTGAGTTTGTTCTGGACAGGCAGATGGAACATGCAGACCAAAACACATCAGAGAGGAGACAGGGGACAGGCTTGCCTGATGCCATGAATGTTCTTGATGGCGTAGCTGATCTCCTTACGTAGCTCCTTCTCGTCAAACTCCATCTGCACAGGAGAGAGAGGGTGTAAAGATTCATATTCAGAATCAGATTATGTCACTTCCACCATCATACATGGTACAACATGCAGTGAAACGCATTTTGCAACACCCGACCAAAAAACAGTATGACAGTTGCGGATAAAGTGCAGGTGAATTACCAACAAGACTGATTGTGTTGATACTTTATTAGCAGTTATGGATAACAATGTACAGGTGTTACCTGAATGTATGAGGTACATATAAGAACTATATGGGATAGAGTATTAATGTGACTATGAATAAATATGAATAAGAGTCACAGTTCCAGATGCTGCAGATGGTAAAAATGCAGGTGAATAAATCTATTGGAGATGGGTTCACCGAGACCGTATCTGCACCTAGTTCAGGGCCCGAACAGCCTGAGGGAACAAACTCTTACCCATTCTCTCTGTTTCGGCTTTAAGGGAGCGGAAGCACTTCCCTGACCTCAACAGAGAAAAGAGCCCATTGTCAGGACGACAGAGATCTTCCTGGCTTTATTTTGGCTCTGCTTGGTGTAACTGGACTGTAGGTCAGGAAGCTCAGAGCGAATGATGCGTTCGTCCGAGCGCACCACTCCTTGAAGGTCTCGTCTGTCCTGCTTGGTGCTGTTCCCAAACCAGGTGCAGATGTTTCCCCTCGGGAGGCTCTCAATGGAACAGGTGTAAAAGTTCTTAAGCACCCTCTAAGGCAGGTGAAAGTACCTGAGACATCTCAGTAAGAAAAGATGCTACAGAAGCATCCTTTTAAAATTGTGAAGGTGATTACATGGACAGAGATCAGAAATCAACCTGTCTACACATTACAGATGACAGTTGGAATTTCTACAACTTGTACGCAATTGATTTATATATATATGTGTGTGTTTCATTGTGTATATGTGGGTGTTTCCAAAAACATTTATAATAATATTTACAAATAACTTAACAGATTTTGTCAGATTTTAATTTCCTCAGACTGCCTATGACTGCCTATGGAAGGCGTTCTTGTGTATATCTTTGCGGTGTGAACACTCATATCCCCTGTAACAGAAATCATCAATGACTAATGGAGAGGCCAAAAGTTCTCTCTTCTTACCCTTTGTGTCACATTGATCTTTGAGGACAAAAAGGATGTCTGACTCAACACAGTTACAGCAACTAGCTTTAGAATGATCTGTCTGCTTCTATTAGCACAGCATACTAACCTAAAACATACTGGTCTAAAACACACACATACACAATGGCATGGGTCTCAATGCTAATAACTGGATCTGGCTTTGTGAACAACCAGAGCGTAGGAGAGAATGATTTCAAGCAGCTGGACGCTTCTCACTCTCAAACAGCACTTCCTGTTGGGCCGACCCAGACAGAGTGTTTTATTGTGAGTGTGTGTGTGTTTGTGTGTGTGTGTGTGTGTGTGTGTGGAGAGTGTGTGGAGCTTTTCTTTTCTCAGAAAGCGGGAAGGCGAATGTTTTACTCATAAAGCCTGCAGTCAGGGCCCGAGGGAGGCGCGAGTTTGGGCCGTGACTCACTCTGAAGCTGCAGAGTGATAGCAGAGAGGCCCACGATGCTTCTCTATGCGTGCACACACACACACACACACACAGCATAAAACCACTGGAATATAGTAATCACACCAAGGCCAAGCAGTCCTCAGACATTTTGAACTTTGTGCAGTTACAATCATAACAAGAGTTTAGACTGAAAACACAGGAATTTAGGATTTTTTCATTTGTAAATAATGACACTTTATTATCCTCCCCTTTAGAGCTTTAAACTTGCCTAAACATAGGCCTCTAATTGAAGAGACCCTTATAATGGAAAATGCTCATTTAAAATAAAAGACAAAAACAGACAAAAACATATTAAATGCCACCCACTCTCCTGTCAATTCAGAACACATATAATTTCCATTTGTGCTATAAAGAGTATTTAAGCCCAAAATGCATTTTATTATGATAAAAGACAGCCAATAAGAAAAACGGCAATTTACATATATGAACCTTAAAGGCACAGTAATAAATGTTACAAGCAGATCTACACCAACAATTATCTAATACAAAAATAATGTAGCATATTTATTATTCTTTATATTATCCAAATAACAAGTGCAATAACTGACCTTTGTATTTATTTTTACACCGTTTCTGTAAGAACAGTGTGCTTACATGTGTGATCTTTACACACCTTGACCAGTTCAAATGGGAAACGCTCGTGGAAGATGCGGTTGATCCTGGCACCTCCTGAAAGCTCGTAAGTGTCAATCTGATCGCCAGAGCCTTCAATGCGTTTCTCAAAATCCACAGAGAACTGCTGCACCATCCTGGACACATGTGTAACACATCAGTGATCAGAACTGAGGCCAGACATTTGTGCGAATGTGCTGTGAGTCACTGCATCTGTGTATATTGTTTACAAAGCAGGCATGTGTGTGTGTGTGTGTGTGTATGATTATTTGTACATGTGACAAAGGAAAAGGACATATACCTGTAATATACTGAATATATATAGTATAAACTAGCTACTTAGGAACCCAGTTTGTGCTAGCCATCATCTAGTTTCTGACCACAGAGATCCTTTTGACTGGATACTTTTTGGGTGGTGGACCACTCTCAACCTAGCAGTAACAAAACAACACCAATACTGCTGTACTGTGTAAAAGTCTTAGGCACCCTTGCTAATTGTTTGAAGCTATTTATACCAATGGTAGGTTTCTTTCCGCTATCAAAAGTAAACGTTAAAATGAATATAAACAAACATGAACGTAGTAAAAATTATCGAGATTAAAAAAGTAAAAAGTACCTGATGTTTCGTAAGATGGTTGGAAAACACAAGACCTGTTCCAGATTTCTGCTCTGTGTCTCCAGGCATTGCTTGGTTTTGTACAAAATTTCAGAAGCAACACACCTAATTCAATCTAGTGAAGCAACTGAGCCAGCCTAGTTATTTTAATGGAACAGTAGTACTGAGCTTCAATGAGGAAAGTGTTTTTTTTTCCCATCCATAAAATGAACTTTTAACACATTAATGTTATTTTTATTTATGGCGATATTCTTCTTTTAATACTAATGTAACACTACTGCCCAGAAGTAAACAGTTTTTCAGTACACTTTTCGCAGGTACCCAAGACCTTATCACACTACTATCTTCAAACACACTACTATGAACTCTGATGTCACTGAAATGCTGAGAATGGTCCACTGCCCTATTAATATCTGCCCAAGAGTGGTTTTGTGGTCAGAAACTGGCCAATAAAGAATTGGTTTATACAGCTGGTGGTTGGATACACAATGTAGATGTTATTTGAGGATTCCATCCTTCCAATAAAGAGGATTTTGAGGATTTTTGTGCATGTTTGTGTTTATGTTTGTATGAACACGTGCACTTATGTAGTATGTTACTAACTGAAGGAGAGCCTTGGTTTTGCGGGATGGGTCATCTGGGCGAAAGTTTTTGTACTCATCCACCTCCTTCTCAATGGATAGCAGCTGACTCTGGAGTTTACTGCGCAGCCCCGGCAGTGTATCACGGATGTGATTGGTCAATTGCTGTGGGAAAGGTGTGAGAGACAATTACAGCTAAATTACAGGATTCAAAAACTGATGTGATGGTTTAACACAAATCTTTATATGGTCAATCAGTGTACAAGACAATGATGAGAATATTCATGCCATGAATAAAATTCACGAAACAGTATCCTTCACAATGGGTCTTAATCTGTGGTCTGACATCATTGCCCATTTTTGTTCCTGCCCGCTGAACTAATACATAAGCTGTCGTGTTGGTCGGATTACAAGATCAATCCAATGACTGTATAACACAATAATGAGAAAATAAAAGTATACTTCACAATGAGATTAATGTCCATTTTTGTATCTTCCCACGCTGCTCTAATAAACCTGGTGCAACTCAATCTTTAGATTGGAAAATCACTACAAAATCTACAGGACATTAGATCCCTAGACCGGCTTTAAACTAGACATTACTGAGTTTTTTTCACTGTATTTTAAATTTTTCATGCAAAAATACACCACAAAAGAGTTAATATTCCCTGTGGACATGCTCCCCCCACCTGGTTGAGCGCTTTCTGCAAGTAAGGAGTTCCCATGCGATCTGCAAGGTGTCTGTAGGCTGGATGGGTCAGGAAAAACTTCCTCTCTGCAGCCATTGCAGCATGAATGTCCTTCTTCCCATCAATGTCTTTTTGACTGCGATTCACCACACCAATGTAACCTGGTGGAATACAACACATCCACAATTACAGTAAATGTACACATAAAAGCCACTTAACTGAAATCTCCTGTTTAAGGCTCCACCTTGCTGGTGTGATGTAAGAGAAATTGGCCCATATGGTAATATCCAGTTTGTGTTTGGCACTTTATCCCTCCAATCTCTGACCACTGAGCTGCTTTTTTCTTGATACTTTTGAATAGTGGACACACTCTGCCAAAGTGTTTGAGGCTAAAGAGTTCATTTGTTATACGTGAACACACCAATGTCATACGTTAACATACGGTGTAAACTAAGAAATTTTTCATTTCCATTTAACCCAATCACCCAAGAGAAGCATTAGGCAAAAAAGATCACAGCACCTGTGGAGCAGTGTGGTGGGATGGTCCCTTGCTTCAGGTTACTTCAAGGGATTTTAACCTATAATCTTCTCATCACAGGGACAACTCCCTATTCACTAGGCTGCAAGAGCAGTGACCCCAATGTGTTTAACAGACCAGTGTTACCAGCATCCCAAACTACCATACTACCATGATGTGCTGAGAATGGGCCACAATCCAAGTAGTGCTTTTGCAGTCAGAAACCGATCAATAATAACAAACACATAGTAGATGGACCCCATTAAACTGACCATTGATGAATGGAGTATAGAGGGACTGATTTAAAGATAGGTGGACCACATTAAATGGTGGTAAAAATTAAATGGTAGTGAAAATTTACAGCGTCCAATGCGTGGTTGTGAACGGTAAATGTTCAGCGGTACCTCAGAGCTACCACTAGTTGTTCTGGGATTCATATATAGTCACAACCAAAAACCTCCTAATAGCAGGGGCAACTCCCTAGCCACTAGGCCATCAGCTGCCCCAAACATCTTATTACTTCATCTTTAACAACTAATAATAAAGGGACCGATGAATGGACATGAAAATTATGTGTGGCCATTAAGTGGAAATGAAAGCTAGGTGTTTCTAATAAAGTGGCCAATGAGTGTGATGCATGAAAAAAGAAAGACTACCACTGGAGTACAGAAAAAAAACACATTTCCTACTCTGGTTAACTTCTTTCAAACATTTTTTTTGCCCTGCCAACAGCTCCTAAAGCCAGCAGTCTTATAAAATATGCTTGTGGTTTCACATGTTACATGAGCGAGCTGCAGACACTGGGATGGTAAAGACAGCGTATGATGGAAAAAACTTCAGAGCAGATCCCGGCTCTAACTGGGACCGAGTGGAAAAGTGGAACGTCAGCATAATGCATTCAAGGGTTTCCCATAAATATGTTTTATTGCTAAGCAAAGAAACTAACAGAGGTTTTTTTCCAGATGTGTCGTCAAAATCAAGACATTGTTGGGTTTTTTTCTCTCCTACCCTTGGGTGTTCTGTTTCTCTCTCGCTCTTGCTCCCCTCTGTTTCTCTCTAACTTTCTCTTTCTCTCTCTCTACCTCTCAAATTGCAGCACATGCTGCTGCAGTCTCAAGAATTTAGTCCACTGGTACACCTTTAGTCCACTAGAGTGAGCCACTGAGAGATACCACGCCAGTTAGTTGTGATGCGATTTTGAAAGTTAGAGCTTGCACAGTCAACTCTAGTCTCATATTAGTTTAAAACCCAGCTGTTATCTCCCCCTCTCACCTCTGCGTAGTGGCAGCAGCTTGTTCTCCAGAATGTCTCGAGCATCTGTCCCTTCATCCATCAGATCTAGCTTCGTGATCACACCAATGGTACGCATACCTTCTCAAACACATATTTAAAAATGAACAAGACATGAATTGATCAGTGTGAAACATGGGTCACAAAGCACCAGTTGAAGTTATACAGTAAATTATAATACATAACAATGCATGCACTCATTTATGCACTCAGTATAATGTCTTAAGTCAAAGTTAATTGCAGCCGAGTGCACCTGACCCACTGTAAACTTTTGCCTTACACATTTACAAACCGTAAAAGACAGCAACCACTTTGAAAATGAAAATAAGTCATTAAGTGTCATAAAAAATGTATATTTTACCAAAATATAGATGGATAACATCAAACCTATCAATTTGACCACTTTATTCCCTTACTGCCACTTGAACTCCTTCATCCTTCCTATATTAAACCCAACCAGTTACAGTTGTGTCCTAACAACAAAGCTTGTACTCAAAGCTCTTACTGATAACATGTCCCCATTCAAAGTCATGTTCCCTACACCTCAGCTGCCTTTTGCCTACTCACAGCACCCACCTTGCGGGTCGACTTCTTTGGCAACCTTCAGAGCATCGGAGTTGGCGAGATCAGAGTTGGCAGGAGACACAGCAAGCAATAGGCAGTTCTCCTTAGTGACAAACTGCATGAGCATTTCCTTGATTTGGTGCTCAATATCTGCCGGCTGGTCCCCTACCGGCACTTTGGTCATCCCCGGCAGATCCACCAGAGTCAGGTTCAGTACTGAAGGGAACAAGGAAAGATCGTCTGGTTAAGCGTTTCAGACTGAACTGATTTTTTAAGCAAAATATAGAGAATAGAGGCCATTTACATTCATGAGAGTGAAGTACTTACATTCAGAATCGAAAACAAAAAAACATCCTGTTCATTTCTAACAGATAAAAAGAGGCCAGATAACAGTCAAGTAAAGATTAATTTTAGAGCATAAAACAACATACATATTATAAGTAATGTTATAAGTTTTCTAGTAACACACTGTGTTACTTATAATATGTATGTAATCACAACAATGGTGGTCCTTAAAAGAAAGATTGATGTGCAACACCGTAATGAATGAGAGAACGCATAGCAGGCTAGAAATGATAGCACATGTCCTGCAGCAACCCAAGGCAAGTGTAATTTTAACTAAAAATGAGTTTTTGTATAACCTTTATGTAAAGATTTTCTTGATTCCATAAAATCACATACATTTATAAATGGATCATTGAGAAAAAGAGAAGGAAAAAGTGAAATACGGGCCCTTTGGAGTAACACAAAATGTTTTGGCTTTAGAGCAGGGCTCCCCAACCAATGGTCCGCGGACTGGTACCGGGCCGTGGGTAATGTGGTACCGGTCCGCGGACCGCACAGACCAACAAAAACTGATATCCTTAGTGAAAATAGTTTCTGATATTAAACCAATTCCTGACGAAATATAGGTTGGGAACCACATTCTACAAGGTTTAGACCGTACTACTACCACCACCCCCCC
>JBBMFX010000080.1:6947819-6966354 GCA_037832545.1 Rhabdalestes septentrionalis | reverse complement strand
TAATGTGTGCATTAATAGCTGTTATGTTTAATAAAGTTTACTAAATATAGGAAAGCAAGTAAGTATACTTTACTTTTTCACACAGTTTCCCCCTCAGACGGTCATGCGCGTAATTCTAAAACCGCCCACCAGATGGCGGTGTTTATTGGTGAACCCGATATTACACAACCGATAACGGATTATGGTAAAATGCTTAAATATCGAGAAAAATATCGGTAAACCGATATATCGTTTGATCTCTATTATAAATCATGTGCCACGCATGTGTAATAATCAAGTGAAATGCCCAAAATAAACCCAGGATGATATTGTCTTCAATGTAATTCTTTTTTTTGGACACCACCTATCTTGTTAACAGACTCCAACAGGGGAGCTGCTGTTAGTAATTAGAAAACTCTGATTTGGTCAAGAAATAAAAAATGAATTCTTCAGAACTAACATTAATACATATATTATAAACTAATAACATCCGTCCTTGCCATTATGTTTTTGCTTTTCATTTATATTGGAAGTGGGACAAGAGCAATTTTTTTGATTCATTTGAAAATAAATGTGTTTTATTAAAATGTTATGCATAAATTATTAGATTGCATCGCTGTGAGATGCCAAAACATTGGTTTTATGGACAAAAAAATGTTGGTAACACAGGAGGATATCAAACCAGGGCATTTTCTGACTCCTTTCATTCAATATTCCATGTTTTATTGCTGAACTGTGTTGGAGGTGTTTATTACCAAGCCATTTATGATCAAGGTTGGCTGAAATCAGTTGGAGTAAAACACTTTTGCCAGAAAACTAGTGGGGGGAAAATGTGTTTAGCTGTGTTCGCAGGCTTATTATTTTTAATAAAAAAAATAACAAACTGTGACATGCATCTTATTTGATTACTTCAGTGTCTTGAATCTGTTAATGGGTCTGCTGTGTGTTTAGCTTCACAATGGCAATATGTTGCTCTGGGTTTTGTTGCTTTCCGTCTGCTAGAATTGTGACTTCACAGTACTTGCTCTTAGACTTGCTATAGTGTTAGTGTGACTCGCCCCTCCACACACTGTCCCCATATGCTACAGAGGCGATTTGACTAAAAAAAATTGTCATTTTTAAACGATCCGCCCCTGATCAACTGATCAAAAATTTTATACAGATACAATGTACTAGATAATAATGACTATATTATCGTTTAAATGAGCCAAAATTCAATATGAGAAATAGTGCCAAATTCCAGCTATAATAAAGTTGATAATAGTAGTTGTAATACAATTTAAGAAGATTTCTTCCACAGCCACACTAATGATAATCATAAAATACTTGAATTTATGCCTGCCAGTCTGTGAATATTAAGAGGTTCAGGTAACATGATAAAGTTCAGTGCCACACAAATTGAGGCTTATCAGGTGCATGATAAAACAACCCGTACCGAGGTGGTTCGCTGACGATCATAATTTAAAAATGTCCATATAGGCAGGCCTGATAAGGAGTCTTATCAGCAGCAAGTCAGAATGGAGCACATATTTGTAAATTAGACTGTGTGAATTTGAAGAGGCTGATTTTGAATTTTGAATTTTTTTTTCTCTTTCAGGGAACATGAGGAGCTTTGCCATGGGTGGACAGCAGTTCCAGCAGTTTTTTGCTGCAGGGTCCAGGTCCTCTATCTTGGGACCGGTTCCACTGGGGGTTGCAATTAAAACTCCGCATATGGGATTTCCTCCGCGACACTTCCACCCTCATGCTCGCTATTTCAACAGTGTAAGGCAGCTTGTATATAGTTTAGTGCAGCTTTTATGTTCTTGAGGTCCACCTACATTAATGTGTGTAATATATATTTAATATATAATATTTTTCAAAATTGTTTAAATGAGCAGTGAGCGCATTTTTTTTGTTTTGTTATGTACTAAATAAAACTAAAGAGAATGAATACAAATAACATTATATAATAAATATTGAGAGTAATACATCAAAAGTTCCTTCCTTAAATAAAAAATTGTGTGTTGGTGGCCTAGTGTTTGTTTGCTATGATTGCATCATTAACTTTGCCAGAAGCAAAACGCTATCACATACTTAGAAAAAAGGTTTATCTAGGACTGCGCGTGTTAACATTTTTGTGTTTGTAGCATTTCTTAAATCACTTTTGTGTAATTCCTACTGGAGGCTTTGATGCTCCTCTCTTTTATTTCTGGCATTTGTCTGCTTTATTATGAAGACAAAAACAGTTAAAGTTATTTTAGTTATTATGCTGCTCTAGTGTTTATATTTGTTGCCTGGTGCTGCAATTAGTGGAGCTGGCAGTGATGTGATTAGATGTCCCTACAGGATTTTCAGTCACGGCTGCCTGATAGGAAAAGGGAAAATGAACAGAGAGCAGCAGGGTCCACGGACAGCCAGCCAGGGGCGAGCAGTAGCCGAGGTGTGTACTTTTGGTCCTACTCTTAGGACCAGTTCCTTTTAGCACTTTTTATTTATTTATGTTTGTTTGTTTATTAATTTAACATATCAGTTATGGTATAATTCTGTCTTCTTGCTCATGGTCTGCAGTCATTCCTTTTGTTGCAGATGAAGCAGCAGCACTGGCAGATGTGAGCAGCCAGTCATCTACACAGCAGTCAGATGAGCCAGCTGCAAAGAAGCAGAGAACAGAAGGGTAAAGCACAGTATTTTATGTTTCAAATCGAGATTTTTTTAATTTTTATTAAGCAGTGATGTCCACAACATACAATTACATTGTGTATTTGACTACCAAAACGTTTTCCCAACGATGGTTTTACATGTACCTTTAATATGTAATTTAATCTATTAATATTAATTCCTCATCATTGAAGGTGTAAGAACAAAGATTAAGATTTTTTTTAAGGAACTGATGTGTAAGTGATAAATAATAAAATGTCTGTTGATGTAATACTGCATTTGTATGCAAAAGTTCAAATACCCCTCATGTTTTGTTGAGTAAAACTGAAAATAAAATGACTATTATTTTTCACAGTGTAAAGTTAGCAAAGTTAGCAAACTGAGTAACGATGTACAGACCTGTGAAGAGGATGTGTACTTACTTACACTTAGAAAATCAACAAAACCTGTTAATTCAGTGCAGAGTGCAGATTTTTATATATTTATTACAGTGTCACTGTCTGGCTTGGGTTTGAGTTTAGCTAGTGACTTAAAAAAATAACTGTCCTTTTTAGGCACTGACTGTGTCTCTTCCTCTATCTTACAGACCAGATGAACCAGTGGAAACCGAAGCAGCCCAGAATACTGAATATGAACGTCCTGCTGAAGAACCTGATGCAGGTAACCATGGATTCCACACAGTTCCTGAATGAGATATGGAATTATCTCGCACAACTTTAATGAGTCTGTTTTTTTGGGGTGGAAGATTACATTTTGTTTATGGTTGTGGTTCTAAATACTTAATGGAAATACATTTTGTAGGTATCTGACCTGTTGCATGTTCAAAAACAAGACAATTTAATCATAAAAATAAAGAAATATCTTCTGCATGCTTTTTTGAGTTCACCCCCAAAATTTTCTTTACAATTTATGCGAGTAAAGCAAAGTGACTCGTTACATTCACACATGAGCCACAGCATAACACACAGTGTAAACAATTTGAAATACTCTACATTTAAATGATTCACCAAGTGACGCAGTGGGTGACGCCTATGTGGAACACCCAGGAGCAGTGTTTGCTAATGGTACCTTGCTCAAGGGCGATGACAGTAGCAGTGTTGGGATTTGAAGTCACAGCCTTCTGATGGCAGGGGCAACTCACTAACCACTAGTCCACTGGCTGCTCCAAATTTGAGGACATACTTTAGTCAATGTTTTAAAATAGACTATGGTCAATACTAACATTGTGAAATGGATGCATCACCTTCTGATTGTTGCATCAGTGCATTTTTTTTGCAGTACGATTTGTATTCTTCTGATGTGCGTTTCAGACTGCATAATAGAAGAGGATGGGACAATGGCAGGGTCAGAGGCAGCTGAGGCAGTGGAGCAAAGCAGGGCAGCTGAGGTGGGCAGCAAAGTAAAATTCACAATATGCTGTTGAACCAAATGTTTGTAAGGTGCTGATCGGCTCCTGACACCTCTCTCCTCTCACCACAGCAGGTGGAAGACCCTGAATTATCACTCAAAGATTCAGAGCAGCAGAACAGTTTGGGTCAGTCTGAGCCTGCAGGCTCGGAGACTACATCTGATGGCAAGGAGGAAACGGACATGTCAGGTGATGTCAGGAGAGATGAGGAGACCAGGGAAGTGGAAGGAGAAGCCTCAAACAAATTCTACTGCTACATTTGCAACATCACCTGTCATAACCAGCAGGTATGGCGTTAACCTAGCACATGGCTGACTTCAGTTTACAAAGAGGAAGTTACAAATTCTGATTAGGTTTTTGATATATTTATATTCATTGATTATTTTTTAATTAGTTTTAAGGCGAAATAAAAAGAACAAATGTAACAGCAAAACACATAGAACATTTAAAAGACTCTGCGAGTAATTAACTTGTTATTGGCACATTAATTTCACACTTAGGCCAGCAACATGAGTTCAAATTGTACCCCATAGTCTATCATTTTTAGCTAGCAAAGGTTGTGGCTTTATATCTCATAGGTGCCATTCTGCAGGAGCCCAGTGAGTTATTTATCTATTATATTTCCAACCCAGCCTTTTGTGTATATAGTAAATTGTATTTTGTACATTATTTTAATTGTATTTTGTATATATTTTTATTTTACTTGAATTTGAGATATTATGGATTCCCGAATAGGGTCTAAGCCAAGTCCTGGATTACACAGCATTCTGAATAGAGATTTTCCAGTGATAATACAAGACTATTGCTAATTCTTGACTGAGAATCTGGTTCTATTTATTTCATTTTGTTCTTGCCTGTGAGCAGTCGAAACATAAATATAATTTCTTCCAGGATCAACCAAGTTTGCTAATTCTGAATATTATTCAGATTGAAAATGTAACTAGAATTGTAATGGTCCTTCTTTCAGCCTTTTGGTTGATTATTTGATTGATACATAATTAGGTAATTGACTGTTTTTTTTAATAACATTTTAATGTGATTGTGTACACAGAATTTTCAGAGCCATATGAATGGACTAGCCCACCAGCAGAGAATGATGGAGATTCAGCACATGAGTAATGCCTGCCTCGTCACACTACTGCCTCGTGTACAGGAGTCCCTGCAGGGAGCCCGCAAGGATGGGTAAGTTGAACACCAACACAAGGAAACCCTATTTAGTTCAGTATTTTGCAGAACTACTTGATTTGTTGTGGTGTCTGCGGGGTTTTGAGAAGTATTAAAAGGTGATAAATGCCAAATTTAAGGCAATTAAGTGTTAGGGTTTTTTTCTATCTTGAGTGAAATTCTATCTGCTAAAATTTGCATTAGTTCATTTAAATGTAGGCTTTAGCGTATCTGGGCACCAGAGATGGGAACTTGAGTCAGAGCCTTGGACTCATGTCCCACTTAACTCACAAACAAAATATGTGAGTTGACTTGTGACTCGTGAGTCATTGCTCGTAAGCAATGTTCATTTCTTGGAATTATTTATTAATATCTTACACTCTTTCCAATGAACCTCGTTTGCCATAATCCAGAGATATTAGCCGAAAACCGATCACCTCACCCCAGTGACGCACTATTATGTCCCAGGTGATTGCTTTTCAGCTACAAATCTGGATCACCGGGGGATTTTGTTAAACAATGGATCGTTGGAAAGATATCACTGAGCCCTATCTAACCATGACGTTTTACATTTAGAATGCAAGATATATTTTTCATATTTAACATTAAGTTTTAAAGTAATTTAAGGTAAACCCTCCATGTCGGTGAGGGAATGTCACAGCACGTAGTCCAGCCCCCTGCAAAATAAGAGCCAATTGTAATAGTGGGGCGTGGCCAATTTGCATATCTTCTAAACATTTAGACCTCAACATTTAGAACTCCTACATTTAGATTTGCCGTTTGTTAAAGTGCAACATTTAGATTTTTACACATTTCGTACTAAATGTTTGAAAATCGTGTTAAAAATTATGAAAAAATGGCACCTCTAAATTTGTTCAGCTGTTTTTACAAACGGCACCCCATAGACTTGGACTTATAGTACATATTAATGTTAAAATCAAATAATAGCAGTTCACCAATTCAAGTAGTAGATGCCACTTTGTGAAGTGATCTCACCAAAAGTTCATACAGCACAGGCATCACCAAATGGCGGACAGCAAAAGAGATGGTTCTGTCTGGACCCGTGACCATTCTTGTAAATTCATTAGATTAAGCGGGCGCTGCTATTCCAATGAACAGATCACTCGTTATTTTACTAATGGTGGGAAGTTCAGTTCTTTTGGCACGGCTCTCAAAGATGAGCTGGTTCTTTCAGCTCCCTGGCGGCTCTTAGTTTATCATCTATATTAGTGTTCCGCGGGTCGTTTTTTTTTTTTTTTTTTACACTTGCCCCAAACCGACCCGTCAGGAGATCCAAACCCCCCCCCCCCGCTCAACCCACAAAACTATGCACAGATAATGACATAATCCTGACCAGAGGAAAAAAAACAAATCGTTTACAACACGATTTGATCGATGATGAAATTAAACCTTTTAATTTATTTGCCTGGGACTACTTTTATTTATGGTAAGAGAGTTAGTTGTGCACTCAGGTCATTTCCTGCATTGGAAATGAACAATAAATATTGTGGAAACCATGTGAAAATGTGGACACACTGGAAGACACAAGATGGACTTCAGTTCGGACCTTCTACCTGGACGAAATTTAATAGCTGGACCTCAATTACTTTTAAACGTAAACGGTACTAAAATGTATTACATTTAACTTGAGGTTTGCTGTAGATACCCTGTTTTAAAAGCCCTTCTGTCAGGATATTGTAAGCATTTAATGATCGTCTTGAAAGTAAGATAAAGTTTGTATTTCTAATGTTTTCTTGTAATTTATTTTTGAAAGGTTTGCATGTTATATCAAGTTGGGTATATTGGAATGGAAGCAGGGACTATGGAAATATATGGAAGTATTAAAGTTAGTTGCAACTGTGGAAGATTCTGAAGGTTTGATATATTTTTGTTATACTACAGAGAGAAAAGACCAGGCTTACAGAGGTGGTGTGCCACCTGCCAAACCCACTTCACTACTAATGTCATAGACCACCGCAAGACCAGGGAGCACAAGGTGAAGTATTACCTGCTAGCAATCATCTATAAAGGAAGTTCATTTTGTATACTCTATTAAAATTTGTTTTAAATCATTGTATACAAGTGATTTAGTTAATTGGCACAAATTTACAACAGTGATGGTCTCAACCTCTGTTTTTATCTTTCTTACTGTAGATCTGTAGCCGTTCCTCTAATCCCACCTGCACTGTCTGTAAGCAGCATTTCAGAACATCTAGAGAATTCGTGGAACACATGCAGTCCACTGAGCACAAGAAACACATGGAGCAGGTAAACTTAATGAAACAAAAAATAACTTTGGTGATTATTGCCATATTCTACCTATGATAACCACTTTACAAAAAGTCTAAATAGCCTTTATATTCTCCAGATTATATTATACATTTTCCATTCTCCCTAAAATGCTGCCATATTAGCATTGTTTCATTTAGCAGTGCTGAACTGTCAGTGGTTCTGTACTTGACATGAAGTTTGAAGCAAGCATGATGTAATTGCAGGATCGAAAAAGGTTAAATGTTCAAGAGCTAGTAACATTAAAAATGGGTCTGGGGTATACAAAAGAAATGAGAATAAAAGCCAAACAAAAAATTTAATTATCATCGATACAGTCCAATTGGCACGTTTGTTTAGATCATCATGTGATTTTTAGTTGATGCTTACATGGTTCAGTTATTTCTTCTAGATTCCATTAAATTGTATTAAGTGCTTTTGCCTTTAAATGTAGTATGTTTTGTTTTTGATGGGTACTCTTATCCCATATTCCAAGGACATGCAAATGAACTGGAGATGTTAAATTGTGTGTAGGTGTGTCATTGCCTTTCACTCTGTGAACACTGGGAAAAGCCACCTTTGGTCATGGTTAGGATAGAGGGTTTAAAAATTAATTAATAAATGTTGTATGCATTTCCTGGCTTTGGCATTGGCTTATTCAGGAATATCTTTACTCTTACAACATTTTAGACCAAATTGGCAAGGCTTTTAAGGGTCCATTGTCAATTCTAATCACATGCGAGATGTGTGGTACCACTTTAGGTTTAGAGGAGTATATTATACAGTTTTGTTTTCCTTTATTTTCTGGCGTAGCTGTGGAAAGAGACTGGGAAAGGCAGTTTGGATGAATTGAGTTTGGAGGACTATGCAGTGGGAGTAGACGAAGAGGGTGTGGACAGTGATGAGGAGAGGCCTGATGAAGAAAATGGGCAGGTAGGGAAATCTGCACACTTTACACTTCTGCTCTTTTCCTGCAATCCTGCAGTTGTCAAACAAATTATGCTTATTGTGTGGTTTCGAATCAGCATCACCTCTGCCTCTCTTCACAGAGCATGCTGCATTCTACCGCTGAACTTTCTTACTAAGCCATTAAAGGTTAAGAATGGCTAAAATAGGTGGGAGAAGTGTATGGATACATGTTGACAAGTGGATTATGTTTAATTAAACCACAACAGTGTCACACCTTTTCTATACGCAACCTGGGTTTTAGAGAATTGAAGTCTGCTTGAGTATGAAATGTGTGTTTTGTAAGACGCATTTGTTGATTCTGTTTTAAGGCCAAAAATGTGTTTAAAGATAACATGTGGATTTGAACTGGCCATCTTCTGATTCTCTTCATTCAGCCCCTGAGATCTTATCCGTTGTACCACTGAGTGTATGTTAACTTCCTGGCTCTTATGTTGTCATTGCTAGGTATGGCCACATTCACAGGCTGATTACTTTTAATTTAAACACAATAAAGCGTGACACTCACATCTTTTTATAACTGACCTGAGCTTGAAGTTTATATTTGAATCTATGGTGTGTTTTTCTCCACGTTTGTTTCTCCGCATTTGTGTTTCTTTGTTTTGTCGCTTCGTGGCCGTCAGATTGATCATCCCCCACCCCCTATATATTAGAGACGCTTAAACCGAAATTAAACACACAATTCTAGGGCCTTCATTATCAAATATTTGAATATATGCGCTAGGGATGTTAGTTTTAGGCAAAAACACTATTCGAAAATCGAGGAGAACTATTCGTAAATTTCTCGAAAATCGACCACCACCCCCGCACGCACGCACGTGCACACAAATACACGATGAGAGAGTGTGAAAAGGTATTTTTTATAATCTGTTTAATCACACGACACAAACCGTTCCAAATCACAGTATAGTAAATGAACTCACCTATAAAACTATATTCTAGACTATCTCAATTCTAAAACTGCATCACTAACCACATTTAGAACTGCCTAGCCAATAAAGCTAAATCTGGTGAAACAACCTGAAGTCGGTCCTGCGGGGGCTTCGCTCTCGGATGGCTGTGCATGGTAGTGGTTGATCTGTGGTCATTTGGGAGCTGCAAATTCCAAGATGGCCACCGGAAGTGTTACAGTTAAAGAACATTTTCTGTTGGAATTTTGCCCAAATCGACACAGAGAAGTGGTGCCAAAAATGATTTGAATGAAAATAAATTGTGGAACAATAGTATGATTGCTTTTGTAGTCAAACTAATAACAAGTGGTACTGATCATTCTCATACCAGCAGGAAGGTCTGCCTGTACAGATGGAAATCACACTGGAAGACATGAATGAAGAGGAGGAGTTTGACCCAGACACATTGTATGGTAAGGAGCCCATTTCACTCCACCCCCCAAAATCAGTTAGAAAAAACCTGGTATGGTTACGTGAGAGTTTTATTTACAAACAGTTTAAATCATGTAACTTGTCTCTCAAAGGTTCCAGCTTTGTAATTCCGGTGGCTGGTTTTCTGTGCCGACTGTGTAACCAGTTTTATCACTTTGAGACATCAGCGCGACACACTCACTGCAAGACACTCCAGCACTTTGAGAATATGAAGGTAAGAGAATATGAAGACATTAACAATCTATAGTATTTAAGGGTGAATGTAGTTATTTGAATATATTAATGTACAATACTTTAAAGAAACAAGCAAAAATGTTTTTTTGAAAAATGTTTCGCTGAGTAGAGTGTGGTTTTAATCGTGATATTACTAAATGTCCTTAACAAAATCATAACCTTCATTAAATTACATCAGGAGCTGATGGAATTTCAGAAGTCTAGATGCACTGGGGGAGAAATCTGGAGCTGAACCCGTGTTCTATCCAGCGCACAAAATATCTACTTTTTAACAAACAAATAACATTTTGGTACTTTTTTACTGCTTTTAAAAAATTATTTTATTCTAATGTTAACTTTGATAGCAGAAAGACACATTATCAGCGTGTCGGGTAAAAGAACAGCAAATGGCGAGCGTGTTGTTTTTTAGACCTTTTGTATTGATATTTGACTTTTACAGAGATACAAGGCCTTAAAGCTTCAGGAGGAGTCTGTCTGTGGCAGTTCAGCGGACCATGCGACCGAGAGCGAAGACACCCAGGCCAGACACGCCCCCAGCAGCCCCAGTTTAAGTGACTCTACTGTCAGCAACAGTAGACTAGCTCCAGTGAGCTCCAACAAACCAGCTACTTCTCATCAGGGAAGCATTGTGATTAGCTCCAGCAGCACAAGCAACAGCAACAGCAGCAGTGGACCAGCTTCCCCCAGCCAGCAGGCAGCCTCCGACAAACCCAGCCAGCAGGCAGCCTCCGACAAACCCAGCCAGCAGGCAGCCTCCGACAAACCCAGCCAGCAGGCAGCCTCCGAAAAACCCAGCCAGCAGGCAGCCTCCGACACACCCAGCCAGCCGGCAGCCTCCGACACACCCAGCCAGCCTGGAGATGCAGAGGAGACGGTTACGGAGGAACCGGAGGAAGAAGACGTTCAAAGCAGTGTGCCGGAGGAAAAGACCAGCAGAGGGCGTGGTAGAGCATCCGCAAAGAAAAGAGGGAGAGGAGCACGAAGACGCTGAGGCTTTGTGGGCTTAAGAACAGAAAGAGAGCAAGCAAGAGAGATAGAGAGGATTGAGCTGCTACTTGGTTTGAATAAAGAGGAAACTTCATTTTTTTTTCCATTTTGCCCATCCTTGAAAATGTACCTCTTCAGCTAAAACAGCAGGAAGCCAGGACAATCCCAGTAGAAAGTAGGTCTTTCTTTCACTCAGCCTCTTTAGCAGGCGTTCAGACCCTCCCCAAAAACATAGGTTGTAGTAATTTTTTTTCTCCTTCTTTTTCTGAGCTTCGGACTGTAATAAGGCAGGACAAGGTGTAGATGTAACTTGTCAAAAGAAAGTTTCCTTCTCGTTTCTGCACAAGCTTTTAGTGACTTAGAATGTAGCAACATTTAAACAAGCGTTTTTAAAGAAGTGATTTTGTATTTAAAAAAACAAAACAAAAAAAACCCTGTTAAGGTACTATATTTTGAAAATTAATGTCTTAATTGTGTTCAGCCTCTTTCCCAGGAAAATTCATCTCGTGTTCTGATGCTGAGATTGGCGTGCTAGTGTTGAGCTGAGAGGTTCAAAACTTCATCTTTATTGCCCTAACCCTATATCCTTTATGTGCGTTTAAACTGCTGCTCTGCTTTCTGTCAGAGAACAGTTTCGCTTGGCTTAGGTTTCAGAGTACTCAGGCATTTCATGATCAACTAGAAGTGGGATTTTGCTGACTGCCACTGACTTTAGGTTAGACAACACCCGTAGCTGTAAAATATCCACCTGTGGCCATAGTCTAGAGTAAGTTTGCTCCTGTGGGCTCTGAGGGAGCTCCTTTATCTGCCATGATTTGACTGTGTGGAGGTAAACAGCAGCAGGAATGGATTGAGATCTATTACCTGAAGTCACTTTTTGTAATGAAACATTCATGGACAGGAGCAGGATGGAGAGATCCATGTATTTTGGCATTAAACAGGGAACAGTACATTCAGGTTAGCTCTGGCAGGATCACACAAAGCCAGCACTCTTTACAGAGCTTTTTGTACGCATGCTGTTCCAATGACCAAAATTCGGGTAACGCCTGAGGAACTCGATACTTTTTAAAACCTTTCTCGGTGTTTCCCATTCACAACCCGAGTGTAACATGACAATTCCCGGTGGTGATGTTAGTTGATTGTGACCATGCTGTCCTCCTTCAACCATGTCTATCATTGTGCTGCACTGTAACAGTGGACCTAATGGGGGATATTCTGGCATTATTACGCTAGTAACCTTTCAGCCATGAATCCGTATGGTTTTTAGGCAGTTTCTAAACTGGCTCGGTTTGTCTGTACTCCAGGTGACAAGGAAAAATTGTTGTGTTTTGTAGGTGTTGATGCAGGTGTTGGTTCTAGCATGAGGAAGTACATGGAGGGAGGAAAAATAGCGTATTCTGAGATAATACAGCATTTATTTGTAAATCAGATATCATGCTTGGAGAGTGTAATGGACAGGAAATTTTTTTGGGCTTCGTTCAAAAGTTGGGAAAAATGGACATCACTCAGGTCACGAAAATACGTTTTAGGAGAAATTACCCAGGTGTTTCCTTTATTATTATTTTTTAGTTATTGACTACACACTAGTATCTCTTGTAATTGTAATTACATCCTGATTTGGGTCAAACTTTGGGCATATTCCATTTGCTGATGTTTTGTTTTTTGGTTAGTTTTTTTTCCAATTATTTAAACCATTGATAATGTTAGTAGCAGTTGCCTGTGAAATACATGACCCCGGATCCTTTGACTGAAATCTCATCACTCCTTGAGATCATAAAAAGTAGATTAAGATTTTCTCATAGCTGTGTACAGGCAAAACGATGATTAATAGTGCAGTTTTTGACAAAGGTCTTTGAGCAATTCACATCCGCAGTGGCATTAGCTGTGTAGATAATGTTGGACATGATTTTATTTTTTTCTTTGTCAGTTAAAAGTATTGTGCTTTCTTGTTTTTATATCATTTCATTTTAAGTTTGCATTTCAAACTATACACTGGAAAAATGAAAGAGCATTCTTAGGGTTGCTTAGACTGGCTCTTTCACCAAACAGTCTGGGAACTTTAAAAATATGTATAAAATTACAGGCAAACACATTAGGCATAGTACCTTCAATGTAACAGTCACCATCTCTGGTGTAGAACTAGACTGGGTGTAATTGTGTATCTTTTGATGCTATTTGTCTATATTTGCTGTCTTCTTCAAAACATTGCCTTTGATGAATATTTAGGCTATTCTGCATTGGCCCACTCAAAGAACAAGCTTATTTGAAGCAGTTACATTCTAAGTGCAATTACAGCCCGTTTCCCAGACCCCAGATTAAGCTTAAATCTAAACAGCAAAGAATTTTCATTGCCACTTAATCCTGCCCAGAGCAAAGGTGGTTGTGGTTTTGTGTGCCAGTTTGAGCTATACATACATATATAGTCCTCACCTTGCAGTAGACATCCATCTATAGTCAGAGTGACTTTTATGAAGTATAGTAAGGGCACAGACATGGACTAAATTGCAGAACTAAAGGGTGATTCACTTTTAAAAATTCTTTATTTAGTCTAGGCTTAGACTTGATCTGGATCTACAGCATTAGCTAAAATGTAGCAACTAGAGTGACTTACCAGTGATTGAAGTAACCAGCAACTTATACCATTCTGTAGCAGTTCATGGCTACTAAGTCAAAGGCATTGGAATTTATCTAATATACACTACATGGTGAACTGTAGTAAAATATTTCCTGAGTGATGGATCAGGACTCATTGTACATGATGAGCTTGGTGTGGCATTCTCTATAATCCATTTACTGTGTTGCTGAAGGACGTTTACTGTGACATTTTGAAGTGGTGTAGCAGTGGTGTACCCGCCCTCCTCCTATCGTTGAAATGTATGCCTAGTGAAATCTAACAAAACCAATCTGGATCAAAAGAGCACCTGAAGACATTTATTAACTAACTAGAGAAGCATTTCTGCAGAAAATGCAAGGTGTACCCATACTACCCACACCTTTTGATCGAAAGCCAGGCGGCCCAGACATTTGATGTTTGGCCTCTCTGTCTCTCTCTCTCTCACTCACTCTCTCATTTTGCTGTGATTTTAACCAATTAAAATGATTGGACACTGTCCATAAAATAGAATGTACCCAAACTTTTGCACAGAGTGGGGGCACCCAGATATAGTCTGTGGTAAAACTATTTTGGTGAGACGGGACAGGCCTAAACACTCAGCAACTGTTCTTCTCCATTCATTTTCTAGGTGACTCGCCCTGACATTTATTAATGAATTGGGTTATCCTTGCTCTGCCTTCAAATGTTTTTATAACACCTGTTGTGAGGTTGGACAAGCTTTATGGAATGCTGGTAGAAACTCCATTTCAACGAATTTGGGTTGCAGTATCACGTTGAGTTTGTAGGTTAAAATGCAATGATACCGACTAGCTTGACGGAATCAAAACTTGAATCAAAATTTGGCAAACAAAAAAACTACCACTGATTTATAGTGTAGCGGATTTTTTCACCAAAAATGCAAAGTGATTGTAAAGTCACTCATTGGTGTCCATATTTGAACATTCTTTGGATCTTTTCATTTGAGTTATCAGACTAAACAGAATCTGTAGAAATGTTTCACATCAGCCAAACATTTTTTGCTCTCATCACTTAATTGATTGCATTTTAATTTAGTTGTTGGCCAGCTCTGAGTAAATACTGACATAGCATTTTCTCAGTTTTGGATGTTGCACCCTCTCAGTAAAGTACATTAGTCACTGGTTAGTTGTCTGCTAAGCTGTGGATAAACTAAACCTTATACTGCATAAACACAATTTTAGTTCAAATGCACTGTTTTAATAGCAACCTGCTCTTTTTGTTGTTTGCAGTTATTCTTTTTCAGATTTGACTTTGTGATTGATTGGGGAACGTCATGTTGTGTATTGAACTGACTTACTTCGTGCATTGTTACATGCATAGTTAAATGGGATTTTCCCTACTGTTCTGAACAGCTTGCAGTAGTTGCTATGAGAGAAGGCATTTGTGTCCGGAGCCTGGATGGGTTATATATCTGCAGAAATTCATTTTGAAGGGAAGTTGGGGATTGTAAAGAATGTCAGTGATGCACAATTCATTCAGAGTCCAGTAAAAAGCTTGTTTTGGTGTTTTAGAATTGTTTCATTTGACCCATAGTTGAAAATCTGTCGAATAACACAACACCGTTTAAGATTTGTAGAGCTCATATTAATCCATTGAAGTAAAGTTCCTGGTGGACATTAGTGTTAGTTATTTTGAGCTCATGAGAATGTCCAGTCCGTCTGTCTGCATAATCCGGTCCCTTCATGTTCTTTGCTAACAATCTTTCTGACCGCTGCCCCTGCAGTATTGTCAGACCAGATGTTTCAAGGCTGTAGCTGTAGCTGATGCTGCCTCATCAATAAATTGACCCCTAAAATGGAGTTCACTACTTTCTTTTTCTTCAGAAAGCATCACAAACATCATGGTCCTTAGCTAACAGAGGGTGAGTCTCATTCATTGTGATCCATTGACAAAAGATCAGCTATGAGGTATGCAGGTTTAAGGCAAGCTACCATGCTGTGGAAATGTGTTTGATTCGTAGATGCAGGACCACAGCAATATGGAAAACAGTCACTCACGATGCCAGGATGGGAAGTGTACATTTCATGATCTATTTTTATTCTAAAAGAGATTACAACAACAAAAAAGAAAGATCAAAAAAGGGTTGTTTTTTAGCAGCTGGAGGTACCATGTATTTTTGTTTTCATTTAGGACATTAGTTTTTTCTGCATTTGGGTCATTTTAATGTCTATTAAAATATTTGATGATTATCTTGTTTTGACTGTTTTATATAACATTAGACCTAAAAGCAACACACACTGAAGAATAATGTAGATACACCACCTATATCAAAGGACAAATTGTGGAACCTTAAGACACTACAGGAAGTATTTGCATGGAATGATTCCTATAAATAAAACGTAACAAGAAGTTTGCCTAGACATTAGGCATAAGTGTTTTTCAGGTCCAGTCATGAGGGCGCTTGCAAAATATGATCAATATCGTTATATTTCCTGGCCTAGAACATGCATAGTTTGTCCTAAATGCACATAATCAAACCTAGTACCCTTGAAGACTGTCGATCTATGTCCGTATGTTGCTGCGTTCACTTAAGTGGTGTCTTCTGTCTGAGACAGGACAATGACACACACACACACTGATTAAAGGCGCTTTTTCATAGGCATACAGGAACCACGCTGTAGCTAAACCATCCCGAAGGCTAGGACCGTATAGCACGATTTAATTTTCCAGCGTTTCTCAGGCTGGTAACAGTGTTTCAAATTTCACTGATGTCCTGGTTCAGCATTAAAGATACATTTATCATAGATTGTTCCCACAGACAGTACTGCTTGCACTTTTTCGACTTCCCAGTTGTTAGTTTGTATCTCCGTTTTTTTTTTTTGGAAAGTAAAAAAAACAACAATGGGCTCTTTCCATGTCGAGATGACATTTCAACCTATCATAAAGCAGTGGTGCGGTTGGCAACCCACTTTTAGTCGTGCCACTGTTCATCTTGGGATCGGGTTGCTGTATTTTGTAATGGAAAATCCCTTAATTGCCATCTGGCACAGTTCATTGTGCCAGTGGAAAAGCGTCTAGTAAGACTGGAGGTGAAAAACACTGTTCTAGGAATTCAACAGAAGACATCACCAGGTTAACGCCACAGATCTACACAGCAGGTACTGAAGCCAGCATAAAGCATCACAACTGCTCCGTCATGCCTGACGGGGAGGCGAATCCTCTTCAGGTGGAGGAGGCTGAGGTCGCTTCTGGTCCCTCTCGTTCAGCTGAGCTTGAAACTCCTGCCTGGCTTGCCGGTTGGACTCCAGCAGTTCATGCAATTTTCCATTCAGAGCATCGTTGCGCTCCTCCAGGTTATCCAGGCATGAGTTGATCTGGTCAAGCATGGAGTTGATGGCTGCATACTCTGGTGTTCAATAATAATAATGATGTTACATTCTCGAGAATATAAATTAGAGCAGTCATGCTAGAATACTGCTGCGTGCTATGTAGAGAATATCAGTATTGCGATGCATTTAAATATGATAAAGATAATGCAAATAATCACATACATGTGAATGTCATTTCTTATGTGAATAGTGATCAGACCCTTACCACCATTAGTCTTGTTAGTAAAGCACTTAACTGTACATTACCTATTTTTAGTACTAATACCCAGCATTTGTGTACATTGCATATTGTATGGTATAAGTTTTTATTGCAGAGCTTTTATTGGGGTTATTTAGAATGTATATTTCATTATTTTGCCTGTATTATTAAACGACCCATATCAAGCTTTCAGTATGTAACTATTTACCACCATATCCAGAGTCCAGAATCCATGAAGTTTATTTTCAAATACGTTTTTGTGATGGACCTTGCTTTCGCACTGGGGTACAGTCATGCCGGATTAGAAAAGGTTTTCCCCAAAATATGTCCACGAAGTTGGAAGCATGGTGCGGTCCAAAATGTCTTCGAATGACAGATTTTATAAATCAGTGGTAATGGGTATGATTGAAAGGAGTGTCCCAATATTTTCCCATATAATGTCAAGAGAAATCCCATTTAATCGATTAATCTCTAGGTGAAGCCAAGGATCGTATGATATTGCCTGAGCCAGATGACCAGTCTTAGTATTTTAGTCAGAATTGGTCAAGCAAAATCACTGTAAATGTGTTAGAAGCACACGAGGATAGAATGAAAACGAGCCAGAGTGAGTGAACGAGTTTGTGTGTGTGCGCGCGTGTGAAGCCTGAAGGTCAGTATGACATTCTTGACTCACCCTCCTCACTGAACTCGTCCTCATCATTAATAATCTCATCTTCTGCTGAGATATTCGGCTCTCCGTTTGGTCCAGACATTTTCATGTTTTTTTCCTCTCTTTCTCTCTCTCTCTCACACACACACACACAAACCCTACACCACTAACAACCACACCAACAATATAACAGCGCGATTTTCAGGATAAAAACAGCATTAGACAACAACCAGCGCACACATAAACTCACACAGAGCAACAGAACCGCATAACTTAATGTATAGCTTAAAACAAACAACCTGCACGATTGAAACCGAGTTTAAAACGTTCAAATTCGAATCTAAGCCATTGCTGATCGGGACCGAGCCGCAACAATAATCAGCTGACTGAGGGTCACGTGACAAGGAACTTCCATTACCGTGCCTTAATAAAACTCTGAAACCCGAAATCCATTAAATAACATCCTGGTGTTTCCTTAACTTAAAGAATAACGTTGTACTATATATATAATTACGCACATGTGTATTCATTAATTAATTAATATATTTATTTAAATACATGCATGCAAAAATAATGCAAACATACAACATTCCATGAATTGACACGCACAATGAAACACAAAAATAAATGTTTTCATTTTACACACACACACACACACACACACACACACACACACACACACACACACACACACACAC